>JNNX01000003.1:1455187-1855250 GCA_001657655.1 Talaromyces piceae
TCTCGGACCAGCTGCTTTTTGTTCACTGCCAAACATTAGCCCCGCGCCACCAGCACTGACTGACCAACAAACAACATAACAAAATGCAGGGCGCATTGACGTACCCTTGCCCATCGCATTTCGCGGAATTGGCTCATTCAGTAACTTGACCTCCTGCGGCAGCTTATACATGGCCAGCCGGGTCTTCAATGCTCGTCGCACGTCCATTGCGCTCCAGGGTCGGTCTTTGCCCTCTGTGGCTCTCTTGTTCAGGACCACTACCGCACCAACCTTTTGTCCCCAGCGCGCCGACGGGAGCCCGACCACTGCGGCCTCCCGGATCTCGGGTCTGTAGAGTCAGTATACCTCCGGAAACAAAGAAGACAGCCGAAAAGAGAGGAAAGAGAGAACTTACAATGAGAGCAACTCGCGCTCAACCTCTAGCGCACTTACCTTTTCGCCGCCAGTCTTGATGATATCCACGCTGAGCCGGCCCTGAATGAAGTACAACGGTCCCTTAGCCCAACTGCCGCTGGCACCACGGCCAGCTCCAGGCACAGTCCGTCGCACTGCGACATCGCCGGTCCGGAACCACGGCCCTTTGCCGTCGTCGGCGGCAACAAATGAGTCCGCCGTAGCTTTCTCGTTGCGAAAGTATTCCGCGAAGATGGTCGGTCCGCGGAGCTGGATCTCGCCGACTCGTTCGCGGCCCGTAGCTTTGTCGAGTTCCTCGCCGGGCTGAATCACTTCGGCCTTGTCGGCGTCCCATAGCCGGGCGTCGACGGAGGGCAATGGCCATCCGACGCTGCCATCGACCCGGTCAGCCGGGTCCAGGCCACAGCTGATGGCCATGCCGACCTCGGTCATGCCGTACCGCTCTAGCAGCACGTTTCCGTGGCTCAGGCTTGTCCATGCCGTTTTGGTTGGGGTGGGAAGCGCCGCGGACCCGGATATGTTGAGTCGTAGGTTTTCGGACGAGATGGCTTGCTGACCGGCACACTGGACGTTTGCCGGCAGATCAGGAAAAGTCTCCATCAGACGCGTCCAGAGTGTCGGTACGGCAGTGAGAAATGTGATCTTCTTATCATGTACTTGCCGCGTCTCCAAAAAGGGCGCCGCTAGTCGTCGCCAGACGGTGTCGGGATTGAAAGGGTATAGGAACTCAATCGACGAGCCGGCGAGGACCGGCGTGATCAACGCGTTGACTGTGCCGTGAATATGATGCAGTGGCAGAACATGCAGCAATCGGTCTTGGGCGGAATACTTCCATGCCTCGATCAGGGACCGGGCTTGCGCTTCCAGTGCCGAAAGCGGGAGGAGTACTCCTTTCTGTAAATCATTAGCTCTCTCACTCTCTTCGAAAATGGAAACAGGAGGAGAGGGAAACACAGTAGAGTACCGGTCGATTCGTAGTTCCCGACGTGTACAACATGAGCCCGCCTCGGGATGACGTGGTCCCATTTTCAAACGTGATAGAGGAAGGGGAAACATGTGGTGACCTCCGCACAATCTTCGATCGTACATCCACCGCCGGACTCGTATCGATGCCCTCTTCAACAACGGACCGCGCTTTGTCTGCAAACTTCTCCGTTGCAAGCAGCATCCGGGCCTCTGACTGATTCAGAATATACCGGAGCTCAGCGGCCGGGAAGGCCGGACTCAGCGGCACGGCAATGGCGTCTGCAGCCAAGATGGAAAACAGCATCACTGCATCATCTCTCAGTTTTGTTTCATTCCCTGGGCATCAGAGAACAAGGTCCTGATGGCGATGGCGATGGCGATGGCGATACACACCTATATAGTCATAGCTATTCTCCGCCAGGAACGCGATACGCTCACCGGCAAGCGTTGCTCCCGACCGTCGATCAAGTAACAGCTGCTTCGAGCGGAGCACATCGCCCAGTAAAGCGCCATAGTCAAAGGTCCGTCCGGACCTGCTGTGCACTACTGCTGTCGAACAGGGGTCATGCTGCTGAAGAGCACGAAAAAAGCCCGAATTGGGCAGCGATGAGAGCGCGCGCTTGATGATAATACTCTGCTGTCGCCCACAGACGATCCCACCAGGTTTGGACAGACTGCCTCGAAGACTGCGGCAGGCCGTGGCCCAGGCCATCTGCCGGGAAAGCATTGGCTGTGGATAGAAAATTCAGGCCATCAACCAACGCCACAAGTGAGAGCTGCTTTTGAAGCAAAAGACGTGAGATGTAGAAAGATTGAAAGTAGAAAGAAGGACGGGGCTGGACGCGACATGATTGGCTCCGCACCTGACGATAGTGAATGCCGCCGAGCCACCGACGCCCCGGAAGAGCCGCAACCGTTGGTTCGTTCATTTCACCTCGACCTCGCCGTCAACATCAAACATCGCCCTCTACCAAGCATCTGCTGTCGAAAGAACCCATGCTTTCGTACAGCGCCCGACTCTCTGCACGGCGCATTTTCGCAGCCCCAGCTACCCTTCGAATGGCGTCAACAACAACGATGCATTCCTCGCCGACTCCCATGGAGGATCTCATGCGGGACAAGGCGAGTCTCGGAATTCCTCTTGGACTCTCTAAAGCTCTAGGCACTAGCTAACGGTTTGGTCCCATACAGCTCGTCGCGGCATTCACCCCGTCGACTCTGGTTATCCGCAACGACTCACATCTGCATGCGCACCATGCACCCATGCAGGGTAGTACCTCGAAAGAAACGCATTTCCAGTACGTATTTCCTGTCTGGTTACGCTTTGACAAGAAACGAAGTCAAGAGAAAAAGGGATTTCTGACGGAGCAAGTGTTACGATCACATCGAAAGAGTTCCAAGCCAAACCACAGCCGGCTCGTCATCGCATGGTGTATGCGCTGCTCAAGGACGAGATGAGCCGGGAGGGGGGCATCCATGCGTTGCAGCTGCGAACGCGAACACCGGAAGAGGAGCAGAAGCAGGCCGAGCGGGAAAAACAAGGGCAATGATTAGATTGATCATCTACGTTGAAGGATTGCCCCCGTGTATATTAATCAGAGTCAGAACATACAATCCATTAAAGTATCTAGCGCCAAAGAGTACGGAGAAGCAGAGTCTAATATGTACAATAGCAGTATTAGGTGCCATTGAGACAGAAGGAATCGGTCGAGAAACAAGAGGGGCTTTTGAACACAAAGAGAAAAGGTAAACACGAAGACTACAGTGGGGAATCAGTAGGAAAAGAACCGTGACGTCGAGAGACCTTGGACCGTAAGCAAGAATGCCCTTTTTTTGACAAGAGATATCGCGTCTATTTTTTGTTGGCCTCGGTGACAGCAACGGCTACGGCGACGACGATGATAATAATGATAACTAGCCAGTGTCAGCTTCCTCCAGCGGCAGATAGGCATGGTGCGGTATATGCTTACCAACTACGAGCAGAATGTACCACTTCCATTTTCGGGCATTGCGAGCACTGACAATGGCGCTGTCGATCTGCTTGTTGGCATTGTCGACATTCTCCACCACGTCGTGCGCGCCCGTATTGATCTGCTCAACTGCAGGCTCCTGCTGCTGCACCAATTCGGCGACTTCCTGGTACAGCCGGGCCAATTCGATCATATCCTGCTCGATCTTCCGGATCGCAGTGGATCGCTCCAAGGCAGCCTGGCGGGCATCGTTGGCCTGGCGAGTTCGCAGGCCAGTTGACTGTTACGGTTAGACTGATACATAATAAAAAATTTAACAAAGGGGTAGATAAGATTTACCTGAAAAGTCTGCTCCTGGCCCAACAGCACATTCTGGACACCCTGGTCGACCTGCTCCGGGGTCGCGTCGGGGTTGGCAATCTCGTACCGTCGGCGCACTTGCTCCTGGAGACGCTTCTGGAATTCGGACTGGGCTTTCTGGTAGGCCTCAATTTCGCGGCGCAGGTTGCGGCTGGTCACGTCAATCTGGGTCTGGACGCGCGAGTCGCCGGAGCCGGGCGTCTCCTTGATCTTCTTCAACAGGTCGCGCAGGTAGCGCAGCGTGTTGTTGATGTCGTCCTCGACATAGTCGAGGTTCTGGCGCGCGGCTTTGTCCTCCTTGCCGGTGCTGGAATCAAGAAGCTCGTGCTGCGCCTGCGCTAGACGGCCTTCTCGCTTCGTGCGAAGCTCTGAGATGCCGTCATTGATTTCGCGGCACTTGTTGAGGATGTTGGTCGTGTTGTTCACAGACCCCATTTCTTCCAAACAGTCAGCCTGGGGGTTCTGTGCGCCCGCAGCGTGACGGGCCACCTACCATAGCCATTTCCTTGCTCGACATCGCCATAGGGAGACGGGGCGGGGGCGCCATAGCTGGGCTGCGACTGTTGCTGCTGGTAAGGGTTGCTCTGCTGGTCGTAGGGGTTGTATTGGCCGTAGCCACCGCCTTGCTGGTACTACGCTAGTCAGTCACGGGAAAAACCGCTGGCTTGTTGTTTCCCAGCCAAAAGCAAGGCAACAGGGCGAAAAGGAACAGGCGACGGGCTTACACTCATTTTGGCGCGTCAGGCTGTCACTGGCTAGTCACGTTGTGAGGGAGCTCGCCCTGGTGCGGCTGAGGAAGGGCGACAGGAGGCGACTGCGACCGGAAGCAGCTGGAAGCGGACGCCGAAGCAAAGAGAGCAAAGACGCGGTCTCCAATTGAAAGGAACCGGAGACAACAAAGACACAAACAAAAGAGAAGATGGATGGAGCGAGAGAAAGAGGGGGAGGGGAAACGGGAAGGGGAAAGAGAGTTGGTGAGTAAGTAGGAAGTTTACCAAGAGAAAAAAGAAGCAGCGTCAGCAGGAGGACAGACAGGCCGACTGAGGCAGCAGCTGTGGCGGCGAAAGGAGAACACGGGAGAGCGCGCACAGCCCCCCCTGCCCTCCACCTTATGTAAGCGGCGTCTCGACTTGACTAGCTACACTTGGCTCCCGTCAGCACTCTTCTCTCTATACAGTGATTCTTTTGTATATTGTTATTTTTTTGGTTTGTTTATATCTACGTTGGAAAAGACTGTACCTTTTCGGTTCAGTATATAATATATTGCAAGTTGACTGTATCGCGCCTGTTGCTATGGAACTCGCCTTTGTTTCATATCCGCGACCGACGGGCATGGTCCAACTCAATGTTATCGTCGTAACTTTGTAACAAATCATGACTTGGATGCCGACCACACTGCATGTGGCTGAGCACGAGAGTTTCTACTATTAGCTACTCACTACCGTACCAGTGCCGGTCCAGCCGGAGGTATATTGTTGCCTCAGATATAAGACAAAGTCAATCTGCATCGTAGGTTTCCCAATCCGGTCTGACCCAACAGAACAGCAGGCGGCTCTGATAGCCACTGTAGCCACTATAGCCACTGTGGCCATTGTGGCCTCCACCATGACTAAGGTTCCCACAGATTATTCTTTCTTAGCAAAGTCGCCATATTCTTCACTTCTGCCAGTTTAGTTTCAGGCTGACAGGCGTCATTGATTGGGTTCTATGCGAGCCGGCGGCTAGAGCGGGGCTGCTTGGCCTGGAGGAGCTAATATACGTCAAACTTACCCCAGACTCTCAACCGCAAGTCGGTTGTTACACAGGAGTTACATAGTCTATCTACCCTTGACTGAACTTTGCTTGAAACAGCTTGGCTTGAGATGGGGGGAATATCATATCAGTTGATGTCTAGAAGCAAGCGTATAAGCTCATATATTAGCAGCTTCCCTGCAACCGACTGGACAGGTTCGATAATCTTGGCACTCAGCTGCACACTATTGGCATAAAACATCAGGTTTTGTTCCGTGCAAAAGCAGATTGGTGCTCGTATACCTCCCTGCAGTCTGAATAACCACCGCGTAACATCATGTTGTATTAATCGAATGTTGAATCAATGCGGAACCCTTGATGATCAAGAGTCGAAGCTATAACAGGGTCTCCGTCCTTCCACACCGTCTAGTAGAAGACAACGCACATGGAGCACTGCAAAAGAGTACTGATTGATCAAAAAGCAATGCGTTTGCCAGCACCTATAATATCGTCGACGTGCTGCTGGACTTTTGCAAACTTCATGAAAGCGCAAGACTCGCTTTCCAAGTGATTGAAGAGTGCAGCCAAGGTACTGAATTGCTTGTCACAGCTCAAATTCGGGCAGTGGTAGACATTCTGTCGGTGAGCCGCAGAATTCAAATGTTTGTTCAGGTCATTCCTTGCTTGGAAACCTCTATGGCAAAGATAGCATTCCCAGCAGTTACGGCGGTGATTAAACGCCTGACCAGTCACCGAATACTCAATCACACACTCCCTTTGCAAGCCAATCTGTTTGATGGTGATCTTGCCATGCGGGTCCCGTAGTCTGACAATCTCGAGAATCTTTTCACGCTTTATCGACGGCGCGGCCGCGCAGGCTCCTCGCTCCAGATGGTGGAACAGCCCACTAGCTGTAGTGTACTTGGTCTTGCAGAAAGGACATGAAATGTTGGCGCCACGGTGTATCCTCGAGTTTAGATGCTGTATCCAATAAAGTCAAATTAAGCCCCGGCCTACTTGGTCTTGACAACCGATGTTACGGAGAAAAGTAAAAAGGAAATGACATACCATCCGAAGACAGTTTTCATTAAGAAAGCGTCTATCACAGTCTTTGCAGTAGTCTCGATAGTGTCCAAGCGCCTTCATGTGCTGGTCTGCTGCGGGTTGGTCGACAAACAATCTTGAGCATGTCTCGCAGGGTACACTGGGGATCCTGTGACGAAGACGGTCCATGTGCTGGTTGGCCGCATGCTGGGAGAGAAAAGTCTTGGTGCAGGTTTCACACTCGTATCGCACCGCCCAGTGACCGAAGCGGTTCATGTGCTGGTTGCAGGCATTCCATGAACGAAACACCGCCGGGCAAGTCTCGCACTCTGGCCAATGGCCATAATTGTCCATATGTACCTCCCAGTCAAACTCGTAATAAAAGGTCTCCGTGCACATAAGGCATTCGTACTCCTCAAACTCGAAATCGTCGTACATTTTGCGCCGTCACGGTTAATGACAATCGGTATGGTTCAGTTACCTCTTGGGGTTTCCCCTTGGGGCGTGTTCTCGTAATGAATGGGGTGGTCCGAGTAGTTGCCGGAAGGCGTGTCTGTCGTCGAGGAAGCAGGGAAGCCCCCAAATACGTGAATACCCGGAAGGCGGTCAGGGGCAGCCTCAATTTCTCTCGATACTCAGCAGTGAGAGCAAAGAACGAACTTGGTCGTGCGAGATGGCTGCTGTATTGTTCTCTTCAAAGTCGTATAGAGTGTTGTTATAGAGTGTTGCGAACCCAAGCCTCACAGCCTAGTTCATTGCTAACCAGTCCTAGTTCTACTTGGCTGCCAAAACACTATCGACCGTTCGTTACCGTCGCGGAAAGATTCAATGCAGGTATCCGGAGTAATCGAAGATTCCAAGTAGATCCTGGAGTGATCTACCGAGATGAGACAAGGCTAGCCAGTCGATAAAAGTAAACAAAGGATACCGCCAAACCGTATACCAGGAACGTATGAGTATAAAGCACAATAGACCAAATATATGATGGTCAATCAGTGGTCCTTAAATAATCGTGACTCCTTTAATTGCCTGACAAAACAAACATAACCCCGCTACGACGGCCATATCGATCGCCAATTCTACTAACGACCTCCGATTGGAACGGATACGAGACAGATCATCGTACTTGGCGAGTTAAGCGCCGAGCTGGTCGATATTCAGGGGCAATGAGCGCTTGATTCCTGTTACTGAGAGACCGTTTATCCACTGATCTTGCCGTGTGGTAGCAGTTGTTTTTAGTACTCCTTTCTTCCCGCTAGTCAACTCATATATTGGCTCGGCGTTAGCTATTCTTGTGACATTAGCGAACTTAGTGGTCTATTAGTCTTGTTCCGGGTGCGCCATGCGAGCCAAGCGTACAATCCCCCGAGTTATTCGGACTCGATATCTTGTTGTCCCGTCAATCAGGTTAGGTACTGATCTGGACTCCAGAGTCGACAATTGTCTGCGAGGCAATGATACGCATTATCACCCAGTAAGCACCAGCATCCGATATTTGACAGCTGTTAGCATATTTACCGGATTTTGTCAGTATCCATACAAAGAACACAGGACGAAGTCAGACGTCAAACAGCCCGAGACTTTAACCGCGGGTGGCCCGCCCGACTCCACTGGACCTGGTTGCTCCGCTTACCCCAGATCCAGGCCACAGACGGCTCTTTGATCGGTAACTGTACCCTGTCGACTTCAGATCTGCTTCAGGGCGCTGTGTCGCCATGACCTGAAGCCCACTGTCTAGAAGGCTCAAAGCGAACATGTCTCTAAAACGCAGGCGGTCCGACTTGGATGAGACGACCAGCTGGCTCGACCTCGACGGGCTGTTCCACTCACCGGGCGAAGATACCACTCCACCCCCCGCATCCAGGATCCAACGCCGCCAGAATTATCGCCATGACTCTTCCTGGCCGTCCTGGCGGCTCATGGGCGAGAAGGCGGTGCCTTGGTCGCTTCCGCTGGCCAACATGGTCAGCGCGGTCCAGGAGCTCATCGATCCGGGATTCAATCCGGATATTGACGACCTGGACGCCGTTTCGGATGCGGACGACACAGTACGCTTCTTAAAGCCGCTGCCTGATCGCATTGCGCCGGACGACGTTGACTATCTCAAGGCCAAAGGCGCGCTCACGCTTCCTGACCGGCCGCTGCGGACAGAGCTGTTGCGCGCGTATGTGCAATGGGTCTACAGCTTTATGCCGCTGCTGGACTTGCACGGCTTTTTGGATGCAATCGCCAATAATGACCCGAATGCAGGAATCAGTCTCTTGCTTTTTCAAGCCGTCATGTTTGCCGGCACAGCTTTCGTAGATATCAGCCATCTCCGGGCTGCGGGTTTTGAGAATAGGAGAGATGCCCGCAAGGCATTCTTCTCTCGGGCGAGAGTTAGCATTTCCGACTGATGTGTTTGTGTCTGTGTGCGTTGTCCCGGCTAACGGAGATTACCAGCTGCTCTATTCTTTCGATTACGAGGATGATCGGATTGCCATCCTTCAGGCCCTCCTGCTGCTGACATATCACCACGAGACCAACGCCGGTCTACAAATGGACATCTGGTACTGGGTTGGCGTGTGCAACACCCACGCCCAGTCCATCGGCATCCATCGCGACCCAACCAAATCGCAAATGGACGTGCGCACACAGCGTCTGCGCATTCGGCTCTGGTGGTGCCTCTACTCGCGGGACCGTCTCGTGGCGCTCGCTTTGAGACGTCCGACCCAGATCAACGAAGGCATATATGACGTTCCCCTCTTGAGCACAACCGACTTTGATCTCAAGCCCTTCTCCCGGGCTGCCACAACAATGCTTGGTTGCAGTTTCATGCAGGACGTTTCCCACCAGAGACGTCTGGCCATAATGTTCATCGAGAAAGTCAAGCTGTGCCAGTGCCTCGGCAGAGTTTTGTTTGCGCAGTACACCGCTTCGAATTGCGCATTCGGAGCAACGCAGAAGACAACCATCACGCTAGTCCCCCGACAGGCTTCGGACGCCGAACTTGAAAGGTGCAGCCAAAGGCTCGATTCCTGGCTGAGTGCCCTCCCCAGAGAGGCGACTTTCTCGCCGCATCCTAGACAAGACCTTGGCGACGGGGAAAATGTTCTCTTGCTGCATTCGTCCATGCTGCGCATGATTTACCATGCTACCTGCACCGCGTTGTATCGGCCACGGGCCTCGCTATCGGCCACCCAGTCTGCCACCAAAATGCTGACGACGGCACGCCAGAAAATGCGAGATGCCGCGTCAGACACGGCGGATATAGTTCACGGGCTCACTCAATTGGGACTGACCAAATTCTTGCCATCATCCAGCCTGACGGTGGTGACCCCGGCCGCGGTCGTCCACCTAACCAATCTGCAATCTACAAATCTTCATGTCCGCGACGAGAGCGCGTGGAACTTTCGTCAGTGTATCGACGTGCTCAACGATCTCAAAGACATCTATCCCGGCGCAGACTACGAGACCGCCTGTCTACAACGGGCTGCCGAGGCCCAGTACGGGCAAATAATGGATAGTAATCCTGTTCTGATCATGTTGAACGATACCTTGGACATGAATAATACTCAAAGTCGACGCACAGATAACCGGATAATTACTGAACCTGGCCATTATGGAGATGACGAACTAGGGCAGGCGTCTAACCCGGCTTTTCCGTCTCCGTCTTCACTCTCAGAGAGAGCGCAAAGAAGCCCTTCCTTTAATCAGCATATAATGGAAGACTGGAACCAGGATATCTATAAGGAATGGATTGTCTCTTCGGACGATGGCCACAACAGCCGCATTGAATCGCCGTCTGCAAAGACGACCGAGTATCTTAACAATGGGTTTGGCCGTGCTCCTGATAGATATAGTAATACAGGGCCAACTTCTCCCCATACTGGAACTCTTCCTGAGCTACAGTTACCTGCACCTCCGTTCCCCGTGAACATCATCACAGGCGATTTGGAAAAGGACCTGGGGTTTGTCTGATGAAGTCTATGAGTATCCTTTATTGTTCTTTTATGCCATAACGAAAGCTAGCTAGCCTAGCCATCACGACCAATGATTTATGTGATTATCAATCTATCAGCCCCTGGAATGTGAATCTATTTCTATATTATATCAATCCCGATTAGGAAAGCAGAGCAAGTGGAAGGAATAATAATAGATCTACTTAAAACGAGTCCTAATCGCCCCTCTTCCCCCACCGAGTCGCCTCATTCCCTTCTTCCCATTCATGTTCGACATATCCAAGTCGCCTCTTGACTTCTTGCACAAGCGCTTTGTCGCCAGTGTTCTTGCCCAGGTTGTCGCTGAGTTTGACTGCCGGACGGCCGCCGGCAGAGGCGATTTTGATGACGATGTTGAGCGGGATAGATTTCGTACCGTCGGATTTGCGACGGAAGTCGTCTTTGCTTTTGTTAGTCACGATTCTTCCTGGTCCTCTTTCCTTTTGCCCCTTCAACTTGGCGTTATATAGAAGAACAGGGCCGACTTACTCGTGAAGAACGTGCCCACACCAAACGTAGGCTGGAATCTGGCCTCCTCGGCAATAGCCTTATATCGCAGACAGGTATCCACTTTCAGGGCGTCTGAAAAGACAATGATTTTCTTGTCGGTAATGCCGTTCTTGTCATAAAACTCGCGCACCAGCTTGACGAAGTTCTTCGGATCGCCAGAGTCCTGACGGACGCCCTGGAAGACTTGTGCATATGTCTTGACCTCACCCGTCACCTTGCCTGCCGTTTCCAAGGGCGCTGAGATTGGCGGTTTCGGTTGCGCCAGGCTCTCCGGCGTCGAGCTCGCCGTTGTAGCGCCACCTGATGGGATCACAGTGCTTGCGCCCACTTGGGGCGTGATGATTTCTGGGATGGGGCGGCTGAAAGCGTCGAGGAAAGCCGGGGTGCCGAATGTGTCGGTGAGAGCAATGCCCAGGACCTAGTTCACAGGTTAGTTTCCATCTTAGTCCCTAAATTTTTTCCAAGGTGCAAAGAATGGAGCAATACCCCCTCGCCAAAGCAGCCCAGCCAGTACCGAAGACCCATCTCATTCGCATTCTCATAGTTGTTGGTATACGCCGCAATACCCATGTACCATTCGTGCGCCACGGTGCCCACGGGATTTACACCATACTTCATTGCAAAATGAACGTTGCTCGTACCGGTGAATTTTCCCGGCGTGTCTTTTGCATCCGACGCCGCGCGGCACAGTCCCTTCATCACCAGGTCGTGCGTATGGTAGTCGCGCCTCCGCCGAGACCCAAATTCTGAAAACACACAGCCACTCTCCAACAATTTCAAGCCTTTGTTATACGCATTCTCTTCTTGTGCCTCATGGTCCCAATCTTGGTCGCAGAACTTAAAGTACGCCTCGCTGGTCAGAGCGAGCAGCGGGATTTCGTAGAGTATGGTTTCCACCCAGAGTCCCTTGATCAGGTATTCCAGATCGCCGAGGTCTTCGTCACTGCCGCTGTCATTGATCGGCGTGAATTTTATTTTGATCTGTTCTTTGGGGTTTAGACGGAATTTCTCGAGGTACTCGAGGTAAGCCTCGTTAAGATACGGGCAGGATTTGCGGAGGAAGTCAATCTCTTCGGGTTTGACGGTGAGGTTTCCGAGTCCTGTACCGGATTAACGTGAGTTAGAGCGTAGGCTCCGGAAATAGGAGTAGTATTCTTACGGTCCATCTGCTCCAGTAGCCACTTATATGCCGCGCGCGACATCTTCATATCGGGAGTTCGATTAGTATACCCATAGGTAACGTCTAGTAGAAGATATCAGCTTCAGCTCATATAAGAAACACGCCGGCACTGTCACGAACCAACTTGCGGAAAGTATTTTAGGACTGCGCATTGCATCGTAATCTTGTACAGGTCCGTATCCAAGAGGGAGAAAATCCCCTCTGGTATAGGAGACGACGTGGTCGACCCTGCAGCCATATTTTTTTTTTGTTCTTTTTCCTTTGGTTTCCCACAGTGCTTCCCCGCGCAGTTGGAAAGTCGCTGAGGTAGTGTTATCTTAACTCACAACTGAGTATATCTTGTGATATTGATACTCAAAAAAGGGGAGGATTTTCAGGATGCAGACGCATCAATGGGCAGATGCTGCGATTTGACGCGGAAGAGAAGTCACCAACAATGCGGGACCGACTGGAGATTGAAGCCACCCCGCACGCGGCGATGTCTGCGCACGTCATGTACGAGACACGCAAGAATCCTAGAAAGACCAAAGAAAAGCACTGCTCTCGTGACCGAGTAGAGCTTTGATGTTTCTTCCCGGATTGCATAACACGACCTTTTTTGTCTGAATCGAAGGTCTTGCCTAGCTGTGACTGAAATCTATAGAGCTGTATGACATAGGATACACATCATGGCATTAATGCTTAGTTTACTGATCTGCCATATTAACGGAGTATAAGGCGTCAATTGAATGTCAAAATTTGCGTACACTAGTTATTATATCATGAGGGAGCTATACAGAAAGATTCTTGTGCCCATAGTCTAAGCACACTCAAACTGCCCGGTCAAGATTCGAATCGTCATCGACTATTGAACAACAGCACTAGCCACATATATCACGTGCAAAACTATGCTGTGGCGCAGAACGTGAGTCTTGGCACACCGAGTCGGAACTTGTCTCGATCGACCTCGTATCTACAGGAAATTAATTAGTAGCATCCAAGTTCTCCGACTCCCAGTGCGCAGATCGCGCGTACAGCATATGACAGCAAACAATATGACGACAGAAGACTGCGCTACAGTTCTCGAACAGTTTGTCCACGATGGTAAGCCGCGCAGCCTCAACTCCGAAAACCTGCCAAAAGTTAACCAGACGTGAACAGTGGCCAATTTGCCCGCGGAAATCACGCATTTGATGGAAGAAGTCCAAGCCAAAGATAAGATCATCCAGGAATGCCGGACCACAATCAACTCTCGCGACTCTAGCCTTCAGAAATTCATTAAACTCAACGGCAGCCTTGCACCCAACCCGAAAGAAGAGCAGTACAGCAAAACGGTGCTGCAGAACCTAGACCGATGCCAAGCTCTCCAGGAAGAAAAGATCCTCCTGAGCGAAAAGGCCTGCGTCTTGCTCGACCGACAGATCAAAAAGCTGGATGTGAAAATTCGAGATCTTGTCAACGAGGGGATCTTAAACAACGACCCGCCACTACCGTCACTTCTCGAGAATAAAGCTCGATACGATGAACTGCCGCCGGCTTTTATGCCCGACTATACACCCAGCGAAACACCGAGTTCGAGTTATACTCCTCTGAACCCGACTTCTGGCAATGCCATCACTGCGAACGCGGTCGCGCACCGGCTTAACCAGACGATCAACCGCCCCTCTGCCGCAAGCCCGCTCGCTCCACCGGCCCCGACTCGCAGCTCCGCGCCGTCGACGCCAACTGCCGCAGCCCTGCACCTTCAGCAACGACAACGAGAGTCTTCCGCCGGAGCCGTTGACAGTAAACGTAGACGACTTAACACGACCCTGGGTACCCTGCCCGCAGCACCATCCAATCTCCGCCAGTCTTCCCTCGGTCCCGGGACCCCCAAGGCTGGCACCCCAACAGCAAGCCGAGCAGGCAGTGCCGGTCCACGCGCAGGCGGTGTGACCAAGAAAGCAGCGACCAAGAAAGTCGCACCGCACCAGCAAGTGAAGAAGATCAAAGCCAGCAGCAACGGGAAAGTCGTCAAACGATCGTCCAGCGTTGGAATGAGAGTGAAAACCACGACCAAAAAGTCGCCCTCGGCAGGTGGAGCGGATGATGAGGACGACGAGTCTGTACTCAGTAGTGCTGATGTCTCCGAGTCGGAAAATGCCAGCGTTTCTCGGCGCACGGCGCGGGGCCCGCCTCTTGATTCGGATGACGAGATGGAAGATGACGAGGATGAGGGTGGCGAGGATACCAAGGTCTATTGCACTTGTCGCAGCGTGAGCCATGGCGATATGGTAGCCTGTGACAATGATAATTGCCCGTACGAATGGTTCCACTGGAAATGCGTGGGACTCACCAGGGAGCCGTTGGGTACTTGGTACTGCGATGAATGCAGACAGACGTTGGGCAAGTAGTTGATTGGGTTGGCGTTGACCCCAAAACTGGCATGACTGTATGATAATTACGACCTGATCGCATATGATAATCTATAATTAAGGATCAATTTTTCTACATCCAAATCTCCTCTGAGTGGAGGCTCCATGCGATTTTCTTTATCTGCTGCAAAAACTATGAAGATATACACGCCAAAATTCAGCGCGTAAAGTAGATGCACCCTGTGTGTTGTAATAAGCCAAACAAACTCCGTCGCTATGACAAGCCGAAACCCATTTTCGTTAAAATTGATGACCGCGCCAAATCTCACAGTCGAAACCATAAGAACAAGAAAACAAGAAGAGGGGGGAAAGGAATATTCAGAATCCGAGAGCGTCTTGCAGCCACTGATCGAAATATTCGCAGCTTTCCGGGCTCACCTTGCCGCCGGGCTGGCAAATCTTGAAAACCGGACATTGTCCACAGGGCGCCTCGATCATGCCGTTTCTCCCATTCCAGGATTTTAATTGCACTTCGGACATTGCCTTTGTCTTGGCTTCTTCCGTTTCTTTACGGTCCTTCAACACGGCATCTGGTCGTCTCAGAGCTTTGTAGCCTCTGTACTCGCCCAACGTGACCAACCTGCCGTCATAGCACATCATCTGAAGGAGTTGCTCGACGCTGTCCTTGTCAAGCTTTACCGGGGTGATTCCGGTCTTGTTGACCTGTTCCGTGATATCTTCGGCCGTGGGGTAAAACTGGTATCCGGCAGGGTAAGGGATATATGATTTTTCGGATTCGGTATGGACGCTCTCGCCCGTATTGAGCTTCTTCCGCTTGCCGGATTGCTTTGACGACGTCATCTCGTACCAACTCCTCTTGCTGACCCAGTCCTCAATAAACCCAGTCAAGGCACCGATGAACTCGGCATCCAAGACCCCGTCCGTGAACCATGCGCCACCCGTGACTTCTTCGGCCGGGGTTAACTCGGCGAGCATGTACACTTTCTTGCCAGGATGTTTAACGTTGTGGATCGATTTAATAAAGTTCTTCCCCTCGAGGGCTTTGAGAGCCTTGTCCAGGCTGGTCTTGGGTAGGTCGGTTCGTTTTCCTAGCGCGCGAATCCAGATACCATTGCGGCCGGTGGAATGAATGGCCTTGTAGACCATCCGTTCATTGTCGCTGAGACTTTGGATTCTATTGATAGAGAAGAGAAAAAAAGTAAATCTGTTAGACTTCCTTCGTGATGCATTCGCAGGTATTGGAAGAACTTACTTCTCGGCATCTTCCTTAGCTATGACTTTCCACGACAAACGGTTCTCAGCGTCTTGATAAACCCGAAAATAATTTTGATCAACCAGGTATTGAGTGCAGAGCAGAAGCGTCTCCAGACTCTTGTTCGGTATTAATCCCAGGCCCAAGATGTCGCGCTGGTATAGCAATTGGCTGGCCGAGAACTGGTCGCGGCATTTTTTGTAGACCTTCTCGGCCAAGCTTTGGATTTCCAGAGACACCATGATGATGACGGTAGAAGTAGGATTTCTGCTGCCTATGAGCTGAACTCCCGTTGATCATCCGACTGGCCTGCAGCGTTTCATGGTAGATCCGACCGACAACGTAATCATTCGCGAATCGGGGGTGTGAGTCAAAATTCGGCGTCTACCTTTTTTCTATTGTAAGAAATAGAGCAAAGAGCAAAAGCGGGCCAAGCAGTGTGACTAGTGCGGGCAAAAAGGAAAAAACATTCTTGGTGCCTCAGGCACCAACCCGCTTCCCCGCCGAGCTGCCTGGCATTACAGCTCGAAATTTCCAGAAGCTCGAGCGTGCATGTTATAACTTGCAGGTGCCACAGCTCTTCCAGCGCAAACTCATAAAGTCTTTCCAGCGAAAAATTCCATCCCTGATCATCCACCACGTACTATAATCGCTGAGAATTGTGAAAATATGGCGGACGCACTGAAGGCCGAGGGCAATAAAGCCTTCTCTGCAAAGGACTACGCCACCGCCATGTACGCAAACCACCCCGTCCCAAATCCCATTCGACTTCGGCCACTCTTGGTCCCGGTTGCTAACATGAAGTGAAACAGCGACAAATTCACACAGGCTATTGCCATCGAACCCGGGAATCACGTCCTGTACTCCAACCGTTCAGCAGTTTACGCCGCCCTGTCAGACTATCAGAAAGCTCTTGATGATGCTAACAAGGCTACGGAAATCAAGCCTGACTGGGCCAAGGGCTGGAGCCGTAAGGGAGCCGCTGCACGTGGACAGGGCGATTTGCGTACGTTGTATCCCGACAACAACTGGAGGTTACGTACAAGGCTAACTCACGTTCAATTCAGTTGCCGCACACGATGCATATGAGGAAGCGCTTAAACTAGAACCCAACAACGAGCAGTTCAAGTCGAGCTTCAATGCAGTAAAGAGAGCTATCGATGCCGAAGCCCAGGCTGATGGCTTCCAGGGAGATCCAACTGCTGGGCTGGGAGGCATGTTCAACGATCCCCAGCTCATTCAGAAGCTGGCCAGCAACCCCAAGACCTCTGCCCTACTCGCAGACAGTGACTTCATGGCAAAGCTCCAGCGGGTGAAGGCAAACCCCAACAATATTGGAGAAGAACTGCGGGACCCTCGTTTCCTACAGGTCATGAGCGTCCTGCTTGGCATAGACATGCAATTCGGCGCACCGCCTGGCGCTGGTGGCCCCTCTGGTGCCACTGAGGCGGAAGAGGATGTGCCCATGCCCGATGCCCGCCCTAAGCCGGCGGAGCCCAAGAAGGAGCCCGAACCCGAACCCGAACCCGAACCCGAAGACGACGAAGCTGTTGCGAAGAAGAAGGCACAGGAAGCGGGAGATGCGGAGAAGAAGATTGGCAACGATTTCTACAAGAAGAGGCAGTTCGCAGAGGCTATCGAACACTACCAAAAGGCGTGGGAGATCAATAAGGACACGACGTATCTTAACAACATTGGAGCCGCCAAGTTTGAGAGCGGGGACTACCAGGGAGCAATCGAGACTTGTCTAGAGGCGGTCCAAGAAGGTCGTGAACGCCGTGCCGACTTCAAGATCATTGCCAAGTCATTTGCTCGCGTTGGTTCAGCCTATGAGAAGCTCGGGGATTTGAACCAGGCAATCGAATACTACAACCGTTCTCTCACGGAACACCGCACTGGAGATGTGCTGACCAAGCTTCGTGCTGCCGAGAAGGCCAAGATCAAGGCCGAAAAGGATGCGTATGTAAACCCAAAGGAAGCCGAGAAGGCCCGTGAACTGGGCCAGAAGAAGTTCCAGGAAGCAGATTGGCCCGGCGCTGTTGATGCCTTTACCGAGATGACCAAACGCGCCCCGGACGACCCTCGTGGATTCTCGAACCGCGCCGCTGCCCTGATCAAATTGATGGCCTTCCCGCAGGCTGTTCAGGACTGCGACGAGGCTATCAAGCGCGATGCCTCGTTTATCCGGGCGTATATCCGCAAGGCCCAGGCGTTGCTAGCCATGAAGGAATACAGCCAAGCTCTTGACGCTCTCACACAAGCATCGGAACACGACACCACCGGCAAGAACACGAGGGAGATTGAACAACAGCAACAGAAGATTCTGGAGGCACAGTTCAGCGCCCGTGCTGGGGAGACCGAAGCACAGACGGCAGAACGGATCCAGAACGACCCCGAGGTAAGACTAACTACTGAATGCATAACACAGGATATGGAAGGCTAAATGATGTTACAGATCATGTCCATCCTTCAAGACCCAGTCATGCAGAGTATCTTGCAGCAAGCCAAGAGCGACCCAGCAGCTCTGCAGGAGCACATGAAGAACGCCCAGGTCCGCAGCAAGATTCAGAAGTTGATTGCAGCCGGTGTGATTCGCTTGGGACGGTAGATTCGGCGGAAAGAAAGAAAAAAGAATGGGATAGGGACGCGCATGTGATGAACCAATGGCACTATGATTCAATGTAGTTGATAGTTGGCTTTTTATAGTTAATTTGCACTACCAAATTTGGGCTACCTGGGTAAGAATCATGTTAACCTAGGTTTTCGAACGTATGTTGTAATGCGCACGCTATGTTTGTACTATATGTCGCAACGGACTTTCGCCTGGTTATAACATATGTGATCCTCGAGGTTAACCATATGACGTTTAGAGTAGGGGACGCGTTTATATATCTAGTTAGTAATCGAATGTACCCACAAACTACTGCTCATGTTAATACTGTTAACACCAGAGCAGACTACAGCTTTTATATCAACCCGCGAAATTGAACGGCTGATATTCAGGTACAGCCGCGCTACCATGGGACGCGGTGGACCAGTCCCAGCAATCAAGACATGCTTATATACTCTGTACTTACATAACCTACTAAGCTACGCAGTTATACATACACATCCAGCAATGTCAAGCATCATCTATATGGCGTAAAGTAAATAAATATATATATATATATATATTTTCGAACGAGAAGCATAAATATATAAAAAGCTACCTGCATTCTTGCTTTGTGTGCAACTCGGCAACATTGGTAACAATGAACAAGCGCGAAATGCGGTAGGTTAACATGATGAAGTAGTATAATTAACGATATCCTATTACAAAAGCATTATTGTTATGACATGCAGATATCAAATGCTTTCTCTCAACTTGGATCCGTGCGCCAGAGATGTGTGATATCATAGAAGCATTTGATTGGCTGCGGTAGCCAGGGTGTTCCGCCGATAAATCAGACCTGTTAGTCTTTCCCTGCTGTCATCTTTCAGCCGTTGTTGATTTCAAGTTTGAAAGGTTGGGAACGTGGCATGCGGCTGAAAATATATACGTTTGATGTTTGAATATTGGTACGAATCTGCAAATTATTGCTCTGTCCTCTGCATAACGACAATAAGGTGGTTTATAGTAGCTGTTACTGTGGAAATGCTCCGCATTGACCGGCCAGACCACCGAGTCATACGTTGTTAATAGAGTTGCGACTTGCGAGGTGTTAATATCCACCCAGTCGTGATCGTAATTTAATCAGGACGAGTCAAACATACGCGGTCCAATCGCGAGGCGGGACGAAACGTTGTCGCGTGCACGTTGGACGTTGAATCGCTTGATACGCAAGCAGTTTCTGAAAGAAAAAGTTTTTTCTTTTCTATCATCGCTTTGTACGTCAAAAAAAAAAAAAAAAAAAGAAAAAAGGAAAAAGGTCAATACGAGTATTTAGAATTGTGGCTGTATAGTCGAGTCAGGGGGCAGGCTACGTAAGCTAATTAATTATATTTAGTACATACAGAGTACATGCTCTGTGCAGAGTAACTCTGTATATAGCATATGCTCGATTACTCGAGCAGTGCTGCAGCTGCAGCGAGTCTTCTGTAGTACCAATCATGCGGTTGTCGCTGCCCAACTGACAACTGACATGGTTACGATCATCAATTGATCACGATCAGTGATGATCAGTCTACTGACCAACAGGAATCATCATGGTAATAAAGCTGCTGGTGCTGAGGCCGGAAGCTGTACGATCGTAATATTAGGGCCCACTGGATGCGACGTGCCTGATTCCGGATCGGTCTAGCTTCAAATAGACTAGTCTGAAACGCGATCATTTGGCCCGTGCGATGTGTACGACTTCTCACTTCTGCGAGTCTCTTATGTGGTCTGGAAGCCTTCCATCTGATTAATCTGATGATGACTGTTGAGGAACAGGATTTGACCAAGCGTGGGGGATTTTTCTCCTTATCTGAACTCCTCCGTATCCTGTTGCCAGCTAACAACTAACCTTGTGAAGCTGCTCGGAAGGCGTCACTGGATGGCACGACTGATCAACTGATTGTCAAAACAGCATATGCAACCCCTTTTCACTTGGACTGCCGAGGACATTGGAATAAAGACTGCACCGCGTCGCACTGCAATGCACATATGTCTCAGCTGGAAATCATACTATACTATCATCTATGCCAAGCGGTGACGGACCCTGAACATCCCTCGGGCTAGGTTTCCAGTAAATCTGTTAGTACTTTGTGTAGTTATAGTGTTATACTCTGTACCCGTCCCCTGTACAGGAAGAACGAGCGTACGTCAAGCGGCGCAGCGATGCACCAAACAGGCAACCGCGCCAAGCCCCCTGTCCTGGGACGCTCCTTCCCGAATCCCGGCGCTTCCTGCACCGCTGATCAGCTGCTTCGACTTTTCTCTGTGGCCGCGGCCGATCAGCTTCGTCTCCGGACTAGTCTCTCCTCTTCTTTCTCCTCGCTCTCTCATACTACCAGAGTCTAACTAGCTGTTAGTTATCCAATCTTCGCAGTCTTCTCGCTCATCCACGTTCTACCGCCGCGATCGACCTGGCATGGTTTAGTGGCCTTTGGAGATCCATGGCAATTGGCAAATAATAGATGACCTTGGCTTGACCATGGTCGACGTCTGTCAACCCCGGTCCCCGGGCAGCCGCCCTCCCGGCCGTGCAAGCCGCCGTGTTACGGTATTCCTGTTTCTATCATAGTTATTATACAACAATTCTGTTATTGACGGCGCAATGTCGGGCTCTGGCGTCTGTACCGGCCGACGCCAGGCAAATCCTAACAGCTGTTCGCCCAGTATTGCTTTGTATGGAGTCAGCTAGTTGGTTGACGCAGGGATCCAGGCAGCAGATGCCCTTGCCGAAAGGTCCAGGTCAGCCTCTTAACGACCAACCTGGTTTATCGGCCGTCAGCGACCCAGCACACGCCACGGCTAGCGTGCGGTCTAAGACAATTTAACAGTTTACGCATCAACCCTCCAAACGTGCCTCTCTGCCAATCATCCCACCCCTCTGCGTGCTGGCCCTGTCCAATCAAGCCATGTCTTGCTTGTGATACGGTCTCCCCATCGTGCTTAACCTGCAGGCCACGGGTGACATCCAAAGGCAACGCAACACTCCAATCTGCAACATGCAGACGAAACACGCCGGGAAGGATCAGGGAGCAATCAATAAAAAAAAGGGACAGAAGTACAAAAAAAAATAAAATAAATAAAAAAGGAGAACCCTGTGGGGACCTGTGTACCGGCCGCCGACGACCTCCTGAAACTAGCCTCCCAAGGAGAAAAAAAGCATAAACAACTTGTCGGCACGACCATGAACCTATGTGGCTCCCGTACTACTTTAGCTTGTTATCCACTCGAGCTCGAGCAGAGCCAGAGCGGCAATTAGAAGCACACAGCCAACAAGCTAGTCGCAACTCGAGAGGCGAACAGCGCGAACAACAGACCCACTGCAGGTCCGATTTCTGCGCGTTCTGTCCCGTTCTCCGTACACCCAAGACTCGCAGCTTGCATGTTTGCTCTAGTTCCCCTGATCAGGATTTTAGCTAGGCTCTTAAGATGCGCGGGGTGGAGCTTCAACACTATCGTGGAGCCCGTTTCCACTCCCCCGGCACCGCCATACGTATTGTTTTCACCTGAACTTTTTCCCTTTCTTTCTCAGTTTTCTGTTGTTCGACTGACTGTGTTTCCAAGGCAAAAGCAGACAGGTTCATCCCTGTTGTCCCGAGCGTTTGTCGATCTTTTCTATGACCCTCCTTTTTTAATGTTTTGTTTTTGTGGGCGTCCAAATCTACTGTCGATTGCGGTTTTCCACTGGATTGACTTCATCTACTTTCCTGCCGCGACAAAACAGCTCTCGATGTTCCTTGGCACATAGCACGTCCTTCCTTTTGAGCTCGTGACCGGTATCGCCAAAGCTCTCGCCTCTTCAATAGGTAAGACTATCGAATGAACAAGCAGAGCAATGACCGAAAAGTTACGTGCTGCTTGTGGCATGTTTCCCTCCCACCACTTTCCTTTTCGACGCAGGCGGAGAGAGAAACCCTTTAGCAGAAATGAAAAGCGCATCACGGCTGACAGTTGGTGTCTATTGCAGTCTCTCGCTGTCCTAGAACTTTGATTTTCGCTGGCCGGATTTCGACTCTCGACATTCTCCTTTTTTTTATTTTATGCCGTCAATTTCGAAACTATCCTTCGCTATTATTTATTTTATTTTATTTTTTTTCAATTTGTTCTAACCAACTTCCGATCTCAACCCTAATAACGGGCCGGTCCTGTGATTCCCATTTATCGGTTTGGCTTTTTGAAATTCTACTTTTATTGGAAAACGATATCGCAAGACATGCAGCAGCCATAGAACGAGCATTCGAGTAGTTTCACGAAAAGCCCGAGCCCCATGGATATCGATGCGTTTCCGACGCCTCCAACGGCGTCCAACCAGACCTCTCCGAGGAGCATGCCTAATCATCGACGAAACTCGTCCGGGGCTATCTCATCCTCACCACCTTCACTGCCTCTACAGTTCATCCCACTTGATCATGACGACCATGAGAGTGCTGTCGAGATCGACGATGATACAATATCGCCTCTCGACCCGCGCCGGTTTACCCCGACCCTACACGCCAATTTGGTTTCTGAGATCCTTTCTTTGAGAAGGGAACTTGAAAGCAAGGACAAGGAAATCGACAGCCTAGAATCCAGCTTGGACGACACTCGTCATGAGAATGAGGCCCTTAGTGAGGCTATGTCGAATCATGCCAAAGAGAATCGCTCTCTGAAAAAGCAGATGAAGTTGCTGGAAGGTGGCACGTTGTCTGCTCTGGGTGACATCGCCAAAGAACGCGATGAGGCTGTTGAGAACATAGCCGAGGTCCGGAAGCGTTTGGAGCAGTCCCAGAAGAAACTCAAAAGTCAGGAGGAAGAAGTCGACCGAACTCAGATGCTGTGGGAGCGAGACAGACAAACATGGGACAACGAGAGAAGAAACTGGGAGAGGAAGGTGCATGTAGCTGAGAATAGACTGAAAGCGATTCTGACCGAAGTCGCGGCGGCGCAAGCAGCCAAGGAGTCTCTGCCAAACCACGAGGGGGATAGTGAGAGCACTACGCGAGACAAAACCCTGGATAGTCCAGGCAAGCGGTCGAGTAGCGCTTTCGACAAGCGGCGCTATAGTGTGACGAGTTACGGCAGCGAGTACGACAACGAGCCGTTAAACAGTGGTCGCTTTTCCTCTATGAGCCTTATTCAAGCTGCTGGTTTGAAAGGTGGTGGTCTAAACCTTGCCGACGAACTAGATTTCGACGAGGAAGCTGAAGAAGAGTACATGGACAATGAATTATTATTTGATGAGCGACCGACCTCGGTTTCTTCCCAGGTTTCGTACACCATGGCCTCAAAGGCGCGGAAAGTCCTGGGCTTATCGAGCGAAAACGGTGATCGCACCACTATCCTATCTGGAGAAGCACATCACCCGCCTGGAGTGGCCTTTGAACGCATTGAGCCTGAATTGAGATACGAATACAAAGATGCCGGCGTCCAATATACCCCTCCTCCATCACCTCAATTACAGCCAGACGATCATAAAGAGGCTGTGCTCGATGTGAAAGAAGATATACCTCCCATTGGGGCACCCCTTTCCCCTCCTTCGCCCCCTTCGCCACCTCTGCATCCTTTCCCTTCACCAAAGATGAGAGATGCAAGCGTGGAGACGCTCCCCACGCAGATGGTTTCTGCGTCCTGCCAGACTGTCGATATAGCCGGTCTACTTGCAAGCCGTGAATCGGTTGTTGAGGGTGAACCTGAGCAGGCCAAAGCTGAACTGGTGTCTGTCTCTACTCAGACTGAGATGGAAATTGAAGATCAAGAGCCGGTCATCGAAGAAGCAACTGCTGTGAACCCGTCGCATTTGTCTACTGCCGTACCGGTGATCACAATCATCCCTCCCGGATCCGAACCTACTTCGCCAAGAAACAGTGTCGTTTTGCCGCCTCATACGAAGAGCATTTCCTGCCAGACTGAAGTTGAGTTATCTCATGACGTGCGCTCTGTTTCCATGCAGACAGAGGAGATCAGGATTGATAAGCGCCTGGCCAAACTTCCGGCCAGTCTTCTTCCTTCAGCCATTATCGACCAGGTGCCCACACACGCTGGGACGGATGATAAGTCGTTGCCATTCATAACGCCGCCCCCGCGATCTCCATACCGAAAACCTTCTCAAACAAGTGTGGACTCTACGGAGAAGGAAGAAAAGGGCAAGAAGCTAGAAGACGCAGGCCCCGAAAGAATAATCTCTCCGAATGGCTCGGATGTCGCCAAAAAGGAAAACAAGAGGAAGCAGCCAGATCTTGTACATGCGTATCCAGGGAACAACGACAATGGCCCCCTGGCAGAAAACGACAAATTTGAGATACGCCGACCGTTCCGCTCAAGTAGTCTCTTTGCAGGATTTGACACTATCAGTGATGAGGAGGAGGAGCAACCAGAACCATTATCAGAACTGCCTGACGTCTTCAGCGAAGATGAACTGTTCAACCGTCCGACAGCCTCCTTCACTCTACGATCTGGGAGAATGGTTAGCCGTCGCCGTTTAGAAGAGGATCCTTTGGAAGAAGAGGACGAGTTTGGTATCGACTTGCCTTCGACGGTGCAGAGAAGGAACTCCGACAAGAACAAGAATAAATCCCGGCCGTCCCCCAGAATGTCCTCTGGATCTAAGCAAGCTGACATTCGGCGGACGGCGCTGATCTCTAACGGCGCTGTTGCCCACCAGAGGTCGCGTCCGCGGAGCCCGAGCGACCCTAGCATCGACAGTGGCTCAACTGGCACAGCGGCCCGACCTCCTCCTTTCCCAGTCCCTGTACGACACAGTTCAAGAAACGTGGCACATGCTTCAAGTGAGGGTGCTCAAAGCCCGACACCTTACGGTAGTGGGTACTATGGATCTGCGCGAAAGGGAAGACGCATCGCAAGACAACCCACCCTACGGAAGACTCGATCTGCAACTGCAACTGTACAGAAAGCTGATTACCATGGCCGCCACCGCAGTCGGTCACCGCCTCCTTCGATCTCCACGCCCGCCATGTCGAACTCATCCCAGGGGGCTGATAGCCCTCGTCTGCCGGTGTCGATGACGATAGACGAGATTCCTCGCCCGAGGCGGCCGGCAAGGAGGGCTCCGTCTAGTCGGCCTAGGTCAGCTTGGTCGCATACACACACGGTAGAGCAGTCGTCGGATCATATACAGCCGACGAGTGTTGTAGATGCTATTGCCCAAACGATGGTTGGCGAATGGATGTTCAAATACGTTCGTCGACGCAAATCCTTTGGCATGTCAGATACCAAGGAGAGCTGGGAGCTCGGCAAGCACACTACCGAGGAAGTTTCGGCCAATATTAACAGCACTGGAGTCCGACACAAGAGATGGGTGTGGTTGGCGCCGTATGAGCGTGCGGTGATGTGGAGCAGCAAGCAGCCGACCAGTGGCCCTGCTCTACTGGGGAAAAGCGGGCGCAAACGTATGTATAAGATCCTATTTAAAATCAATCTGCTAACAGACAAAATAGTCATTATTCAGTCGGTGCTGGACGTCAAGGATGACACGCCATTTCCCAAGGGCTCGGCCCCGCCAACCCAATTCAACCGGTCGATTCTCATTCTTACGCCTCAACGTGCTCTGAAATTTACGGCGATGACAGTTGAACGGCACTATGTTTGGCTAACAGCACTGTCCTTCTTGAGTCATTCGTCCATGGGGGTGAACGAATTGAGTACAATACCGCCAGTACCCCAGGAGGAGTACGGGGCACCACCTCCGGCAGCCAGTCTGCGCCGTAATCAAATACGCGATTCCATCCGAGTGGCTAAAGGCAAGCCTCGCCCTCAGCCGAACAAGCGGACTTTTACAGGTAATGTCATGCCTACGTCTGAATACCATAGTGGTGGATTCGACCTGGAGCCCATCATGGACGCAGCCGATCCTCCTACCGTGCCTCGATACGGCGCGCATAATCGCAAGCGCAGCAATACGGCGCCCAGAGCGCCTCCACCGCCGAGTGCTTTCCGCAGTTTTTCAAGTCATGCAACCCTACCGTCAAATTACAGTGCAACGACGGCCAATTCATCTGATATTTACGCGCCGTCGTCTATCGGTGCGTCCGGCCTAGTCAGCGGCCAAAGCAGCATCAGCCGCCGGACGTCAGAAGCGAGTGGACCGTCCAGTATCATGACAAACAATTTCTTCGACGCGGTAGGCACAATCCGCATGGAGGCGTTTATCGACCGGGTCGATGCTTCTCAGTACCGTGGACAACAGCGCAGTCGAGGTCCGCGCGGTCATTTTGATGTCGAGTCTGCGCGTTCTGAAGGCAGCAGTGAGGTGTTTTATCGAAACGATGATTTGTTCCGCGGCTTCTAAAACGGGGTGGTCGATTGCTTGTTTTTTTCTTTCGATTGTTAACATAATTTTTTGTATCATACTTCACACGATAATTCGTGATAATTTTGGTTCTTTAGCCGGGTGAACTGGCGCATTCTAAAATTTAGATTATTCGATGTTAAATGGTGTGAGCGAGCATGGACTCTTGAGCAGGGTAATACGATAGCACGAGGTTACATCCTTCCCCGATCCCGAAAAGGAAATGGAGGTTGTTCCCCGCTACCCGGTTTGGAAGCTGATTCTCGAAGTATACCAACCGAAGGCATCTGATTGGCCGGTTCGGGATGTAATTAGCGTCTCGAAAATGCCTAGAGTTTAAATGCCTATAGATTTTATAAAACGCTGCTAGGTATAAAGCTGCCATCCCCAGTATCCTATGATGTTCCATTGAGCAGGCATTTAGTTTTTTGAACACAGTTTTCAATATCGGAGAGAATAGAGAATGGCACCCCCCAAAGATATCACGATCACCGTCTCCAGCGCCACGGAAACCGACACCCTTCCGCTCGCCCAAGTGGAAGCCCTCGCCTTTGAAGCCGTCGCAGCAGCTCACGACAACAATACCCTGGGAATGCTAATGTTTGGCCCAACTAGTGCAGCCGCACAGTCATCTCGTGCACAAGACCTAGCGGAGAGACTACGCACACTGCCCGAATTGCGTCTTTTCAAGGCCATTGTTGCTCCGTATAAAACCGGGACAGAAGGAAAAGGAAAGGGGGAGGAAGAGAGCAAAGTGGTAGGGATCGGCTGTTGGCGGTTCTACACAGACCCTTTTCCGGAACAGGATACATGGCAGGATCAGCCGTTTGGACATGCGGTCAACCCAGATCTGTGTAATGCGTTCTTTGGCAAGCTGGCCAGGAAGCGGACGAGCTACATGGGTGGGAAGCGATTTGCATGTACGCACTCTTTTCCCCGCCCTTTGGAAATTTTTTTTTCTATTGATAGGAAATTATATGTCTGGTCTGACTGAACAATGAGTGCGCAGGGTTGGATACCCTCGCCGTCCACCCGGATTATCAAAACATCGGAGTCGGTGGAAAGCTGCTCCAGGCGGGCCTCGACGAAGCCGCCGAGCTGGGCTTAAATACTGCGTATCTGGAAGCCACGGATAGCGGACATTCGCTGTATAAGAAGTTTGGATGGACAGATCTCGAGAAGCTTGTAGTGGATTTGAGTGAGTATGGTGGGAAAGGGGTGGAGAGTTCGTATCTTATGCGGAGGGGATAGTTATGTGTATATAGTAATTGGATTACATGAAGCGTAAGATGAAGTGGATATCTATCTCGTCGAATAGTCAAGACATTTTGTTTTTGAACAAACAACGTTATTGGTCACGCCCATTTCCCAAGCAGAGCCATGATGCCTGTACCCAGCAGCGTACAGATAATCATAAAGCTCAACCGGCGTCGATCGTTGGTCCGACACGGATCAAACAGGAAATCGCGCGCCAGCAGCTCGACCAAACTAGTATAGATCAAAATTCCAGCTGAAATCGAATCAAACACGCCCGAAACGATATTTGCCGTCTTGGAACCTGGATTGTATGTCTCGCGCACGCCCAGGCCAATTGCGATTGCAATTGGAGTAGTTAGCCCGTATGCCAGACACAGAAACCAGGGCAGCCAGCTCCGGCGTCCGAATGGGATTGCCGACATTCTTGCTCCGATACCCAGTCCTTCAAAGCTCTGGTGAAAGACGAGAACTGGGTACAAAGTAGAGAACTCGTCACCGGAAACGCCAAGGTTCAGACCGATTATGACTGAGTGGAACATGACACCGAATTCGAGGATCAGGAACGCAGCAATCTGCTGGCGGAACGACCTCTCGGCGGCGATTGAATCGATGTCGCTTGTGTTTGCGGAAAAGGCCTCTGCCGTGTCTTTTACAGCTGTGGCAGTAGTGGGAGGAGATGGAGGTACGGGATGGTCATGCTCCTGAACGATGGTTGTCCTGTCGTTGGTCCTGTTGATTCCGTACTTGGACTCGACATACAGCTCGGCAGTGAAGTCCATAAGGAAGATGACCGTGATAGAGGCGAGCACAATCGCCGGAGGCCACGAGTAATCAGCCCAATTCCCCGTCAAGCCGACGCAGGAGGCCGGTCCGATCTCGTCATACGCCGGATCGAGCAGATGCACAAAAGCAGTGGCCAGGATGACTCCGGTGCCAAAGTAGCGCGCGAAGAGGTAGACGTATACGGGCACTTTGACTCGGCGAGACCGGTTGGCCATGACGGGAAACAGCGTGGCCAGGGTTGAGCAGACCAAGATGACGAACACGGCCGAGATACGCGCGCCCAAGTGTCCGTTGTACTCATTGCCCTCACCGTTGAGATAGCAGACCACCTGCGCCACGTCGGCAGTGTCGAGATTGACATTATTGGGGTTGAAGCTTGCCATGCCGAGAGATGAGAACTGATATGTGTACGGGTGTGCGTAACTAGGAAGAAAGGCAGCACGATGTACTCGACAAAGGCGGCTCTGGCGGCTGTATATATATGCAGCACCACAGCAAAACCTTTTTGTTTTTCTTTATGCCAAAGTGCATCGGCTGGCTGAGGACCTTGTGATATAGTCGTCGTATTCGCTAACTCAGCCTCAGAGCAATGGCACCCTGGGCCACCAAGGCGGCTACAGCCGAAGGCTGGGCTCTTCTAGATCGTTAAGAGGAGCCCAGTTGCAGCCATCAAGGTCGAGGTCAGCTGTTTCCATGACTAGTTAGGTTGTAGTAAACAAGAAAGTAGCGAGGCTAGGAGAGAAAATGTTGAGACAGTTGCTCGCAAGGTGTTGTGAGGACCTTGGGAGACGGGCGCCACCAACAAATCAGGGCTAGGGTCGACATGTGTCAGGGAGGCGGAAGACCCCCTTTTAGGAACAGATGAAGATATGAATCTAGGCTAAGGGTGAGGGTGATGATGATGATGATGACGATGATGATGGTCGGTTAAGCAACTATAAATGTATACAAGGTTTGAGGTGTGTCCACTGTGATTGCGATTGTTCCCTCTTGGCCATGGAATCAGCACTCTTGCAGCAATACAAGGACAAACAAAGCACACAATAAAAACCTGTGATAATGTGACTGTACAATACATCGGAAAACACGTCTATTCCCCCATCCCTGCCATCATGTGTATCGGGCCGAGTAGCCGGTTGCGCCCTGGATATCTACCCTGATCCACAGGTCGTCACCACCAAAATCACCATTCCATCACCACCACGACGGTCCCCATCCCATTTTAGAATGTTCGCTACACCTATAGCTTGGCTGCGTCCTTGACCTCGCCGATTTTCAGTTTCGGGCTGTATTTTTTCAGAACAGACTCATTGTGGTACTGCCGATACCGTCAGCTTGATCCAACATTGATTGGGAAATAGCCGCTTCATGCGAGATGGAGCTTAGGGAGCTAGACAAGGCTAACCTTCCAGAACTGCTTCGAGGCATCCTTGCCAGCCACACGCTTGAGGATCTTGCTACCGCCAGGGTGCTCGTCGACAAACTTTGACACGTCATACACGTTGTTGTCGACGATGATGTACAGGCCATTCTCAGCGTTGTTGTGGGTGGCCACCTCGGCAGGTGTGAATTGCTTCGACATTTTGGATTGGTTTGTTTTTCTCTTTTTTCTTCTTATTTTGGATCGTGCTAGAAGTTGGATTGACTAGGTTGTATATTATATTGAAGTGATGACAGGTGTAGGATCAATCTGACCGTGGGGAAATGGCGACGTTGAATAAGAAACTATGCGGAGAAGAGAGGTGAGTGGGTCTCGCGTTGTGCCGAGGTCCGCTCGGGTTGACTAATCCCGCGTCGCTCATAGGCTCGTGCTTGTATCTTACGATTGCGTGCCTCTTAAACGTGGAATGATGGGATATAATAAGTAGTGAGAGATTATGACGATTGAAAATGGCCGGCGATGTAGGTGATCAGTATCATCATGAGGTTTATCATTGTAAGGTCTATATATGAGCACCGTCCAGCCGAAACAGCCCTTTGTTAGCTCCATACCTTGGCAATTGGCTACAGTACATAGGTTCTAGCATTGGCCAACTCATTGATTGATTTACAAACGTAGTGGGTAATGGTCGAAGCAGATGCGATGGATCGATTACAAACATAACATACGTATCCGCCAAAGTTGAATAGCCATCCTACCGAGGCTGCTTCTATAGCTGGTATCGGTTGGCGGTGGGCCAAGTAGTACAACAACGACAGAAGAACAAAGACCGATCAGATCTTGCTCCGCTCGCCTGCTGCCCCGTCTTTTTTGGGCACTTTTCGATCTACACCCAGTGTTTCCAGATCCTTCTTCTTGTGATAATGCGGCGCTGCTTCCACCAGCCATTCCGGCTGCAAGGGCATGTTGCTGCGCATATACTCTTTGCTGGTCAGGACCAACTCAAAGTAAATAACCCACTTCGGGTTGACCTCAAACAGCGTGCTTGAAGGATGCAGGTAAACGGTCTGGTTGTTCTTGACTGTGCGGTAGCTATCGCCGCCGCGCTGTAGGCGCGCTGCATTCGGGAAAAACCCGGCTGTGATTGCCTTTTGGATCGGGACAAGATTGTTCGCACCAGCGGATGAGATAGTCACTTCGACTCGATCACACAGTTTGGCAAGCTGATCGCGCACATCGCGCGCGCGGGTGAGACTGCGCTGCTGCAAAAAGTTCTCTCGCGCCCACACATAACTGAAGTCCGAGTCTACCCACTGGTTCCAGATGTTCAGCAGTGTTAGATGGTCGCCCCCTTCTTTTACGGTGAACCGGGCTCTGGCACTGTCGGCATGGATCTTCTTATCCTTGGGCCGGAAAAAGAGAGCGCTGGCTTCGCCCAGCATCGCAATGATTGATAGCACCTCCTCCACGCATCCGTATTTGTCGGCCGCGAGGATCGACTTGGACAACATTGGGTCGGTAGGGAATTCGGCCATCTGCCGTCCGATCTTGGTAAGTTCGCCCCGGTCGTTCAACGCACCTAGAGCGTATAGCTGCTCCAAAGCCCGGATGATGGTCTCCGCGGGCGGAGGATCCATGAAATCAAAATCAAGCAGTTGATCAATGCCCAGTGACTTGAGCATTAGAATCACACCGTTCAAGTTCGTCCGCTGGATCTCTGGCGTCGTATTCTCCTCCAGTTCGTTGTGATACGCCCATTTAGTGTACAGGCGAAAGCACTTTCCGGGGCCGACTCGACCAGCTCGACCAGCTCGTTGTCCGGCCGATGCTCGTGAACACGGTGTGACAACAAGACTCTCCATTCCAGTTCGCGGGTTGAAGACATTCTCCTTGACAAAACCGGGGTCGATGACGTATACGATGCCGTCAATGGTCAAGCTTGTCTCGGCAATATTCGTAGCCAAGACCACCTTTCGGGCCCCCGGCGGCGTTGGCTCGAAGATCTTGGTTTGTAGCTCGGACGGTAAATTGGCGTAAATGGGCGCGATGATCATTTCGGGTATCTTGCCACCGAGCTTGCGCGCTGTTTCTTGTAGACTCTGTTCTGCAGCCTCAATTTCTTCCTGACCAGTCAGAAACACCAGAATATCACCTGGCCCTTGCGTGATATGAATTTGAAACACCGTCGTGATGGCCGCAGCCAGATAGTTGGCCTCTGGTTGTGAAGTATAATGTATGTCCACCGGGTAACGACGGCCGGGAATGTTGAAAATAGGAGCATCGTCAAAGTATTTCTGAAACTTTTGCGCATCCATGGTCGCTGAAGAGATCAAGAGTTTCAAGTCTGGCCGAGCTTTGGCAATGTCCTTGAGCAGTCCACACGCAATATCAGTCGGCACCGTTCGCTCGTGGGCCTCGTCAATCATCAGTGCCGAGTACTGGCTCAAGTCAGGTTCGGTCAGCAGCTCTCGCAACAGCATGCCGTCCGTCATGTACTTTAAAACAGTCTTGTCACTGGTGTTGTCTTCGAAACGAATCGCATAGCCCACTTCATTGCCTATCTTCACTCCCATTTCCTCGGCAACACGGGCTGCAACACTCATTGCGGCCACTCGTCGAGGTTGCGTGCATCCAATTTTCATGCCGTTTTTCGTGTACCCAGCTTCATGTAGATATTGAGGGATCTGTGTCGTTTTACCGGAGCCAGTCTCTCCGACGATGATGAGGATCTGGTGGTCGTGCACTGCTTGGATGATCTCATCGCGAAATTGATATATAGGAAGAGACTTGCGAGTTTCCTCAATCGAAGCAGCCTTCTTTTCTGCTGCCTCCAGCTGCTGCTGTAGCATTCGCTGCTCCTTGGTCATAAGCTTGCCAGATCCTTCCAGCTTCGAGTCCATGATAAAGTTAATTTTCTGCGCGTCATCGAAAACATAGTCGTAATCGCCTTCGTCCACATACTCGGCCCTAGAAATCTGCGCTTTTGCTTTGGCTGTCTGCTCCCGCTCCCATTCCTCCTGCTCTGTGACAAACCGTTCTTGGCCTTGCTCATCTCGATCGACGTAGCGTTTGTAGAGTGCTTCTTCCTTTTTCTTACGATCAATCTTTCCCTTCTCTGTAATATAATCTTCCGGCATCATATACCCATCGCGATGGTCGTCAATGCGCAGTCGCGCCTCGGCGATGCGAAGAACCTCGCGATTTCTTGCAAATTCCTCCTTTTCGCGCCGACTCAAATTAGGATTCTCTCGCAGTTCAATTTCCTCCTCTGCAACCTGTCTCCGCAAAAGAGCCAGTCGTTCTGTCTCTCGCTTTTTCAAGTACTCCTGACGAGACCGCATGCGCAGATCCGGCATGGCCGCACTTCTCGCTTGCGCATCATCGGCGAGCGCACGACGCGACTGGTCGCCTGCCCGCCGCGTACGATCCTCGACGATTTTCTTCTTCGATTTCGAGTCTTCTTTCTCGGCGAGCCGCTTGGCGAATTCATCGCGCTCTTTCAAGTCGCGCTGTCGAGCTCGTTCGGCTCTGGCTTCGTCATCTAAGTCGGCAGATGAGGTGGTCGATCGCGGCGACATGGACCCTGCTCGGTGTTCCTCGAAGCCGTCGTCACCTTGTGCTGCTGCTGCTGGTTCCTCATCGCCGGACACAGCCTCTGGTATCTCCTCGTCACCCCATCGGTCCTCAAAATCACCAGCATCGCGCTTCCGAAGCTTCCTCGACCGACAACTGCGATCCTCCCGACTCCTGCTTCTCTTCCGACTGGGTTCGTCTCGATGTGAGTAACTCTCCTCGTCCTCCTCCCAGCGGGTACTTTTCGCATCACGCTTCGAGTCGCGATGACGCCTGTCCCTGTCCTTGTCTCTGTCTTTCCCCTTCTCTCTTCGTCTCCGTCTTTCCGACTCCACACTTTCTGGAGCAAGAAGACTATTCCCCTCATAGTCCTCCTGCATCTCCACTAACCGATACTTCTTCGCTTCCCCCCGGCGTTCCGTCTTTTCCTTCGCAGACGGTCCACTATTCCCTTCTTTAGAAGCTGCTAACCTGCTATACAGCTCTGCTGAAAATGCCTCGATCTCATCATCCCCCGTCTCCAAGAAGGCACCGAGTTTGTTGCGCAGCGAACTCGGCGATCTGGCGTCGCTGGCTGTCGCGAGGACAAAATCGATGACTGTCGGCTCTGACGCGCCAGTAAGGCGGAGAAGAGAATCAGAAACGAAGGTACGGGTATCCATGTTGTCTTTCTTGTGATTCTTTGCTTTCTGTTATTGTTCTTGTTGCGTAGCTGGTTCGCTGCTCGCTCGTTGCCTTTTCTCTTTCTCTTTCTCTTTTTTTCCTAGCCCCCGGGGAGGGCGATTCGCCCAGCTCGTTAATCAAATCGCGCAACCAGTTAGATCTTCCATATATCCTCCCACTCTCCTATAGAGGAATACAATGTGGCAAGTCTTCGTGATTGTTTAAAGGGCTCGGAGAGATGGGGTTGTTGGAGAAGATACAATTGAGTTATGCGCTTGGAGCAACCGGGAGACACGCCAAGAGAAAGAGAGGACGTTGCGACTGACTTGAGCTTCCGCTGCGGCTCCACTTGTGGCGACCCGTTTAACTGGTATATGTACCTACGAACTAAGTTCTGTAGATACGGCATAGCATTTTGACTGGTTTTAATCAATTAAATATATATGCAAGGCTGCTTTATCCTGTCTAATGGAGAGCTAGCACTAGTAGTACAAAGTTCACTAAAGTGAGTCGGTCGTTCCTTCATCAAACCCGTTTCTCGACGCATCCAGACAAATGAAATAATAAGAAGAAAAGGCCCTATCCAGTTGCCCATGGACAATATCATCTGAAGTTGGATATAACCCAAGAAAGGCACACAAAGATCATAGACGCATGGAGTAGAACAAAGGAAATGGACAAAGGAAATAGAAGAAAACAAGACTGAGAAAATCCCCGTGAGTATAATCACACAAAACTAGTATTACCTCTGCAAGCCGCAAATCGATCAATGGTGGGTATATGGATAATAAAGTACAAGACGGAAACCCCGAGTTCTCCAAAGCAAAAGCCAAATTGCATAAGGGAAGGTCCCTGCCATAGCATGGAAGGGAAAGGGAAAAGGGAAAAAACAAGATAAAAGCGCTGACTAGGTAGAGTTTGCCGATGAAAGTAACAAACTCCAAAGAACGCCGCCTTAATCGTACTAGGTATTGATTCATAGTCTAAACGTCAATCATTTCAGCATCTTCTTGAAGGACCTCGTCAGCAGGACCCCAGTTGCCTTCAAAGACGGTGGCTCCCGCACGCCGGCGTGCCATGGCCCACTGGACGCCATGCGTTTCTAGCAGCTGGTCGGCTGTTGGCCGCATTACCGGGTCGGGAGAGATCATCCACCGCACGAGCTTGTCGAGAGCATACTCATGCTCGGCCTCGACCATAAAACTGGGTGGCTCAACGAGTTCACCACTCCGAGCGAATGGATGCGCCTTCTGCTGACGTGACTTTGTGAAATCGATACCGGAGTCATTGAACGAGGGATCCGAGTTGCAGAGCTCCTCGAACGAAGGCTCCTCTGACAGCGGATTGCCCGATGCGTCCCGGAAGATGCTGGTTTCCGAACTCCATGTGAGGCTGGGGACGTCGCTGATATCGCCGTTGCGAAGCTTCTGCCACGACAATCCATTATCGGGAAGTTCAACGTTGCCCGCGGTCTCAAACATGATGAGACCTAGGGCAAAGATATCTGCAGGCTTATCGTAAAGACCCATCAACACTTCAGGGCCCATATACTCCCGATCACCTTCGCCTTCGATGTGTTTCTCGGCGGGCCAGGTGGTCGCCATTCCAAAATCAGCAATCTTGAGTACACCTTCAAAGGTGATCAAAATGTTTGCAGGTTTCAAATCCAGATGTATGAAGCCGGCATCATGAATATGTTTGAGTCCCTATGGTCGGGTTAGCCAGACACAGGATATTGACGTGCACGTGTTCTTACCTGAGACAGTTCCAGCAGGATTTTCCAGATTCTAAAGTCATCCAACCGTGCTTTGAGGCCTGCTTGAGCCAGGAAAACATCAAGGCTACCTTCCTCACAATATTCCGTCTGGATGTAAAGGTGGCCTTTGCTCTCCCAATGATCGACGAACGAGATTACATGGTCAGAGTTGGCCAGGGCCCTCAGAATCTCAACTTCCCGCATCCGGCGGCTGCGATCCTTTGGACCGCCAAAGGCTTGTTTTGCTTTCTTGACCGCCCATACGCGTTCAGGTAGGGCGGATGGAGAGGTTGTTTCTGTCGGGGCAAGGGAGAAGATGGACTTGTACTGGGGGCTGCCTTGCGGGTTGGAGACTCGGTAGACTTGAGAGAATTCTCCGGTTCCAATGAGCTCGACCTTTTCAAAGCGGGACGTTAGGCTAGTATCGAAATCGGGGGCATTGTAGCCGCCCAATGACATGCTCTTTTGCTTTCCGGTGGGAGCAAAGTAATCACGGGGTGCTGTTGGTGTCGCAGGAAAAGTAATAGTAGACGAGTTGAAATCCTCCAGCTTAAGAGGTGATTCATTCGGGGCTGAAATCGACAGTCCGCTGGGGTCTGGCGGTAGCATGCTGTCCCTCGGGGTACGGGGAGTGGTCGATTCATAGTTGTCGGCTGGTATCTGGTCGACCTGCCTGTCGGTAGAAGCTCCCGTAAAAGAGCTGAAAATGCTGTCAGGTGGAAAAGACTGCTTTGTCGGGGTAGGGGGAAAGTCAGAATCCATTGTCCCCTGCTGTGCAAAGCGAGCTGACGGAGACTGGGACAAGGGTAGCTCATCACCATCGGTGCTGAGGAAGCTATTTCGGCGAGATGAGTTTGTATTGAACACACTGCTGGAGAGCCCGCTTCCTCCTCGAGCAAAAAGCCCCGACGCGGGGCGGTTGTCCTGGCTCTGAGTCGGAGTCGACGGCACGGCAAACGACTGGCGAGAGAGTTTTGGCCGGGAGACTGGTCTCACAGGCAAAGCCTTTTGCGCGGTGGGCAAGAAGCTCGTGGACCGTTTACATGGGGTGTCCGGCATATTTTTACTAGCCCCAAACGAGCCGTGGGCATCCTCGGCATTGCGATTTTTCTTTGATATGAGTCCAGTGGACATGAATGCAGCCGCATAGGGTTTAGCATGTCGGTAGTTGTCTGGAGTCGCAAAGGAATCTGTGGAAGAACCCGAGTCTTCTCGAGTCAACTGCCGGCCAGCACTGGGTCTCGTAGCGCCAACGGGAAGGGACTTGGAGAAGTTGAAGATTGGTTTGGGGCGATCGGTCTTGTGGAGTGGCTCGTGGGTCGGCGAGTCTTCGGCCAAGCTCGAGCCGGAGGAAGACTGCGTAATAGTTCGAGAAAGAGGGTGAGCGGCATGCGGAGTAGTGGTGGTCGGGGCCGCCGAGTCTTTGGCCGTGCTAGAGAAGATGGAGCTGGTCATTGCAGGGCGCGGCTGGGGGTTGAACAAGCTCTCGCGATTTGATGCTATGGAGAGATTGCTGTCCAGCGACATGCGGTGATGCATGACTGGAACAGGACTAGGCGAGGAGTCAGCATACTCGACATTCGTCAACCGCGAGCGGCTAAAGATTGATCGATCTCCCTGGCGTTGCAGAAGAGTCGAGCGGCGCAAGGAGGAGGAGCGCTTGGGGATAGTGGCAAAAGGACCAGCCGGTGAACTGGGGAAAAGGAATGGATGCGTATTCGAATCGCGACCCATGTCGGCTGCGTCGTTGAAACTCTCGGTGCTATCAAAGATACTGAAATCAATACCACTCCCGCTAACGCTATGCAGGCTGCGGCGTTTTGCAGAAGGGCTCTCGAACTCGGCCTGATCCAGCTGCATAAGCCCGTCAGTCCGTTTGAGCGGGCTCACAGTGGAAGTCAGTGAACCAAAGGTGCCGCTGCGGCGCTTCTCGATACGGCCGACAGTAGGTTTCAAGGCAGTGCTGCCGCTTTCGATTGGTAGCAGAGCGTTGCTTGGAAATGGGTCAGTTGGTGTCGTGCTCTCCTTGTCAAAGCCGTTTTCGTCGCCAGTGGGGCCCGGGGTCGACTGTGCAGCAGCCGCGTTCCCGTGGTCAGTAGAGATGTTGAGGGCGCGTTTGGAGGGGCTCTTGGGTGATGTTCGAACACGCGTATTCTGAAGGGAGCCGGTCCTGCGCATAACCGGGCGGGTGATCTTTGCGCTCGGTGGGAAGGGGATGGCTAAGGGAGTGGACACTTGAGGCGTTGGGGTTGGGGTTTGGGTTGGGGTAGTGGAAGAGGAAGAGGGAGTAGAGGAAGAAGCGGAAGAGGATGTTGTTGTTGATGTTGTTATGGTTGTTGTGGTTGTGGATGATTTTGTGTTTGTTGACAAACACGAGGTGGTTGCTGGAACGAAAAAGAGGTTGCCTCTGCGAGAGGGCGAGAGAGGGGAAGACACAAATGGGGCACTAGGGTTGTGCGAGTGGGATCGTGCAGACAGGGGGCGGAAGTCAGAGTTTTTAGAGGGAGAACGAGACAGTGATCGCCGCAGCTGCCGGATGGCTGAGCTTGCATCAACGTGGTGAATGCCAGTGGGTGATGGCAAGTGAAGAGCGCCACCGGCATCCCGGTGTGGTGAGAAAGTTGCAACCATGCTTTCAAAGAATGTGCACCAGCCTGGTATATGGCGGTGTTTTAGGATGTATAGGTCTTTCCAGCTGTAGGTATGGATAGGCTTTCCCTTCCGAGCAGGACAGATACTCAGTCGCCCTTTGCTTTCGCTATTGCGCTTCTGAAACAGAAGAGACTGATGCGGGCCCAATGGGAGAGCCTCCCACTGTCTCGAAGCAAGCGTTCTATTGGGAGGGCAAGGCCGACAAATTGCCGAAGGAACAACAGAAACTGCTGTGGAATGTGCCAGACAAGAGTCTAATGGGGGTTTGCGTCACAGATGGAGTTGTCAATCACAAGGTCATGTCGAGGAACAATCCAGCTATCGAGGACGATGCCTCCATGCGCCGGCGTGGCTATCTCAAAGGGACACCCTTCTCTGTGTTCGCGGGGTGCGTGTACGTTTTATCAGGAACGTATCGACTTCAGTTCAGGTAACGTCCCCTCCCCCCAAACAACAGAAACCGGGGTGGCGAAGCAATCACGTCACGGAGGCAGCTGCTCGCCCTCGGAAGATAGTTCTGGTAGGGGTAGGACCGGTGAGTTTCGACTTGTGTTGAAGCGACCCAGAATTCGAAGAATGTTTGGGACCCCGGGTGTTTAGCCAGATCTGCTTCAACCGAGGGGCAGTCGTTTTGCTGGCAATAGTCACTGGAATGTGGCGTGGTGCTGTAACTCGACAGAGAGTGGTCGCTGGTCCCAGCCCTGTGCGGACAGAAGAATGCAGAAGAAGAAACAAGTCGATTTCACTGGCGCTTGGGATGGTTTATTGGGTCTTTCGGGTCTCTTGATCTCTGACAGGTTATGCAATATACGGTGTCACGGTGAAGCCGATAGACCGAATGAGCAATAAGAAGCAGGCAGAGGGAGCCGTTTAGTGAGATAGAAGAAAAAACTCTATTTGTCGTACTTCTTTCAGGTGATGATACCTGGTGAGAGGTAAGAATTCACTTGGTGGGCGGTGGCGAAAGCGGTCGAAAGCGCGGCAGAGCAGGAGCGCGTAAACTAAAGTCGAGAGAGAGTGTTGGTGATGAGAAGTGGGAGCAATGTGTATGATTGCAAGGCCGACTGATGGTGATGGTGACAGGGATGATGATGCTGACGATGATGATGATGACTTGGCCACAGAGAGGGAACGAAGGTTTATTTTTTTTTTGTTCCCACTCTCGCAGTAGTGGTCGAGGGCGCGGGCGAAAAGGTGGTGGTGGCAGGACACGCGCGGGCGATGCGCGTTGTTGTTGAATGTTGACGTTCCGCGGGCGCCAAGTGGGGCCAACTAGGGCGGCGGGACGCGCGACGACGCGGGTCACGGGTGGGTCCCGTGACTCGCCCTCGTCAACAATATCATTATTGTTATTATGATGGAGGAGAAGCTCTGTTCCCTGTTACTGACTCGTCATCGAGGCTTGTTTGACATTGTTTCTCCCCTTAAGTCGTACACTGGCCATGGCGTTCGCACCAGACATGTCGACTTCGGCTGGTACCAGTATTCCGCTGTGACACCTCCAGCTGCGGTCGGCCACGCGCTGCAAGTTAATCTACAGCTCTCCAGTATCTGTCTGCCACTGTCAGCCAAATACAGTAAGTACCTGTAAACAAACAAACAAACAACATGTCTACCCAACCATTCCTAAAGTTGGCCGCCTTGTCGCCACCTAAATAAGATCGCGAGACTCGCTGTCTGCTCCATTCTACATTTATAGGAATACTATGGCCAAACAATCTGCTGCCGCATCTGACGACCAGATCATAATAGTTAATACCCTAATGAGTGCGTAGTCTATGCGCGGCGAGTGGCCGCACGCGATGTTATCGATTAACTATCTGATAAAACCCCAACCTACGCCCCTCCCTCTTCGCAATCGATCCGATATCACAATCGATAAAACCATACCTATCAGATAACTAACATTAGTTGACATATGATTAGCCAATCCTGCGCGCTTCCCGAAACTCGCGACTAATTAAACTACTTTCGTACGCGTCCAGCTCAGCATTCATCAAACATTGTGTGTGTGTTATGTCTTAGGACAAAGTTCGTTCATCGGACCACATACCTGTTCCTGTCAATCTCATGGTTTCTGCGCCCTTGCATCGGTACCTATCCAAATATCCTCTTTGTTGTTCTTTTTCTTCTTCTCTTCTAATCACCCCTTCACGTCAATGCTCCATATTAAATTATTTACTATTGTGCAACTATTTAAACTACTGTCTGCGACATGTGCGCGGTCGACTGGCCAACGAGCTGAGCTGTAACAAATATTGGCATGGCTGTCGCGGTGGGAATCTTTTGCTCCGTGCCACGCAAGTTCTTGTCACATTGCCATGCTACATACGTGTACTGCATATTTATCTATCTATTTATATATAGCGTTTGGCCCCGGTGTCTGCGGCCCGTCCGGTGCATGGATCGATCTGCTTGATTGAGGAACACTTAATTTTTGGTATGTACTTTCCTTCTGTCCAGATGCCCTTGATCAGGGCCTCTAGCGTCGTTACATGGAGCAAGAACACTGAATACAGATGTCGGAACTCTAAATATGGTTATGTTCATCCATACACGTAAAGTTGACCCATTGTGCAACATTGTACATCGAAACTAGAAACAATTGTACATGCAATATCCACCTGCGAACTATTATCTTGAACTATCTGTGACTAACTTTTCTAGATTTGTTTGTATCATGCTGACGACCCTTTCAGCCCTGTCTCTGTCAAGAAGCGTCTCTGGCCCGAAAATGCCCACATCCATGGCCCCATTGCGAACAGCAACCTCGACATCAATACCGTGGGTCTGCACAGCCATTAGTGAATAGTAATAGTACCGTGCCACAAGAACTGGAACTTACGGTATAAGGTCTAGCCAGGTCTTTATCCTGATTCAACATCTCGGCATCTTCATCATCCAACGCAAGATTTTCCGGCTCAAACTCGCTGATGCAACTGCCATTCAAGCAGTTTTCAGAGTCAGGCAGCCTTAGAAAGTTCACAAAAACATCCAACCTGACTCCAGTCCAATCCAGAATCTCATCCAGCGACACGCCGGCATGCTCCACTCGACTGATTTCATGTAAGTCGTTCTGTATCTGTTGAGCGTGTTGGACAGCAGCGGACTCGTGTGGCCGGATTCGTAGCGGTACCATGTTCAATGTTGGTGCCACCAGGTCCGTAAGCCCGTCAAGAGCATAGCTTCGATTTGCTAGGTAGATACCTAGAACTGAATCTTCAGTTTCCGACGTGTGCCTGGTCCCCTTGGACGGCCTCCTCAATGATTGAAAATACACCTCGGCAAATACCGCTATAAACAGAGACTGAAAGCTAAGGCCGTTGTGACGCGCAAGCAGCTCGAGACTCCGTACGTCTTTGATCAGACCCGGCTGGAACAAACACCGTCGCTTGCAGATTGAATTTTTAGCATTGGAATCGTATTCCGTATCCACTCCAGACAGATAAGTCTCCCAGAAATGTTTCCGCACCGTGCCCGGCGAGTACACCACCTGGAAGGCTATAAAACTGGAATAGTCCACTTCGTAGCCTGGAACATCCCCACCCATGCATAATTGCCCAAGAGCGTCGACTATTTTTGGGAGCGACACAGCATCGTACAGTGCATGATGGATGTGTAAATTCACCACTATGTCATCCTCCACGCTCACTGCGTGAGTGGAGACGGGACCTGAAGCAACGGGTCGTTGTTTCGGCCTCAGAAACTCAGAGTCCGAAGTCGTCTCGTTCCAGTGAACTGGATTATCCACGTCTTTCTGGATAATCTGGACAAATTTGGTATCCTTTTGACCTGTGCGTATAAATGCTGTTCGAAGGATAGGTAACTGCGCTATCAGCCTGCTCCACGCAAGGTTGAGCTGCTCCCGAGAAGTATCCTTAATCAAATAGAAAAAGTTTCCATAAAAAACCCGTGAGTTTTGCGCGTTCAAGGCAAGGCAATAGGTTTGCCCTGGCGTTGCGGGAAGAATTTGCTCAATATTGCTAACTGGTATGTTGTTTGATGACAAAGCCCTCTCCGTGTCCAAGCCTTTCAGCGTTGCAGTGATGGTCGCCTCTACTTCTGTGTCGGTTAATTGCAGAACTTCTGGTACCACTGCTTCCGCCATGCTTCTGATAGACCCCGCTTTCAGCATCGCAGTGACTGGCAAAACGACAGATCGTCGCTTCAACAACGCGCATACCTTGATGGCACTGATACTGTCCAGTCCAAGGTTGAACAGTGTTGAGTCTTTGCTGATGCTGCCTTGCGGTATTCCTGACAAAACGGAGAGGACGTCACGTATTTTCATTTCAATGTCATTCCACACATCGTCTGTCTCTGACCGAGCGTCTGTCTTATAAGCTAACTCCTGCTCGGTGTCTTGTTCTTGGAAGATATCACTTTGACAGACAGTTACCCCATCATCCATAAAGTCAACAGTTGGATGATCGGGCTCATTCAAAATCATATGGAACACTTTTTCAACACGATCCAATATTCCTGCTGTGTCTGCTGGCCCCAAAATATCATCACGAGCTGCAAGTCGACAAACCACGGAATCTCCCAAAAGCTCCATTTCAGCAGACAATGGGTACCCCGTGTCCGCCGACCCATCGACCGATTTGTAGAGAGAAGGTGAGATTCTGTGTGAAGCTGACGGCTGTTTCTGATATATAAACAGCGTATCAAACAGCGATCTAGCCCCAATGCCTGCACCAGCTTTCCTTAGGGGATAGTGCTGATGTTGTACCAAGTCTCCAAGAGTGCTCTGGATGTACTTGAGCATGTCCAAACGAGATCCATGGAGGATGGCTCGAAAAGCAACCGTGTTCATGGTTGGAAACATAACTTCCTCGGCATCAGCAAAATGACGACCCGAAAGAACAAGCCCAAAGCAGATGTCAAGGCTCTTGACAAGTCCAGCAAGTGCAAGTGACCATGTAGCAAGAGTTAATGCCTGCACCGTGACAGCGTTAATCTTGCAAAATCGAGTAACTTCTTCGCATTGAATATCAAACGATCCTTCCAAACGGTGCAGTAGAGCTGGGTTGCCTCCCGCTTCCTTGCCCGTGGGAAGTCGACGGGGCTTTAAATCCTTCAAGGTCACATCCCAAAATCTCCGGTGACTCTCACCTGAGGAGTTTAGAATCTGTCTCACTGTGCTTTCATAAGATGGCCGTTGAATGTGTTGTCCATAGTAGATCTTTTTGACGTCACTATGTAAGAGATCGAGAGACCACCCATCATATAACGCATGGGCAATAGACAGAACGATATAAGTCTTGTCAGTAGTCTGAAAAGCTCGCAAGGAGAAAATGGGACGATCCTGGTTTCTCATAATTGACCTGACAAGGTCATTTATATTGTTTCCGTGTACGTTAGATACCGGGATCTCATCTTTCGAGGGCGCATGCACAACTTGGGCGTACGAGAACGGCAGTTCAGGATTGTCAATCTCGAGAAAAGTCGTACGAAGAATATCGTGAGTGTTGATAACAGTCATCCAGGACCTCAGCAGATTGGAAAACTCTACACCTTCCTCAACTTCAAAGGCTTCCACGGTATAATAGTGGTGATAGTCAGACATAATCATTTCTGCAACCATTGCCTCCTGAAGTGGTGTAGGAGGGACGACATTCACCGTATCTTCAGGAAGCCTTCCCGCCTCTTTCAGGCTGTTTTTGATTTTGATCTTCAATTCATCAAAAGAAATTTCAGTGTCCATCGTTTTCAACCTAGATGGTGCGGACAGGTTTTCCGACATCTTCAAAAAACTTCTGTGGTTCATTATAGAACCGACGGTAAGACTGATGCCCCGATTTCTTAATCTTGAAGATAGCTTCACCGCATCAATGCTATCTAACCCAAGCTCGAAGATAGAGGCTTCGGGATCAATTTTCTCCGCATCAGTGCCTACGAGATCTGCAACGACATCTCTAATCTCTGTCATTGTTGGCGTCCAGTCGAACCCGTTTTTAGGCCCCTTGAGATCTTGCTTGGCAGGATCGTCTGCGACAGAGGAACCGTGTTCACCAAACTGCATATGTACCGGAAGCTTGGTGTGTTTCTCCACAGCGATAGTTCTACACAGATAGATAAATGTCGACAACAATTCCTCTGCCTTTCCGGACGATAAAGTATGGCCTGTAGCTGCTAGGGACGCTGTCACATGCCCATTCCGGCTTTGGTTCACTTCAAGGGAGAGGGGGTAGTCCACGACAGCAACGGAGTCAACTTGAGACCAGATATCCTCCGTGATAGGATCTGATCTCTGGAAAACGAAGAGGATCTCAAAAAGCGTCTGATCTGATCCTCGTCGTGTCCATTTCAAAATGTTTCGAAGAGGAGTATGCTGATATGGAATAATTGAAATATAATTCTGGTGGCACATTTTGATGAGATCGGCTCTGGTTGTGAGGTTTTGAAACGATATGTGAAACGGAACGGTGTTGAACATAGGCCCAACGACGTGCTCCACATTAGGTACATCAAGGGCTCTTCCAGACACCACTATCCCCAGAGGAGGTACATTGGCAAGATGTTTATGTAGTGCAAGAAGCCAGCATGCATGGAAGATAGCGTTGTCTGTAACTTGCAGAGAAGTTTTCAATCTCTCTAAGCCTTCAATATTGTCGATGCTTTGCTTGAGAACCAGTGTCTGTGATGAATCGCTTGTAAGGTCGCTTAAGTTGCTTTTATTAGGTACAGACCTGAGATGACTTGTCCAAAACTCTTTGGCTTGTGGTATTTCCCTCAAAGGCCCATGTGGCAAAATTTCTGTGAACGAAGGGACCTTGCTTGGGACTTCGTGACCGTGGTATCGTAACCTGACTTGCTCCAGCAACAGTGACAAACTGTTTCCATCGTAGAGGGCATGGAATATGCTCAAGCAAAGCAATCTTCTGGTAGAACTTTGGATTATCATCACGTTCCACCACGGCCCAACGAATTCCCGTAGGTTATCACACCATCTCTTCCAGGATCTCACGCTGACATCTTCTATACCATGGTCTTCTACAGTGACTTCAGACCATGGAAGTTCATCAGTCCCCAAAAAAACCTGTCCATACCCATCTGGCAACGCCACCATTCGGACACGAAGTAGTTGTAAAGCACCTTGCGTTTCAGACCAGGCTTGCCGTAATCTTATGAGGTCAATCTCCGGCTGGAGCTCAAAACGAAAATAAGAGCAATACTTGTTCTCCGAGCTCTCTAGAAACCGTGCTATAATGCCTGCTTGTAATGATGTGCAAGGAGCTATATCTTCAATACTCTCTGTGGACACCCCGATGTTCTCGGCGGCGGCAAAAGCATGTCTTTGCGCAAAGGCTCTGATCTTTTGCTTGCTATATTCAATGCTCACATGATTAACAGACTTCTTCTCCGATTTAGAGCGGCTAAGAGCCTCAGCAATTTCCGCAACGGTTGAGTCTAATCACTCACGTATCAGTAAAGATGTGTCTGTTGTGATATGGCTGAACCCTTACTTTTCATAATTAAAGAAACTTGGGCAGTAGGAAAACCGGTGTCCCTAAATCTCTGCGCCAGCCCTATAACAGAGATAGAATCTATTCCGAGATCATAGATGCTAGTTGACTCCAAGATGTCATGTGGATCTGCCTTGGTGAAAACTGCAAGAACATCAACAACAGCTTGGACAGCTTCTCGATCAGTTGACCCCTTGCCATTGGAAGAAGAATTCAGTTGCTGAAGCTGCTCAAGGGGTATCTCAGCATAGAAGCTTTTCAGTACTCTCATGTCGACTTTATTATTTGGTGAAAGCGGCAACGCTGTGACAGGGATGATGTGTTGTGGAACCATGTAGCCGGGTAACTTCAATTTCGTATATTGCTGAACGGATGTGACAATTTCAGCTACTCCATCGTTTTTCACGATATTGAGATCGACATTCCCCTTATCCGGTCTTTTCCTTGTGATAAATGCTACCAATTGTTCTTTCATTTGACTAGGGTGTTTAATGACCAGAGTTGCGACCTCTGATATATCTGGTGCGGCCCTTTGAATGATCGCATTTATCTCGCCAATTTCGAGACGCTGACCACGTATCTTCACCTGATCATCTATACGTCCAAGAAACTGAAAGCTGCCATCATGGAGTAATCTAACGAGGTCTCCCGTTCGATAAATCCTTTCCTTGAAATCATTAACAAACTGGAATTTTTCCCGTGTCAGCTCTGGACGATTCAGATAACCCTTCCCAACCAAGGGGCCTGATACACATAGTTCACCAATAGCTCCTCGAAGAACCGGAATTGTGGTACCTGACTGGAAAACGTACGACCCGACGTTGTCAAACTGTGGCCCAATGTTTGATGACTTGCTATTATCGTCCATTCTGGGAAGCATAGTGCAACCAATTGTGACTTCTGTAGGACCGTAACCGTTGTATATTACCTTGTGCTTTCCCCATGTATCGAGAATCTCCTGTTTCAGCGCCTCTCCACCAGTGATAAATACGCCTTTGCATATGGACGGCACTTCTTCCGGTGTTATGAGCTTCGCAAGACTTGGTGTGAGATCTACATGAGTAATTCCAAGCTGGTTCATGGTCCCGGCAAGGTCTTGAAAGAGCAGATCCCGAGGGCAAGACGTGACGCAGATTCCCACACTCCAACTCCAGTACTGCTCCAAAACACTGACGTCAAAGTGGAAGGAGGCGAACTGGAGCCAGCGGGAGTCCTTGTCCCAGTGTAGTGTGAACAGTCTGGTGAAAGCCTGCATCGCCTGTACGGCATTATCGTGTGTTATTTCGCATCCCTTGGGAGTTCCCGTGGTCCCTGATGTATATAGACAATAACATGTGTCATCAGGATCTATTGACCGATCAAGGATCACCTGATCATGAGCCATATCATCCAGCAAATCAGATTTATCTAGCGCGACTGTGTTGACATTTGGAATATGACTGAGCTCTTCAAATTTGTCCGTAGTAGTGAAAAGTACCTTAGCGCCCGAGTCTCTGACAATGAATTGCTTTCTGGCGAGAGGCGCACCAGGGTCCAGTGCAACAAAGGCATGGCCATTCTTGAGAATTCCAAGGATAGCGAAGTATGCCTGGGGGCATTTATCAAAGCATATTGCAACCAAGCCTCCGCTTCCTGCATTCAAGTCTTGCAGTAGCCGGGCAACTTTGTTGCCCATATGGTCAAGTTCACGATAGGTCCAAGTCTGCTTCTGAACTTTATCCAAGCTCTCCCCTTGCACGAACTCGAGAGCAGTTTTATTGGGTGATTTTCGCGCAATCTCCTCTACAAATTCATGCAGTAGGCTAACGGGAGAGGGGACTCGGGATTCCTTAGCTGGTGTGATTGATAGCAAATCATGCTGTATAGCCGAATTGCTCGCGCAAGTCGAGCTGGGGCTGAGCAAACTATCTGCTAAGAGATGGTCAAACTGCATTAATATGATATCAGCTTGTTCTTGTGGAATAATATCACTCTTGCAAGTTAAGCGTAAAGTAACGCCGTCATCTTCGGGCACCATTTCCATTGATACTGGGTACTGATCAAAGGTCAATATGATGTGGAAACTCAGGAGGCATCTGTACAATACTCACATCGACTCTAGCGTCATCCTCTATGACCTTCCATAATTGTGCATCCTTTTTTGCATGAGGCAATTTTTGGAACACAAACAAGCTGTCTACAAGAGCTTCATCGGATTTGAAAAGCCTCTGGACTTTAGACAGTGGCGTAAATTGATACTTCATCAAGGACGCGTTGGTTTTCATGATCGACGCTATAAAATCTTGGTTTCTCCCCTCGACCATGCAGCAGAAAGGAAGCGTGACGAGACAAGGAAAAACAGCGTCATGAGCATGACGGGTAATATCACGACCAGACAGCACTAGGCCAAAGGAAACACTAGTTTCACCGGTGTATGCGGATAGAAGCCTAGCCCAGGCAGCCTGGCCAGCAGCTTGCAGTGTAATGCCGATACTTTTACATTGCTCGTTTAGCGCATCGAGGGGCAGTGGCATGCGGCGGGACCTCACAATAATTCCTGGCTGCCTCACGATGTTCGGACTGAGATTTGGAAATACAATTCTGTTGAATCTGGTGCTGAGGTCGCTCCAGAATGTCTCGATCTCCTCGTCTGACGAAGAGGACGCATTGAGTATCGGGCCAAGAGTTTCAGAAACGGGTACTTTAGGGAGGATCGAATGCCTTTCATATTCAGCCACCACATCTGACAGTATCAAATCCATGGAATGAGCATCGTATAATGAATGCAATGCCGTGATTTCAAGCTCTACTACAGACGGAAGGGATCGAATAACGATAGACCAAGGCGGTAGATGGATATTCGCATATGTTGAATGCCGTTGTTGTTCGGCTTCATCTTCAGACGGTCTCGTACTCCTCTCAGTCCAAGGTAGCGCGATATGGTCTGACGAATATGTGACCATGGCAAAAGGGAATTTGCGGTTCTCCAAGTTAACAAACCCCGTCCGTAGCATTTCGTGGCGAGCCATGGTGTTGGTCCAAGCAGCCCTCAGACGTTGAAGATCCACTCTTTCTTTGAGTGATAAAACAAGACGGTTGCAGTAAAGTTTACCTTGGCTATTTATAAAATCGGCAAGCATTCCAGCCTGAACTGGAGTGCATGGACGAATGGACTCAATCTCTTCGACGTTAAGGGTTAGGCGATCTTGAATGTACCGTCTACATTTCGCGTCGAACGAAGCAAAGTCGAACGGATCCGCAGGGCACGAGGTGTTTTGACTGATCAAGAACCGTGCAATTTGGCTTACAGTTGGGTTCTATCAGAATGTTAGCTTCATTCGATTTTCCACATTGATAACTTACCTCAAGAATATCGGCTGCAGTTGCGCTGAAGCCGGCTTCCTTGAGGAGAGCTGACAGTTGAATAGCATTGATACTATCGAGTCCAAGCTGGAATATCGTAGTATCATGCGTGATCATCTGGGGTTTACATCCGGCGAGCCGGGAGATGACATCCCTAACTCTCAATTCTTGGTTGGAGAATAAGCTCTGAGTAGTCCTCATTGTTACATCTGTTTCGGACGTAGCTGCAACTTGATTCAACTCCCTGGCTTTCTTTGCGATGGGAGGCAGTCCTCCTGGTAGATCGAAGTTAGTTGCCCGCGACAAGGGGTAACGAAGTGTCTGAACGAAAAGATCTGTGAAATCTTTGAGAATAGATTCGGCATCATCTGTCGAGATGTGGCGAGAGTTCGCATGGAATTGCACGGATATGGTGTTCTCCTTTGGAGATGGAATTAATTCCAGGATTATCGGAAAATCCATGTCGCCTTTTTCTGAAATCAATTGCCACAAGTTGCCATCTAATTCTGCGGCCGGTGACTGAAGCAGTACAATAGAGTCAAAAAGTGTTTTTCCTAAGACGCCTTTCTGGATTTGCCTTGATGAAGTGTGCTGGAAATCCATTAGATCCAGATTCACTTTATGAGCTGTTTTCACCACATCGAGATTTGAAGATGTTGTGCTAATATGAACACGAATGGGAAGGACATTGAAACAAGGTCCAATCACAGTTTCTATGCCTTTGATAGGGGTACTTCTTCCACTAAACACGTTCCCGAAGCAAACATCTGAGGAATTAGTATATATGCATAGGAGACGGGCCCACGTTCCTTGGACAAGTCCCGCAAGAGTCACGGAGAGTCCCTTACACAGGTTCTCTGCTTCTGCTAAAGATATATCCAGCTTTGATTTGTAGGGACCAATGGGGTTCTGGATGAGTCCCGAATCATATGGTGGAGGCAGGAGAAGTGACCGAGAGATACCGTGCAAATACTCGATCCAGAACGAATCCAAATCATGATGGCCTCTTGAGAAGACATAAGTAACATAGTGGCGAAATTGTACTGGTGATGGGGAGTCAAGTCCAGTATATAACTTCTCAACTTCTTTCAATAGCAAGTTTATTGCTTCACCGTCGTGCAATGTGTGGTGAATTGAGAGAAGCAGCGCCTTTCTCCCCGTCTGTGCCTGCGTGATTGCTGCGATTGAGTATGGACTTGTACGAGGTAGCTGAGCGCGCTGTGCGAATTGTACTTTCTGATTGCAAACCTCAGCTTCCATATCTGTAGCCTCCATTTCGAACCATGGGAGGATGAGTTGCTTTAGAATGACTTGAACAAACGGAAACTTTGCATTGTTGGTACTCTCAAAACAGGTCCGCAAGATCTCGTGTCGGCGTGCCATCTGCCGCATTGCATCATTGAGTTTTGCAAAGTCTCCTTTGAACTCAAGTAAGATATGATTGCAGTAGGCATCTTCGTCTTTGGACATTGTGCGAGATAACATTGATTCCTGCATTGCAGTACATGGAATCACGGCTTCGACTTGGTAACCCGCCGATTGATAAGCCTCCTCTACTTTGTGCACTATATCGTCCGGTATTGTGCAGTTCTTTTCCGTAATTGGAATTCGTGGTGTCAACTTCTCGTGTTGTCCTTTATCGCTTACTGCCCTTGCTAGCTCACCGATTGAGCTTTTCCTTAAGATCAAAGACACATCGATCTGGCCAAGACCTGCTTCTCTGAGTTGTCTTGCCACATGTATGGCTGAGATAGAATCAATCCCAGCGCTATAAAGAGAAGTGTTTGGCGTTAGAGTTTCGACTGGGGTTTTGGTCGTCTGAGAAATGATTGATGCAACCTTTTTTTCATTCTTGCTTAGTCCATTGTTGCCTGATGTTTCCTGAAATTGCGAGTATATTTGCAATTTGTCGGAAGGCAGTGACTTGAAGAATTCTTTCAGCTTTCTCATATCAATCTTTTTGACCCCTGTCATTGGGATAGCTCCTACGGGTATGAGGTATGTCGGAACCATATAAGAAGCTAACTCAGCAGCAAGGCCTTGAAATAAAGCCCTGACTAGATGTCCCATGTCATCGCCAGATTTGATCGATGTCTTTGGAACGAAGACGGTAACTAGCTTCTGTCGAGAATGATCTCCAACAATCATGGATGCGCTGTCTTTTACCTGATTGTTGCGAAGAACCGCACTGTTAATTTCGCCCAGTTCCACACGTTGCCCGCGTATCTTGACCTGATCATCTCGACGTCCCACAAAAATCAACGAACCATCGGGGAGCAACCTTCCAAAGTCTCCAGATCGGTATAACTTGCCATATTTGGCATGAGTAAAGAACTTTTCGCTGGTCAGATCAGGCCTATTGAGGTATCCTTGTCCCTTTTGTCCCTTGTCAGAATATTGCAGTTGGACTGAGAGGACAGTAAGCTTACGACTTGGTCACCACCGAAACAGAATTCGCCGACGGCGCCTCGTGGTAATAGAGAGAATCCGGCGCCGCCACCTATAACAAATGCTGATGTATTCCTAAGCGGCCTGCCAATGTTCCTCAGGTTGTCCGAAGCGGTCACATTAGGTTGCACTGTGCATATGTTTGTTGTTTCACAGGGGCCATAACCTAGAACGCTTGTCAGGCTGATATGTGGGAATGTTTTGTCCGCAGCATACCTTGGTACAAGCCTTTGCCTGCCCAGTCATGATGCACTTTAGCAGTTAGGCCCTCCCCGGCGGTAACTAGCAGTTGCACACTAGGTACATTTTCGGGTCGTATCAAAGCTGCCACTGTAGGTGTTAGACTCAGGTGGGTTATGGTTCTGTTACGAATGACTTCTTCGATATCCCGGAACATCACATCGTTCGTAGCCGAGCAGAGAGTCATTCCACAGTGCCACGCGAAAAATATCTCGAAGGCGGAGACTTGAATGACATTAGCTTTGTTCTATCAGCATGGTTTTTAGCGAAACTTTACCATCAAAAGCCTGAGAGCAAGCTTGAAGAAGTTTGGGATGGTGTCCAATGGGGTACAACTCTGTGAGCACTGAAACATTGCTCTGTAAGTTCTGATGGGTGATGACAACGCCTTTAGGTTTTCCCGTGCTCCCTGATGTATAGACCACGTAAGCGGTGTTGTCCTTTGAGAAGGAGTCACTAATGTTTGCATCAGGAAATTGCAGCAGATCCACACTCTCAAGCACGAGAAGATCCATCCACTTTAAACCACTCAATATGGAGTAGACACTAGAGTTTACAATACATAGCCGTGGCTGTGTCTCGTCCAAGACAGTACAAGTTCTTTCACGCGGCGTTGAGGGTGTCAAGGGCACATACCCAGCTCCGACCTTGATTGCGGCTAGTATCGAGACGTACAGGTCCAACGATTTCTCCAGGATAATCCCAACAAGGTCCCCGCTCTTAGCACCACGACTGATGATGAAGTGAGCAAGACGATTGCTTCGCTCGTTCAGTTCCTGGTACGTGAGAGCTTCCACCTGTATTGATCCCGTTTCTGGGTCAAGAGAGTGGATGAACTCAACAGCGTTGCGGTCGGGATCACATTTGGCAAGTTGCTCAACTTGGTGTGCCAGGGACGGCAGATTATCTAGATATTCGACCTGGTCGTTCTCTATCGAAAGAAGGGACGAAGGAAGGTGTTCATTAATCGATACAATTGGCAAGTGTGGTGTGCGCAGGAAAATGGTGACAATAGATTCAATCTGCTCCAGAAGAAGGTGTGCTTGAGCCGCTGGAAAGACTGATTCCTCAAACGTCGCGGTGGCCGTAAGTTTTCCATCCTTAGGCTCCAGTTCAATGGTCAGCGGAAACTCAAGGAAATCCGCAGAAGCCGCTTCTCCAAATAAAGTACACGGCCGTGGTGTATTTCCCGAGACTTCTTGCCAAACGAAGAGACAATCAAACAGACGGCTCGTGTTGGCGACTCCAGATAGCCGTTTGATCTGCCGAAGTGATATGTCCCCATGTTCCAAAATCTTTCGGTTATTCCTATGTACGGCTGTCAAAAGGTCTTCAACATTCCGTACCCATGCAAGATTGACGCGGTTAGGGAATATACGAAGGCATGGTCCAAATGTGGCCTCAATGCCTTCGACAGGGAGAGTGCGACCTGAGAAAACTGTTCCGAGCATGACATCTGCTGTGTCCATATACGAAGATATGATGTATGTGAGTGCAGCCTGAAAGATGGTTTGACGACTGATAGACAGAAACCGAGCTTGTTCATTTACTTGAGTGAGAGGGGTGCCCAATATTCGAGAAACTTTTCCCGTTTGCGTAGCTATATCATCTCTACGCTGCAAGTTCGGTAGTATAGATGGAACAGCACCTTGCAGATGATCTTGCCAGTAAGGAATTGTTGTTGAGGTCGATCGTGATGACGATGATCCGAAATTATGCCTAACTACGTTCGAGTATGGTGGTCGAACATACAAGCTCTCATCTTTTAGAGCTAACTGAAGATCACCTAGTAGCAAGTCCCACGACCAACCGTCATAGATAGCGTGATGTATCTGAACCACAACTCGAGTGGCGCTTGTTCCGTCCATGAAATGTACCTTGAGAGGCACTATGATGTTATTGCCGACCTCAATGTTCCAATCTCGCCCAAGATACGGCATTTCTTGGAAGTAATAATTCACGTTCGTCGTCTTCCATACTACCCGACAAAAAGGGTGATTGGGTAAATCGAGTCGGAGGAAAACAGAGCGTAACATTCCATTGTACTCAAAGAGTTTCACAAAGGCTGCTTTGACCACGTTCGACTCAATATTTTCTCGGAATGAGAGTTCAATCCAGTTGCAATAAGCTCTGGTATCCCGAAGGGATTCTGAGAGCATGGCTAGTTGGGTGTCACTGCACGGTTCCACCGTTTCAACGAGGTGAAGGAGATTCTCTGCGTCGAGCAGTGCCGTTCCGGAATCCACGATTGTGTTCCATTCGTCATCAGCCTTCGAATCAGCAGGCTTTTGTGATGCCTTGTCGGCCTCTTGGGCAAGTTTCCAGATGTTGTTGACGTTATCTGCAGTCAACAATGCACTCACGTCCAGGTTGACTCCTATCTCTCTTAGTTCGGCGGCCAGTTTTATTCCGGTTAACGAGTCAAGCCCAGCTGCTGATAGAGTCTCAGTGTAGTTGTTAGACACACTCAAGACATTACTAACGGTTTTGGCGATGCTTTCTTCAAGTGTGTCTTGATATGGCCGTTCCGACTCTGCGACCAGAGCCTGATGACTACGCTTGTAGTCTGCTTCTAAAGCCTTTCTGTCTACCTTTCCCGATTCAAGTCGCGGAAACTCTTCAAGAATGATAAAATCACCGGGAACCATGTACGCAGGAAGTCGGTCTAGACAAAATTGACGCAGTTTGTCTGGTTGGGTGCTATCATCCTCAACCAGGATCCACGAAACCAGGATTCCCTCAACTACTCCAACGATGGCGCTGCGTATTGGAGGGTTGAGGCAAATGACAACCTCAATCTCTGCTAATTCCACTCGCTGGCCGCGGAGTTTGACTTGGCCGGCGGATACCCTTCCAAGACATTCGATACTTCCGTCTGGCAGGAACCGCGCCTTGTCACCTGTCCGATACAGGCGACCGAATCTGGAATCCTGAAGAAAGGCCTTGGAGTTTTCGACGGGGCGGTTAATGTAACCTTTAGCTAGCTGCGATCCGCCAACAACTAGCTCACCTATTTGACCAATAGGCAGAAACTTGGGTTCTGAAGATGTCGAGTATTCATCAAACGACAGGATGAATGCCGAGACTGTCTTTAGCGGATGACCGATCAGGTTCACCCTCGATTTGGAATTAAATTCTGGCGCTGCGGTACAATGAATTGCAGCCTCGGTTGGCCCATACATCCCATAGAGGATTCCTGCGTTGCGGGCAGAAGCACCGAATTCATCTACCACTCGCTTGGTCAGCATCTCGCCAATGGTAAGCAAGACGCGTAAAGATGGTGCTGATTGTTGGCTCCGCAGAAGCTCTGCTGCTACCGTCGGTGTCAGCTCTGCTGCATCTACTTGTAACATGGTGATGGTTTTGGGCAAGTCGTAGAGCATGATGCTGCGGTCTGCGCCGACCAGGGTGGCGCCCCTGTACCAGGGGAAGAAGACTTCAAAGACGGAAACATCGAATGTTGGCGAGGCAAATTGAAGGAAGCGGCGAAACGTCGGAATAAGAGGATCGTGTGCAAGTAACGACTGAGTGACTGCGTGATGCGATATCATGACGCCTTTGGGTCGGCCAGTTGACCCAGACGTATACATAACGTAGGCAATATCTTCGGGGGTAACATCTGGAGTGTCTAGAAAAGACGGGGCATTTTCGCTGGCAAAGCCATCCACTAGCACTAGCGAGACGGGCTTGGTATTTTCAAGCTTCTTCTTCAGTTTACCTGAGGTGACAACAACCTCTGCTGCGACATCGTTCAAAATGAAGGAGATTCTATCCTGTGGAGAGTCTGTTCCTAACGGACAAAACGCCGCGCCCGCTTTCAGGATGGCGAGCCAGGCAATATAGAGCTCTACAGACTGGCCGAGCAAGACTGGCACAATCCGTCTTGACAGACTTGAACCGAGAATTGAGCCAATCTGATGAGCTAGATGGGTCGAGAGTCGTTCTAGCTCTTCAAAGGATATGCTGTAAATGGAATGGTCGTTTCTGAGAAACTCGACAGCAGGCGTATCTCCACATGTACGGTAAAATGCCAGTTCGTGTAACAGCTGCGGGCCGGGCAGATGCTGTGGTTCTGGATTGACGATGGATAAGAGCGGTTTCTCGCCATCGTTATCGAATCCCCCACCAAGACCAGCATAACTGCGGACAAACTGCAGCAGCTGGAGGACTATCTGCTCCAAGTGATGAATTTGTATCCCGAGTGGGGATATCAAAACACCGGTGCCAGCTGGCACGTCAATATTGAGAGACAGAGCGCAACGGGGAGGGAGCGGGCACGCATCCGCTGTCCGGACAAGGTGATGGTCGGTGGGCTGCTGAATGACCACGCCAGTGAACTGGGTCTCCTCGGCACCTTCCGGCACGTGTACAGACGTCAAGCCGACTATCTTCTCCTGCGCAATCTGCACTCTGACTGGACACTGGTTGAGGGCAAACACCAGCTGCTCCTCGCCCGTGTAGGCATGCAGCAGAGCCGCCCATGCCAGCACCACTGCTTTTTCGGCGGAGACCGAAGCTGTAGCATCACTCGGCAGGCTCCACGGGCATTCTGTCTGGCGGGAACGATGGTCGAACGGATAGATTTCAGGGAACTGCGTCCATCGATCCATGATCATACATATGTCGACTGTCTTCGTATCTCTCACTTGTCGTAGGTCCCAAAGCGGCGAGGAAATCCTGCGGATTTCAATGAAAACCCGTGGTGACCCTACACCCTACACCACTCTCGATACCGACGACTATTGATCAGATGAGATCCATGACAAGCAGGATGGAGGAGAGAAGAGGGACAGATTCTTTGATGAAGAGGCTAAGCAGCTGTTGTTCCTGCGAGGGCAAGGACAATACGCAGGCCCCCGAACGGAGAGGGAAGGAGCGTATTGGAGATACACAACGAACACGACAGCCAGTCAGGTTCTGTTTCTGCACGGGTATCGGCGTTACAATTTACGTACGGATGTGGTTCCACAGCGTCACCAGGCGCGGTACAGGCAGCAGCTACGTAACTGTGCACCTCGTGTACTCGTCAGTACGAAGGACAATTGGCCGTAATACACTCAATCCGTGCGCGTGCTATACTGTGATGCTACTTTCATATTCAGTCGTTCTCCCCAGTGCACGCAGCCGCCCAGTCAAGAATGGGTTCTAGCGATGACTCTGTCTGTGGCGATCTGCGTGGTCCCAGTGTAGCAACGAGTAGACTTAGTGTTGGTATCACTATACAGCTCAGTTTCCAGTTTGCTAAAATTTCAGTTGTCCCAATGATATCAGGAAGCTTTGCCCGACATCGGAACTACAGAACGATCGCGAGGTGAAGCAGCAAAAGATTGGAAGCCAAAAGAGTGATATTAGTGGTATGATGTAATGGGGGGGAGGAACCGGGCAGACACTAACTCACTTGGTCTGGGACTCCGTAAATAAGTTTAGTTACGTAGTCAACCAACTTAACTAGATAACATGATAGCGGGGCGGTTGCGGAACCCATCAGAGTGATTGCAGCATTAGCAGCTTTAGCAAATAGCACTGCCTCTGCAGAAACTTAGAAAGGCCCTTTGTCCGTGACTGGGTCCCGATTCGGAAGCACTGGGACATGTGCCTCTGCGTGAAATACTCTAAATAGGATCGCTAATAAGTTATATCATAAGCTGTCGCCAAACCCCACTTGGTAAGGGCGTCGACAATCAGTTGATGTCCACACCTTGTCGTATCCCAGTAACTGGCCGGGTGGATTTCTTTGTTTTAGTAAAACAAAGGCTTCCCGTTCACCTGACTACGAAATAGTCATCCGGTATATACATATCGTCCGAAGGAAAAGGAAAGGGAAAAGAAAAGGAAAGGGAAAAGAAAAGGAAGGGGAAAAGAAAAGGAAGGGGAAAGAAGAGCGGAAGGAGGGAAGGAAAAAAGGAAGGAAAAAGAAAAAAACAAGAAAAGAAAATGTCTGATGCGTGGCGTAACGGGTCTTCAAAAAATACTGACGACTTTCTCGACCTCATTTGTGTTGGTTTTGGCCCAGCCTCCTTAGCAATAGCAATTGCTCTGCACGATGCTTTAGATCCGCGCCTGTCCGATTCCGACAGAGCAGCAGCAGCAACAACAGAAGAGCCACCAAAAGTATGTTTTCTCGAGAAACAGAGGGAGTTTCAATGGCATGCGGGCATGCTACTCCCTGGATCGAAAATGCAAATCTCGTTCATCAAAGACCTTGCAACTGTCCGAGATCCACGCAGTGAGTTCACCTTTTTAAACTACCTCAAAGCCCAGGGGAGACTGCTGAGCTTCTCCAATCTCGGCACGTTTCTGCCGTCGCGGCTCGAGTTTGAGGACTATATGCGCTGGTGCGCACGCCGCTTCGAGGACGTCGTCGCATACGGTCAGGACGTGGTAGACGTGCGGCCTGGGACGACAACCGATCCCTCGGGGCTGGTCGACTCGTTCATCGTTCGCTCAAGGGACCAGACGTCTGGTATCATCTCCACCCGAAGAGCGCGGCACGTGGTGATTGCTGTGGGAGGAAAGCCTCGGTTACCGCCGGGTTTTCCGCAGTCTGCGCGTATCATGCATTCATCAGCATATTGCACCGCCCTGCCTATGTTGTTAGAGAACCAGTCGAATCCCTACCGCCTCGCCGTTCTGGGCGGCGGTCAGAGTGCGGCCGAGATATTTCACGACCTGTCTCGCCGATACCCGAATGCGACGACGACCTTGATTCTGAAAGACTCGGCATTGCGACCTAGTGACGATTCACCATTGTATGGCCTGACCTCTTTGTCCTGATCGATATCACTGCTGACCACCTCAAAACAGTGTGAATGAGATCTTTAATCCGGACCGAATAGACGGTTTCTTTGCACAGCCCCCGGAGAAGCGGAAGAGGTCTCTTGCGGCTGACCGGGCCACCAACTACAGCGTGGTGCGACTAGAGCTGATCGAGCAGATATACCAAGATCTGTACCTGCAGCGAATCAAAAACAGCGACCCTGCCAACTGGCAGCACCGTATCCTCGCCGAGAGAACCATCGACCACATCGACCAAGGCGACAGCGGCAACAACGGCCACCTGAAAATCCATCTGAAACCGGCAGACCGCAGCGAAGGCCCCGCCTCGGAAACACTCGAGGTAGACGCCCTAATGGTCGCTACCGGGTATACTCGAAGCGTTTATGAAGACCTGTTAGCCAAAGTACAGCATCTTCGGCCCCAGGGATCCGCCGGCCGGTGGGAAGTGAACCGTAACTATAGCTTGAGCCTGGACCGGAGCCGAGTCAGTCGGCAGGCAGGTATTTGGTTGCAGGGTTGCAACGAAGGCACTCATGGGCTCAGCGATAGTCTACTGTCTGTGCTGGCGACGCGCGGCGGAGAACTGGTTGAGTCCATATGGGGCGAACGCTGGGAACTACAGAAGAAGAAGCGCGGCCTGGTGCGTGCGGTGTTGTGAGGTTCCTTTTGGGGACGTATACAGCACACAAGTGGTGAAAGGAGGACACAGCTTATCAGATCATCAGATAAAGCTACCGGTGGGTCGGACAGGAAAACAGGCCCACTTGGTCCTTGCACTTACAAAGTATTACTGTAATACAAGACATGGAGTGTTATACTATATATTCCACCGTATATACAAAACTTGAGCCAACTACTATTTGTTAGTATCACTTTAGACCACTTGTCATCCCTATACCTGAGTCACTCTGCTGCTCGATAGTTTCGATACGCGGTCTGCACAGACGGGATTTGTTACCATTACATACGCACTGCATAGCATAATGCGGTAAGATACTGCACCGATCCATTTCCCGACTCTAAGCGTAACACTCAGTGATTCATACTTTTGTCTGGGCAGAATCTTCTCATAATAGCAGAGGGGAAATTGGAATAATGACGGGATGCGCCTATCGCCGGTTCTGGGCTTGTAATTAATATACGGAATATTGATATTACCCTCCCTGAAGAAAAAGTCACCCCCTGGTCAGATAGTCAAATGGCCAACCTTCACTGTTGCCGGCGTGTACGCGAGGAGAAAAGCACTAAGCACTATGTACAGTGGAAAAGTTTCCAGGTTGGGTAACAGGCCTAGTCCTGCCGAGCAACCACCTGCAACCCTCCTCAACTATTATCTAGTTGGCGATTGTTATGGTGCTCGGTGGTGTGCCTGCAAGATGGTTGGTCAGCTGATGGCTCAGCAGTCTCTAGTCCGGACAGCTTTAAGAAAGATCATATATCGAATGGAATCCGTGCGGCTGCTGCTATCAACCTCTGCCGGTCTTGGTCAGAAAGATGTGATACGCCGCGAAGAGGGTGGAAGAACAAGTGGGGAAATGTCTTTGATTGAATCCCATCAGTGAGGCTATACTTTGATAGTCATTACAACAAAATGCATCAGTAAAAACCTACCCTCAGTCTATGTATTAATGCTGAATGAAACTGAAAAGTCTCGACTGCCATCGAACCATCGAGAACATTGTGGTGCAAGACACAACGCTGAAGAACAAAGGATCCCAGCCCCGATGAAAATACTTCAGTGCCCGAAAAAAAAGAAAAAAAGAAAAAAAAAAGAAATCCATAAGCAAAATGGTTCAGATTAGCGTAGCACAAGAAAGATAGAAAGAAGCTGCAGGAGAACAACTCAAGTCGCTCAAGCATGTCGCTTAAACACCCCGCTCAGGATCCTCGCCGGAGACGCTCATGTAGCCTCCGCCGCCGCCGCCAGAGCTACCGCCATGTAGTCGTAGCGGGGGCTCGTACATGGTGTAATAGTTGACCACCGCGCCGTCCAGCATTGCCGAACCGGGCTCGCGTCTCTTGAAGTAGGGTGCTGAGTCAAGCCAGAAGTCCTTGCAGTTGTTCACGACGCCTCGTGAAAATGGGTTTCGTTGTCTGGCCGAGCTTCCCTGAGCTGTGGCAAAGAAAGAATCCAACCCTAGCAGATTTCTCCACTGACCGAAAAACCCCTTTCCGCGGTGGTGGTGACCTGCTCGAGCACCTGGGGTCGGGCCGTGTCCGGCCCCCGTGAGACCGGCTGCTGCCGGAGAGGGAGTGCCGGCAACCAGAGCGGTGGTGATGGCCTGGGACGCTGAATGTGGGTCGTCGACTGTGTGGCCCCTCATGTTCTCGTATGTGGTCTGGTTCCGCGAAATTTGGACCATCTGTACAGAGCAAAGCATCGTAACCCAGATCATCTGAAGTCCGGCCCATAAAGTGAGGATTAGGGCGAAGCTGTCCTTGGATATAATACGGCAGAGGTTGTCGTTGATGACATTACACTGTAGTGTCTCTGGTTCAGGAAGAATTTCAATGTCTGAAGCATTGATCAGTAAATAATCTTTCCCAGAAAGGGTTTTGTTCATCCTTACAGCAAATCACCAGACGAATGAACAACAAGATGCCGAATTCCAGGCACACGACGTAGATCACAAAATGCCGTAAATTGTTGGCGCCCACACAGTTGAAGATCCACGGACAATGACTTTTCCCCGAGTAATCAACAATCAGCCATTTTCGCGTCTATACCAATCAAGGAATCAATACATACTGGTCGTGCTTCGCAACGCACCGCCCACATCGGCGGCAGTGCTTGCTCCGCAAGGGCTTCCGAATCATACATTGAATGCAGAAATGTTCCTCGTTGAACTTCCAACTGTCGAAGAGTTCTCTGATAACTTCTCGTTGCTGATTTCTGCTGCCCATCTTGGGAATGTAGCCGGGATCACCGCCCATGGAGAAAATGTAAAAGTATGCGGTCAGTATGTAGAATGCTGCAAAGAGAATGTTCGAGAATGGGTACGAATCCCAGGTTGCTATTGATCGTGAGTGACTTGTTCCCAGAATGATAATAAATGTGTAGTGATACCTGGCAGAACCCGAAGAAGATACGTGACACCCACCCAGAACAGACTGCCCGCAAAGACGCCCGCAAGATATGGCTGCTGCATATTAGATCGAACAAAAATCAGGTCGTTTGCCAAAGTGTGGCTTACCGTCCTTTGCAAAACTCGAAACTCTCCCGGCCCATGAGTGGCCACTAATTGAGCCAAGTACTGCATGCCAAAAACGAGTACAGCTGCCAACGGCACTCCGATGTAGACGGCAAACTGGCTGATGACCCAGATTGCGGCAAAGACCGTGAGGAAAGGCCAGAAAAAGAAAAACTTGGTCAACAAGCTCTTGCTGTGCACCAAAAAGGTCAGCCCCAAGGGAAGCGTCTTCAGATTGCCATTTGGATCATAGCCACAATCATTCAGCGCCCGGTGCCAGGCTCTCGTTGACCTCATCTCGCTGGCTACGGTCCCCGGAGATTTCCCATCGCGGGTCACTGCGTTCCTGTCCGCACCATACTCGAGCACTTTTTGAATGCACAAATATGAGCCTTTCACCAGAGCCCAGTGCAACGGGGTAAGGCCGCCCTCGTCGACAGCATTGACATTTGCACCCCACCGCAAGAACAGGTCCACACACGCCGGAAGACCCTTGTATGCCGCCCACATTAGGCCAGTATGTCCCTGAGGGTCGGTAATGTCAACCGGAATCCCCTGGTGAAGAAGAAGAATCACCAAGAACGCATTTCCGTCGATTGTAGCCAAGTGCAGAATGTTGTAACCCTGAGCATCGGTTGCCAATGGATCCGCGCCGCGCTGGAGCAACAAGTCCACAATGTAGTAATGACATCGCTGAGCAGCCCACATGGCCGGGGTGGCAATCGACTCGCCGCCTTTTGCGTTCACGTCGGCTCCGGAGTCGAGAAGAAAGCGACACATGGCGTACTGATTGTTGATCGCGGCCCACTGGAAATCAGCACGAAGATGTCAGTGGNTTTTTTTTTTTTTTTTTTTTTTTTTTTTTTTTTTTTTTTTTTTTATGTTTTCAACACATATAGACTCACATGTAATGGTGTGATGCCTTCCTCGTCCTTGTACTTGGCATTGTATTTCTTCGTATCGAACAGCCTCTGCATCGCACCGATTTCACCTAGGCGCGCCAGCTGCATAATGTCCTCCTCCACCGGTAGCAGTGGCCTACCCCCATCGCCGCCGCCGCCTTGCATATCCTTCAGTTCTACACCATCGGTCACCGGTTGTGGAGGAGCAGCAGACGCCTTTGCGCTGGTGCCTGGCTGTAACGTCGGGTTCCGCGGAGGCCCATTCTGTTGTGCTTCATCCGAAGATGATTGATGATTCATTGTGAACCGAAGGATATGTGTTGTATTGTTGTTCTGGGATGATTCTTCCCGTTTCCAATCACAGGTGGCAGGACTCGTTGCTGTTGTTTGCCCCGTGGAGACAAAATAAAAACCGAAAGTAGGAAAAACGACGATCAACAGCGGATCATTATAGTCATCAAAATATGCTCGAAGAACGAAAGAAGGCGGAAAAAGGCTCAATAGAATTTATGCAGAAAGCAGATTCCCTCTTCCACCGTCTTTGGTTCTTTTCTTTCTCGTCCTGCTAGCGATGCGCAGGTTCAGGGAGTGTGCTCGCCTGGATGGGCAGCGGACAGGGACAATCTCCACGACGGATAATCACCGCTGTGGCTTAGCGCAGTGAGGCTGAGTTCCCGGAGACCGCTTTTGTCTTATTAATGCATCTCCAAACATAGTAAACTAACTAATTAGCTCCTTTAGCTCGTATTTAACGGAGTTAACTAGTTACAGTAGCCAACCAGTTGGCCAGTGATTGCGTGTCGGCCCACTTCCACCAGCCACGGTTCCCAATCTTGTCAACCGGTGGCATAGAAAACAGACCAAGCTACCTTGTGATATACATTATCTTAGATTCGGCTATGACTATCGACAAGACTACGAACCACTCTCTAGGTTTCCACTGTTTAAAAGCTTTTGGTGGTTGACTGTGAGTACAGACTTCATAATTGTGCCTACTAGGGATCCTATGGCCAGGTCGAAAAATACTCTTTTTCTTTTGATCTAGAATGCAACACTTCCCCGTATCCAAACAAAAGGAGATCCTGAATGTCTTATGGTGGGCGACCTCTAGTCTCAAATCATAACGACATCTTGCGGTTAAATGGCACATCCAAAGTAACATATTTACAAGAGAAAAGTAAAAATAAAAAAGATGATGATGATGAAGGAAACAAAAGGCTTGTCCCACTGTTGCCAGGCTATTCCTCAGAAGGGCAAAGCAATCGCATCCAGATGGCGGTGCAGAAAACATTGTGTATGTACAAGAGACAATGACGGGGGTATATAGACATGACGAAAAATTTTCGGTGATAGAAAGAAGCGAGCTGGCTTTCCTGTCCTCTTCATTCAAGTCTTCAGCTCTGGGGTACAGCATTAGACACGATCTCCTTTGGCACGGAGCTAGGGCCAATGCTGGCTGTGGGATCGTCACGAGCTTTGGCTCGCGGTGGTAGCTCCAACACCAAGCGCGCGTGTGGCCCACTCCGAAGCAGGGTGAGTTGGCGCATCAAAGTGTGAGAGTCCACCCGCAAGCCAAAGTCGGTGAGAAAGCAAAATGTGATTTCCAACCGGGTGAGTTCGCGCTCTGTAACCCCGCCCACGCGCGCAAAGCGGGAGTGAGGATAGCTCAGGTCTTCCAATGCCTTCATTGCGACCCGAAGTCCTGCGAGGACTAGGCGGTGCACATTCCTCGGAGTTACCACGAGGGTCCCTTCAATGTTTACCATCCTCGTGATATAGAAGCTGGTGGCAAGATATACCGCGGTTGACATGGGGCAGTACTTGTGAAGTCGCTGGAGATACTGTTCCAGCGTAATGGGCGGTGCCTTTTTGGAATAGAATCGTCTCGCAAGCACATGGTGGTGCTGAGGCCCGCATTGGGATACTGCGTCGGAAATGCCACTGCCATTTATAGAGTGGAGTTCGGTTATACTGACAGTATAAGATTGCTTCTCCTTTGCATTATCGGCTCCATCTGTGGGACCACACGGCCGCGACGGGGTCTGCGGTGTCGCGGGCACATCTCCGGTGAGATGGGCCAGTTCCGCGAGGTGGGCTGTCACGACGTTCAAAGCCTCGAGAGGCGAGATTTGAAATACATCCGCGTCCGACTCGCTGGTGGACGTCGTGGAACCAGCGTCGGCGCTCTTGTCCTGCTGCTGCTGCTGCTGCTGCTGGTCTTCTGCACTCGGCCCCGGGTCGACACGATCGTGCATCGTGTCAACTGAAAGCGAGGATATCGTGGCAAGTTTTTCGCCGCCCGTTAGCGACGGCGGATGCGACGGAAGAGATAGTTCTGTTGCACCTGATTCTCCAGGTAGACACGGACCGTCTGGGTGACTCTACCATTGTCTCCCGACCCTGTCGCCTCAATGCGCGCAACGCTCTGCTGTGGCGGGGTAGACGAAGCAGCCGCCCAGGAAACAAGCTATGTCGAACAGAGAGAAAACGGAAGAGAATGAGGCTCAGAATGCCGCGATTACGATTGTGAGACCCGACTTCCTAGCAGCCTGTCAGAGGACAATCGCACTGCATTCTAAAGCCAAAGGCCTGTCCGTTGCTTCCACAAACCCCTCTATGGTAATCAGTCACCAAAGCTGCAGACACCAACTGGCGCACGCTGGCGGGGAATATGGAGGAACACACCACGTAGGCCAACTACTGATCTCAATAGCATCAGCAGATTGGCATATTCTCGCAAAGATACCAGGGGCTGTCGGGGGCCACGAGACAGTCGCGATGATCGCACAGAGAGCAACTGGCCGAGTTTGGTTATTTGATGGAACTGCGTTGCGAGTCGAGCCGGGCCGGCTTATCGAGGGCGAGAAGCCGCGGCTCCACCCACGCCGATCTATCCCACTGCACGACGTATGGGACTAGTATTGACCGGCATATCAGTCAAAGACGTACGTACGTACATGTCGCAGTGGAGTCTATTTGCCACTGGCACTCACAACCAACAAGACGGTTTTTGCGCAATCGTGTTAAACTAGCTCATTGAACGTAGAGCGTTTTACGTTGGTGAAGCTGGGAGAGCAATCAAGGAAAAGGCAGAAAGAGAAAAAAGGATTTATGCTTCCAAGTAGTCTGCGCAGACTATTACTGTTTCTGCTGCTCGGCACTAGCTACAAGCTACTAACAGACAATGAAAGGTGACTATGGCCGATAATATAGGACGCCATTCGGTACGATCTATTCTCTGTGAGCCATATGGCATGCCTCGCGGTCAATGGACGGGAATAGGTGTATGCCAAATCGTAGCGCGAGTTGAAGGCAACCCGACACAGAGTCATGATCCATAGATCTTCTTTGGTGTTTTGCTGCAAATGCAAGTCATCTGAAACATTTAACTGTAGCCAGTACCTCTGAATTGTCTCCCACGGCTTTGGCTTTTCTCGACCAGGACTCCGAGGTCGACGCCCTCAATACCCTTTTGCACCGTCATCAGTTTCCGCTCCAAGTCTGCAAGGCGCTCTTTTTGAGATGCATCGAGCAAAGACAGACCGAAATCAGAGTCCGATTGCAAAGAGGCATTGAGAAGCTCCATGGCTTTATCTGTCGGCTCCAGATACTCCATCAATGGCATCTCTGCAGATGTACCCAGGTTATGTAAAAGGTCAGCCGCCTGAGATCGTCTTTCAGAGATCACTGATCCAGGGCCAGCCTGTATTGAAGATGCCGGATCAATCCCCGAAACACCCAAGCGTCGTAAGATGCTCTCCACAGCCTGTAGCTGATGCCTCTCCGGCGGAACGTGCGGCTGCAGCATCGCGCCGAAACCCAAAGAAGACTGTCGGCGATGGGCCTTTTTATTCTGCTTTTGCACTGCATCGTCTCGTGCCATATCGCTCGCAAATGTCGAAGATAAGAGACTGAGAGCTTCGCGGCGTGACTGGTGATGCAGGAGCCTATCAACCATCCGACTGTTGGTACTTGTCATCTCAGACAACAGATGCAATATCTACATAATCCAGTTAACAAAAATAACAATACTTCGGTGGCAGAGAGAAATCGTGACAGACCATTTCAAGGCAGTCCTCCAGAGAGTGGCTCATGTGTTCATTGCTCTTTTGCAGCAGTTTGCGGATCCGCTGGCCGAATTCGCTTCTTGCAGACATTTCGGCTAGCACGGGAATCTCAGAATACAGAGACTGCAGATCGTCTTCTAGTATGGCAACCTGATCCTCCGTTTTCACCTCGTTCCCAGAGGTTTCGCCGCCAGTGAGCAGCGTTTCCAGATACAGTCGATCGAGTCGACAAAGGACCTCTTCCGAGATCAGCTTGGACAAGGTTGAAACCAGCTCCATTGCACGCTTCTCGATTCTCCCATCTTCCTCTGTCACCTCGAGATCTGCGGTCAACCGCTCGGCATCGGCAAGAGCCCGGTCGTCGTTCCTCAGCTTTGTTGCAACTGTTTGGAGGAACTGTCCCTTGTCAATGTGCGTCTGTTGCTGTTGTAAGAGTAATCTACTTTCAAAGTCCTTAATAAGATCGTCGGCCTAGGAGATGCGTGAGTGCATATCCCTCTTTCCTTGATATAAGCAAGAGGGATAGTACCATTGCCTGTTTCCTCTGTTTTTCCAGCAAATGTCGCCTGTTCAACGCAGTAATCTCTTGTCCACAGGCCCGAACAGCCTCCCGCTCGCCGGCCTGAAATTTGTCCAGACTTGCATGCTGCGACCTTAGGACGGATGTTTGTTTGCGGTACGTTGCAGTTGACGCCTTCAGACTAGCGGTGGCCCCGCGGATCGCGTCCTCGTCCAACGGTCGTGTCGATGCTAGTGCAGGGTGTGTAGTATAGGTCTGAAATACTCCGGACATTTCCAGGGTTCGGACTCTGTAGGTTAGGTTGTAAAGTTAGCGTGAATAAAAGCTCAGGATTTGGGTCCCCTTGAAACATACAGAGCTACTTCTTCTTTGGACAGCAACGTGTGCGGGGACAAGTGCTCCATGACCCACTGGGCATTCTTTCTGCCATATTGTGTTTCCAGATTGAGGTCGGATTCAATGACGGCCTTTTTGAAGCTGATGCTACGCTCCTGAAGAGCAGCAATCAACGTGTGCACGGCGTTGTTTGGCTCTGCCATGCTTGCTCCGGGGAGAGGAAAGGCGCGCGGCCGGGGTCAAAACAAGCTCCGCCCGGGCCCCCAAGTAGAACCCCAGCTGACTGGGTCAAGTACGTGCCTGTTGCCTCAACATTATCCACGCTTCTAGCTATTACATTGGGAAAACACTCCGACAGCCATTCTTAGTAGTCTGCTTAATGTCAAAAAGATAACTTGTCCACCAGACCATTCTTGGCGATCAATACTGAGGACAGAATCGATTGATACGGACTACGTGGGGAGGGGGTGAAATCGGGAAGAACTCCGAATTGACGAGCAATCATGGATACCACTTTGTCCTTCGAAATCATCGTGAAGTTTCTGCTTCCAGGCATTCACACTGACTGGAATCAGCATTGCATTTTCTCGCCATGACGGGTAATTGGCCGTCGTGAGTACTATTGTCCACTAAGCAACCGCATCTGGCTAAGAAGATAACACAGTCTCGTTCTCGTGACCGGGGCGACTGGCTTCATCGGGGCCCATATTGTAGACAGTCTGCTGTCGCGTGGTCTCAAAGTGCGCGGCACCACACGCTCGGTACAAAAAGGGGAGCTGATGAGAAGTGCTCGGCCGCAATTTGCCTCCCAGCTCGAATTCGTGCAAACGGGTGATATCTCAATTATTGGTGCCTTCGACCATGTCATGGATGGGGTAGATGCCGTGATACATACCGCTTCTGTACGGGGAGCTCATGCGATGCGTCGAGAATGATTCTAACCGATGTCCCAGCCAGTTACATATGATGTTCAGGACAACGAAAAAGAAATCATCACGCCTTCGATTAATGGTGTCAAGTCTATTCTCCAGGCTTGCAGTCTTCCTGGAAGCAAAGTCCGGCGACTAGTTCTTACTTCATCATTTGCTGCTGTCGTTGATATCGCAAAGAACGACGTCCTCGGCCCGGACTTCGCCTATACGGGCTCACATTGGAACCCGCAGACATGGGAGGAATCAATCGACCCAACACAATCAGCGGTCGTCGCATATCGCGGGGGGAAAAAGTTCGGGGAACTCGAGGCCTGGGAGTTTGTGGCCCGGCAGAAGACCTTTGACCTGGTCACCCTTTGCCCACCAATGGTATTCGGACCGGTAGCACATCCTTTATCACACCCGTCCCAGCTGAATGATTCGAACTCGTATCTCTGGAAAATTGCTGATGGCGCAGATCCTCTGCCAGCAGCTCGGGTTCCGGGCTTCATTCATGTCGAGAATCTGGCAGACGCGCATGTGGCGTCTTTGTTGACCCCCGAAGCAGGCGGAAAGCGATACACTGCGGCATCGAGTGAACCATTTACCTACGAGAAGGCTGCGGACATCATCAAAGAAGAGTTTCCTTGGGCACGAGAAATTGTTACCAAGAACTACGACAGCGGTAAAGAGCCTGCCGCCAAATATCAAATAGACGGGTCAGCCCTCAGCACGGAGCTTGGCATCAAGTACAAACCGTTCAGAGAAGCTGTCGTTGGCCTGGTCCAGCAGATGCATGGGCTATCAACCGGCGCCTAGGCCTTATCACTGACGTGCTCTTGTAATTTTTCACCAACATGGTCAGATCTGCCAACGTATGAACCCGCTTTTGATTGATAGCAATCCGTATTATATCCTGTCGAATGACATTTAAAACTCTGCTGATTTTGAACCTCAGAGGTAGGTATCTACAAGCCATTGATTCCCATAAAGTTAGACAACACCAGCTCTTCGAGCGAAAGCAATATTGTGTAGGGTAAATGTAGACCAATAGTGATTGGAACAAGGTTTCTGCCGACATCAAGCTCTAAAAATATTCGCGGCACCGCCAGGATGAGCCAGTCCACCCTTAGGTCGTGATCAGATCACGGTATAGAAAGAGCTGTCAGATACATCTGCTAAAAATATCTATTTCAGCCTCATCGCCCACAAATGCTGATCCCCCGCAGTGAAATGTTAACCTTAACTAACCCTTGTTGTGATATGAAAGTAGCCACACCCTCGTCTTCAGAAATGACACGGAATCGGTTGTTTATGCTCCTGCATATTTCTCTGCGCCTCAGAGAAAAAAAGGCTGGGATATGTTTTTTGACCCCAATGGCAGCTGCAAGTAATCCTACCAGCAGCACAGTACTACAATGTGACCTAGTTGACTTACAGTAAGATCCTTCTCCGTTATCAGCGCGGCTATCATCGGCGAGGGGCACCGGCCAAGCACGCAACTTTTAGCAAAGTTTGACAAAGCAACAATTCGGCACAACAGCTTTTCATTTTTTCAAGCGAGCAGCTTGGCTTTTTCAATCTCAGTCCTTTTTATTTCAACCTTCGCAGTCCTTGTCAGTGACCAGTGACCAATTTCTTTGAGCATTGTTCAGCCCACCATGAGCTCCGATTCCACAGCCCGCGCCCCTCCGCAGGCGCTAGACAGCATCACGCAACAGATCGGAAACACGCCGCTCGTCCGATTGAACCGTCTCCCTCAAAGTCTTGGAATTGATGCCACTGTGTATGCCAAGCTGGAATACTTCAATGCCGGCGGCAGTGTCAAGGACCGCATTGCGCTGCGGATGATCGAGGCGGCCGAGAAGGAAGGCAGAATTAAGCCTGGAGATACATTGATTGAGCCCACCAGCGGCAATACGTACGTACAGTCAAGCTTGGAGAAATAGGAGCCAATTTGTTTGCATGATCAAGTACTGACACCGTGTGACATCATGACAGTGGCATTGGACTGGCGCTGGTTGCGGCTGTCAAAGGTAGCTATCATCTGTATCCATATGAACTTGTCAGCCAGATATACTCATTCCTCTTCTGCTACAGGATACAAAACAATCATTACGCTACCGGAGAAGATGTCTGCCGAGAAAGTGTCTGTCCTCCGCGCACTGAACGCCACTATTATTCGAACTCCCACACAGGCTGCGTATGACTCGCCTGAGTCGCATATCGGGGTCGCCAAACGCCTTGAGAAGGAGCTTCCCAACGCACACATTTTGGATCAGTACAGTAATGTGAATAATCCTCTGGCCCATCAGTATGGGACCGCTGAGGAGATTTGGAATCAAACCGACGGCGCGGTGACAGCTGTCGTGGCCGGTGCTGGTACTGGTGGCACAATCACGGGTATCTCCAGGGGCTTGAAGGGGCATAACGGGAACGTCAAGATAATTGCTGCTGATCCACAGGGATCGATTCTAGCTCTTCCGCAGTCGCTGAATAAGGAGCACGAAAACGAGCCGTACAAAGTCGAGGGTATTGGATATGACTTCATCCCGGAAGTTCTTGATCAGCACTCGGTCGACAAGTGGTATAAGACGGAAGACAAGGAATCCTTCCAGTATTCCCGTCGGTTGATTGCCGAGGAAGGTCTTCTAGTCGGTGGTAGCAGTGGAAGCGCCATTGCTGCTCTAGTCAAGGCGTACAAGGACAATACTGTGACCAAAGATGATGTCGTAGTGGTCGTCCTCCCGGATAGCATCCGAAGCTATCTCACCAAGGTACGATAGCACAGTTGTGTCTACGCCTTTCTTGAATACCCGGTGCTAATCTTACATGTCTAGTTCGCGGACGATGACTGGCTTGCCGCGAATGACCTACTTGCTGACACGACTCCCGAGCTCAAAGCGACGCCTTCAGCTCCCCCAGCCCCAGATCCTCGAAACCTATTCTCAGCTGCTAAAGTTGGATCGCTCCGACTCAAACCGGTCACTACCGTGCGAGCCGACGAGCCCTGTCAAGCTGCTATTGAGATCATGCGTGAGAAAGGCTTTGACCAGCTTCCCGTTCTCACCAGCGACGGCAAAAAGCTGGCCGGTCTGATTACCCTGGGCAACGTCCTCAGTTGGATCTCTCGTGGACGAGCCTCCGCCAAGAGCCCCGTGTCAGACGTCATGTTCGACTTTTCCAAGTTGCCCGAAGTCGTTACGGACCCTCGAGATGTTGCTGCGGAAGCAAGTGGCCAGTCCAACGTCAAGCGCCGTCGGTTCTTTGAAATCACTCGGGACACGCCCCTCAGCGTCTTGAATCGATTCTTTGAGTGGAACAGCGCCGCTATTGTGACTGAGCGAGATGGTCAAGGCACCATCCGTCCTGTGGCTGTGGCCACCAAGGTCGATCTTCTTACCTGGCTTTTGCATCAGAACAAGTCATAGGCTTTCGGTTCCCTTCTCCCTCCCCTTTCGTTTGCGTTGGCACAATAAAACCGACGCCAACCCAACCTTCAACAGGTTCAACTCTCCTAATACCCAACTATTGTCATGGCCACCATGATGACATTTGTTTTCAACCTACTGGACCCGGTGCAAGCAATTGGTGTTTTTTTCTTTTTATGACTATTTGAGCATGCGTTGACTTACCTGTGTAATCTAGCTGAATTCTTAGATCTAGACGAATAAGCAGAACGAAGATGCCTTAGACTTATAACGGCAACACACTCGCTGTGTGTATCATCTAATAAGTCATGGAAATAGTTATTTCATTATAATGATTAGCTTTGAAAGTATATCCTGTCATTGCAAGTGTTTACATGAATGAACTATTCGCTGCTGAACGAATGAGAAGGGGACGGCCGTAGCCAGTCGTTCTGATTCCGTCCAAAACGGTTCCAGATCCTATCCTTGAATAGCCAGTCTTGACTAGAAGGTTCGCGTAGACAAATCTATAGACGTCCACCAATCCACTCTTCCCATCCGCGGATGCCAGCACCAGCATTGGTCTCTTCCTCCGAGACCACTGCTCCTCCAATGACATTAACCTGGGTGCCAACCTCGGCTTCCAGAAGCTTGAAGGTAAAATCTCGTGTTCCATCAGTGCCTAGAATTCCCTCCTCGTCGTCGTTTGACGTGGAGCCGGCGCTGGCATCCACCAAGCCCTTCTGGCGAGACTTGCGGATGCGCTCGATCTCACGTTCCAGTCTTTCTTTGACGGACCCCGCTGGCAAGGCTGTAAACAAGTCTTGCTTATTTGCTGCCACGAGAACCTGAACGGATGAGGCCGCTTTGGCGACGTGTTTTTGATTGTTGAAAATGAGCCTCTGTAAGAGCAACAGGACATCATGCAGGTAGCTTGCACAGTCTCTCAGGCTCTCCGCCCCATCAGACAGCGATGCAGCGTCCACAAAGAAAATCACACCCTTGACCGGCGATGTCTCTTTCTTCGACAAAAGAGCCGTCTCCAGCTGGGAGAGCTGCGACGACCGTAGCTTTCCATGGCCAGGGGTATCTTTGACAATATATTTGACTGGATTTCGTTTCGTATCCGACAAGCTAGGATCATTGACTGACCGGTACTGATTCGAAGCAATTGGTATTGACGGCGGAAGGGTAACTGTAGTGGATGTTGAATTCTGGGATGTGTGCGTGCTAGGTGTTTTGTCCGAGCGCCGTAACGATGCGGATTCAACCTACTAATCTGTTAGTACCAAGATTTTTCCCAGCACAAGCAGGCACATAATTACCAAAGCGAGGAAAGCTGTCTTTCCAGAACCACTTGGCCCAAGCAGAATGAACGTCGACGACGGCGGATTCGCAGCCTTGCGGTAGAGCAGTACATGCAACAGAACAGGTAAAAGAAACGTAAGAGTGAGGGTGATTAGGATCGCTATCGGATTGCCATCGAGCAACGTAGTGGCAATTGCACTGGGAGAGCTCCAGTCCACCTTGGAGCCCATATTCCCTTTGAAGCTTCCCGCTCGGGAAGAAAAGAAGAAGCGGAGCGAAGTGTTTTAGAGGAGCTCTTGAGCAGAGAAATCAGAAGAGGTCGAGCCTGGTGATGTCAAGTTTGGCGGTTTGTCCGAATGGCATGTGGGCTGCGGGTCTCCACAGCCAATGAGCTTCGGCTTTCCATCGTCGCTGGCATTCAAGGAGCTTCATGTTTGTTGCTCGCCCAGCTAGGAGGTGTATATGTCGTTTATCGCGTGTGTTTTCTCTCTGGCTACCTGTTGTTCAATATGGGCACTCTGTACAGTCGACAATCTGCTGTACTCACCAGAGCCGAGCTTGTCCGTCCCCTTTAACGCCAGGTTGTGTTGAAAGATGAGGCTCACGAAACCAGCCTCCATATTACTTGCTCTCCCCCTTATAGCGTTAGCTGACGTGGAATTCACACACCCTGAACCGGGTGCAATACTCCGTGGAGAGGATGTGTTGACTGCTCTCTGGAAAGACTCTGGAGAGGCACCCAGCATCACGGATTTGACAGACTATGATCTGTTCTTATATGCCGGTGGACCCTCAGTCGAATATTCTGTATGATAATAGCACTTCTTGCAACTTGCGACAAGCTCGACCTTTCTGAGCACTAACTATCTATACAGGAGGATGTCGCACTTCTTATAAAGAACGGCTCCTTTAAAAGAGGCAACTCGGTGTCCTTTCAGATCAACCGAAACGTTGGCGCCACCTACCCCAATGCATAGTATGTTGTGTTCCTAATCCAGACACTACTACCTTTATAACTGGTATGCTCACTATTGGAAGTTTCCTTAAAATGGTCTCCAGAGGCACCAACATATCAGTGATAAATTATTCACAACGGTTCACTTTGTCCGGAATGACGGGGACCTTTTCTGAAAGAGTTAACACTGGCCTCTCTTTCCTGCCGAATATTACAGGCGACCACAGCGAGCTTAGGAAGAGACAAGTAGCTGCTGCTGCCGCTCCTGGGGCCGGTGGCGCCCAAGGAGCTGGGGCTGGGGCTGGAGCTGGAGCTGCTTATGCCGGTGGTGCTGCACAGCAAACTGCGGCTTTGTATGCCGTGCCATATCCACTGCAATCTGTTGGTCAAACCAAATACGCTCCAATGGCCCGGCATCCGGGAACGACAATATCAGCCAAAAGTGCCCCTCCGCAATTCCCTAAGAGCCCCTATACTATAGCCAAAACTTTTCTACCAATTCCTACCTGGAAGACAACGTTGACAGCGCCACAAACCTTTTCCACCACAAGCATTGAAAATCCGGTAAGTTTTTGACCGAATTCTTTCCTTTTTACCTTCTGGAGAGCTTTCTCTAAGTATTATCTATAGGCAACCCCGGCACCTCATCCAACGGATGATATGGACAAGTATCTTAGGAGATGGGCCGACAAAATCTAAATTGTATCATTTAAAATGAGTTAACTTGGTCATGGAAGTCTGGAGATATGGTAGTCAATGCGAATTCCGCACGTGTTATTCTTTTCTGCCCTGTCTTTGAAAGGGCTGCACTGCATAAATTGATATTATATACATCACTCATATCGGAAAATCGTAGCGCTTCATGATCTTTAATCTTTTGTCGTGTCTCTCACTTTCTCTCTACCAGACTAGGGGTAGTTGCCTGGCTAGATCTCTCGCTTCTTTCATAGAAAGATATATTCTCACGCAGAGCCACATATTCACTATCGGCATATCCAAGAGCAGAGATTATGTGGGAGCTTCTGAGACCTTTTATTTTGTCGATTTCCAAACTTCCGTAGTTGACAATGGCACGTCCAACTTCCTTGGGCTCCTCGGCGTGAGTCGTAAAGTCTCCGTTAAGGGAATTCGAAGTGCGCTTGTCGACAACAAACAGGCGGACTGCTTCTTGCTGTCCGAAATGTCCTTCAACCGCGATGACTCCGGCAGGTAATAGACTAGCCTTGTTTTGTAACGCGTCGTAAGCTCCATGGTCGATATAAAGAGTTCCATGAGTCGTGAGACCATGTAAGATCCAGAACGAGCGAGATTGAATCGGTGTCGAGGATGGGAGGAACCGCGTATGCAGAGGGGTGCCCGAAACATCCCCTCTATCGTCAATGCCTCGCTCTGATTTCTCACGTATGCCAGTTTTCTCTAGATAGGTTAGGATCTCATGGACGTTCTTGGGTTTTGAACTGTTCGTAATGATTGTCGTGACGCCGGCACTGGTGGCAAGACGCGCCGCCACGATCTTTGTGCCCATGCCTCCGGTCCCTAGCGAAGATCCAGAGGTTGACACGTCGGCATCCACTGCTGATATATCTGTAACAACCTCAATCGGTTGGGCTTCGGGGTCATGCCGGGGATTGGCAGTGTATAAGCAGTCGACATCGGTCATTAAGAAAAGGTAGTCGGCTTTGACCATAGCAGCTGTAATAGCGGACAAAGTATCATTGTCTCCGAATTTGATTTCCTGATAGTTATCAGCATCCATTTGCTTTTTATTACCTCAATAACAATAAGGCTTACCGCAACAGCCAATGTATCGTTCTCGTTTACAACGGGGACTACTCCCATGTCCAAAAGCTGAGAAAATGTGTTTTGAGCATTGACATATTGAGTGCGCTAGTCAGTTTAGTCAGTATGTCAAAACCTAAGGGTTGAGGGATATCCTACATCAGCAATGTCGTTTCTGGTAAGAAGTATCTGGGCCACAGGGATGTGCAAATGACTAAATAGGCTGTTCCACAGGCCCATGAGCCCGCATTGACCAACAGCAGCAAGAGCCTATAATTCAATGCTTAACCCAAATCCTGTTTGAAACGGCTGATGGAGCTCACTTGAACTTTCGGCAGATGTGTTGGCCGGTCATTGATATCCATTCTCCGTAACCCGACTCCTACGGCGCCGGAGGATACTAGGATCACACGATGTCCATGTTTCTGAAGGGCAGCAGCAGTTTCGACAACTGCCGACAATATTGTTAGGATGGGCTCGTGTGTCTTCTCATCAACAATAGAACTTGTCCCTGTAGATTAGATGAGTCATTAGCGGGCAATATTGGAATTGAAGGTGATTCTGGCTTTACCTAGTTTGATGACAATCGTCAGGTTCTGAGACGTTGACAGGCTGTCCATTGTGTTCGAGGCAGTCTAACATAAACTGTCAAGAAACCAGAAAACATGAAACAAGTATTGACAAAATAGAAGAGCATAATCACCAATAAACTCTCCTGTCCGATTGCGGAGTCCCTCTCCACAACACATTATTCTGCCGCCAATTCCCGCCCTTGTCGCAATATTTCCGGCCTCGAACCCCCGGAGACACTCCAGACTAACTAGCCAAAGAACAGAAAGAAAGACCATGTCGCAGTCGGACCAGTCGTCTCAGTCCAAGGCACCGGTGGCTTTGGCTGATAATGGCTATACACCGGGCGACGGTTTCTTCACCCACATGAAGAATGTAGTCAATATTCTGACAGGGAGAATGACCGACGAAGGCAAAGAACAATTCCGCATTGCAAGGGACGATCGAAACGAAGAGGCCGACTGCAAGCGATGCGAGGATCAGCGCGAATATCTATTAAAATACAGTGAGTTCGGACAAAACTCGAAATAAGAGGTGGGGTTGGGCCTGGTATACTAAGACACGATGTTATTTTATAGGCCCCGTGATACGGTTCCTGAGTGACAACATCAAACAATTGGGAGGTGACATTTCAAATCATAACATCTACTGTCGCCGCTGCGTTGAAAGGCAAGGAGGCGGCTTCGATCCAGAGTATGGAATCAGAATCTGTGCGAACGAGATGCGTGACCAAAACCATCTGGAAGACACCATGGCGCATGAGATGGTACATGCATATGACCATCTCAGGTTCAAAATGGACTGGTATGATCTACGACATGCAGCATGTAGCGAGGTACTTGGCTCTCTTCCTCTACAAAAGACGATGGTTGGAGTACTAACCAAGAAAAAAACTCATTTAGATCCGAGCAAGTTCGCTGAGCGGCGAGTGTCGATGGTCTCGCGAGTTCTTCCAAAGAGGACAATGGAAACTGATACAGCAGCACCAGGAATGCGTTAGAAGAAGAGCTACTCTTTCGTTGATGGCTCGACCATCATGTAAGGGTAAAGAGCATGCAACCAAGGTGGTCGATGAAGTGTGGGAGAGCTGCTTTCGAGATACCCGACCATTCGACGAGATTTACCGATAGACCAGAAGCGACATCTTTTCGCTGAAATGTATATAATGTATACTAGTATATTACGACATCTAGACTCCACAAACTCGAAAGAGATTAAACTTCATTGTAGAGGAACTGATCAACACAAAAATCTCCCGAACCCCTTGTAGTACCAAACGCCTTGTAATGAGCAGACTGAAACTCCAACCTGAAATGCAAACGCTCAGAACTCAAATTGACTAGATTATTTCGAATGCGACGCCCGTTGAGTACCCTTGTCTCCTTTGACGCAATGTTTGACAATCCAAGGGTGCTGCTGTACTTCCTCCAAAGGAATTCTCTTCTCAGGGTCGAGGACAAGTAGCTGTAGATGCATTAGTTCCTGAATCTTTTTTCAAACATGGAAATTGAAAGGCTAACGTACCCGCTTAATAAGATCCCTTGCCTCAGGACTAATAAAAGATGGTATCGTCATTTCTCCCCGTCGAATCCTTCGCTGGGTCATGGCTGGGGTATCTTCGAATGGAGCCTCTCCAACAAGGAACTCGTAAGTCAGAACGCCCAGACTCCACAGGTCAACCTTCTCGCTGTAGAAATTTTCTTGTGGACCCGTGGCAAGCATCTCAGGTGGGAGGTAGTCCAAGGTCCCACACATTGTCTGCCTCCGGCTGTTCGGAGCGTGCACACTCCAACCAAAGTCACTAATCTTGATCTCTCCATGGATTCCCACTAAGATATTCTCGGGTTTGATATCTCGATGGATAACGTGCTTCTTGTGCAAGTACTTCAGAGCCGCTGCCATTTGAGCAATGTATTGAGCGGCTTTCCATTCTGGAAATCGATGTTCCCTGCGGAGATGCTTGTATAGTTCTCCCTTGCCCGCAAATTCTAGAACAAGAAAGATTCGTTTGCTGTCATGAAAGTGGCCAAAAAGACGCAACACATTGGGATGACGCAGATTGCTCTGGATTTCAATCTCTCTCCGGACCTGTTTTTGGACACCACCCTGTTGGAGCTCTGACTTGTGAAGCACCTTAAGAGCGCAGATAAACCCAGAAGAGCGCTCTTTGGCTAGGTAGACTCGGCCGAATTTTCCCTTTCCAAGAGCCTTGCCGATTTCAAACATGCCCAAGTGTAGTTTCTTGACTGTCGGCTGCTCATAAAGAGGAGCTGATACCTGGCCACTCTTCTCGTCCGAAGCCGTTGGCTGTGCATTGATTCTTGCCTCATTTGTATTCTGAAGAGCAATTTTGAGGAGGTGATTGCGGGTTGCGCTTGACTGGTTGCTAGGTCCCAAGCCAGCTATGGATACTGCTGTCGACAGCGAGCCCTTTGTCATGTAAGCAACAACATCGACTGGAAGCAGATGACTATCTGGTTACCTTTGCCTTTGTTTTGGTAAGGGTCTGGGTTTTACCAGACTGGGCAGATTCGTTCTCGTCGTTAACGGAGAGATGCTCAAAGCGAGCTTCGAGGGTTTTTGTCGCCATATCGAGTAATGTCGATTTGACAGAGAACAGATAGCAAAAAAAAAAACACAAGGAGAACCGTAAAAAAGAAATGTATAATGATTCTTGAGGTCGGGTTACAGCAAATGCATCGGTCAGACTGGGAGACGGAGAGAGTCTTGCAGGCAGGAGCAAGAGCAGATGTTTACTAAAAGCCCGGTCATGGCGTCGCCCCAGCAACAGAGCGGAGCCCGCGCGGAAAATTGATAACGCGGACCGGGAGCTCCGTAATTTACAATCGTAACACTACTTACTAGCGCACTCTGATGAGCACGCGGGGCAGCCGAGCTTGGCGATTCAGTCCGGAAAACCGATGCGCGGATAGTCAGCTAATCAACTGGTTAGCTATCAGCTACGCAGAAGACCGAGGCTGGCTCTCTTCTCCAGTATGAAAGGCTGAATACTATTATCAGTAGCGACCTTCGGCCAGTGCATTGCAAATAGCTGGATTCAAATTATTCTAGCTCATGCTCGAGACTCAGCACCCCGGCTGGCCTTGCATGCTTGAGAATGGCAAATCGTGATGGTGGGAGCAAGCACCCCGCGGCCATGAACGACCAGACACAATCGCAGCCCAACACGTTTGAACGCAAGGGTTTCAGAATTACAACTCAGAAGCTTCCTATCTTAAAGTCCGGCCCCATTGATGACATGGCCAGGAACTTGGGGATTACGCCTCCAGAGATGATCTTCGGAGACAACTTTGTAACTATCGAGCATCCTGCTAGTGCATGGGCAATCGCTTTTAATGCGTACGATGCTCTGGACCGAGTGGACAAGACGGGGGCTACTATGCTGCAAGTTGCATATTCGAAGGAATGGCAGAGAAGCAGGTATGCTCCCTACGGGAAATTGGAAAACTACCGGTGGTCCTCTAAGCTAACCAGACGAAAGAGAACACACTCATGAGGGCATCAAAGAAGTTGTGAAACCTTTTGACTGGTCATACAGCACTGATTTCAAGGGTACTTTACATCCTGAATCGCCCCAGTTTAGTCCCACAGATGAGCAAATACCTATTGAGCTTCTGAAACGGCCCGATCCGATCTTATTTTTCGATGATGTGATACTTTACGAGGACGAGCTTGCGGACAATGGGATCTCGATGTTGTCCTGTAAGATCAGAGTTATGCCAGACCGACTCCTGTTACTGTCGCGTTTCTTTATGCGGTTGGACAACGTGGTGGTGCGGCTCAGGGATACAAGAGTATATGTGGATTTCAACACGGCCAAAGTGATACGGGAGTACCAAGTGCGGGAAATGAAGTATGAAGATGCACGGAAGGTAATAGCAATTCCCGTGTTTCATTATTCCGTATGACAGCATGCTAACGTAGTTGTCCAGATTCTGGCTGGCGCTCGAGAAGATGTTTCGGCGGCAATGAGAGATCCCAACATGCTTACCCAGATTCTTCCTCTCGTCGAAAGGACATTAGAACACGTGTCGCTATCAAAATGACTGGAAAAACGGTTGAACACATAACAAGGAATAAATGTTTTCAATAGTGAAAATTTGCGGCTTTGGGGTTGAAAGATTGTATAGAAGTAGTTTTGTATTGGCCGGGCGAAAAGGAGCTGCCGGCAAACAAACACTGCAAACTCAAAAGAAAATTAATGGGCTTGGGACGGTCACCAGCCGTGATAATCAATCATGTTTATCGAGAAGTCCGCGGTCTAAGTAGACTTCACACTGGAATCTGTTCAATGTGAATAGCTTTGAAATCTTAATAATGCCTACCAAGTTCCTATGTCCTCAATGCCTTTTTGGGCCCGGCTTTTCTACCTCAGTTAGACACCAGGTAAATTATCATCACCGTGGAGATCATTTTCCCATTTTTTGTCGCAACATGATATATACTGATCGATATGCAATTCTTCCTACAGAGTCGGTCGCTATATACCAAAAGCCGAACGCTGCCCGTACTTGGATATGACAGAACCTTAAGCAAGACAGTCATAGCAGCCCCAGGTCAGATGGGCTTTGCGACATCAGCCCGGAGCCATGCGGCGAAGCCGTCATCCGACATGATGCGAAAATGGGCGACACAAGGAAGCGCAACCGGAACTTACGTGTCCTATGGCTTTACGGAGAAATTATTCGAAGCCTGCTCAGCACAGGCAGACTACCGCATTCCCAAGAAACCAGAAGATGGTCCATTGCCATCAAAAACAGAGGGTGGTGAAGACGTCGGAATCGGCGAGGGGCTGTGGTATTCTGGTGAGCCCTTTTCGTTTTCCAAGCTTACGCCGACAAGCTGACAAAAGAGCCATTAGACCTCGGACTGCTGCCGACTTTCTCGACGTGGTCCCAAGTAACCTTCCTGCACATGTATTTGCTTACAGTGCGCCTCCGCGCCGTGCAATCCGCCGAAGCCTTCCAGACTCATTCGCAGCACCTGTTTGACCACTTTTCGCACAATGCCGAACACCGCATGGCAACGCTACACGATCTCTCGAGCCGCGGCATCAGAAACAGATATCTCAAGGATCTCTTCATCCAATGGCGTGGTATCCTCGCCGCATACGACGAGGGTCTGGTCAAAGGCGACGCCGTGCTGGGCGCTGCCGTGTGGCGCAACATATGGAAAGCCAGTTCGACTGATCACAATGGTCAGCCAATTGACTGGGTTAAGATTGCCACCGTGGTGGGATACATGAGACGCGTTCTGTCCGAACTGGCAGAGATGTCAGAAGCTGATCTGGCGGTTACGGCCGGCGAGCAGAATTCGATTTTTGGATTAAAGAAGATTGACACGATGCTTGCGAATAAGAGCTCAACTTGACATTTGGGTGCGCGAATATCAGTGCTTCTACAATTATATGTCTTCTTTTTGTATTTTTACGGGTCTATTTAGCTTCTCACCTTCCCCTTCAACCGATACACACGTGGCGGTAATGTAGGTAGATTGATGTACTCTATTTTTTGTAAACAATAGTGTTACGGATTCTTTTCAGATCTAAAGAGAAAAGTATTGGATGATATATTGGCTCAAAGCCAGCTCCCCTATTTTGCCAGATCTTTCTCCGCCATGGCGCGGCAGATGGGATGGTAAAAATCCTTGTACTTCTCAAAGGTATCGAGAGCGGCTTGGCTATCGAGTTTTTTCAGGGCTCGGAACCTTGTGCTGATATTAGCAACTGTTTTGGGTTTCGTATGTGCGCGCGCGCGTATGTGTGTGTGAGAGTGAGAGTGAAGATTGCAACTTACAGAGGACGGACGTATTTCATCCTGCCCACCTCGCCCAGGAGTTTGGCAGTTGGCTCGATAGCCGACCTGTCGCCAACCTTCAGACCAAGCTGGTAGTAAAGATACAGTACCTCAATATTCTGGCTGTTCGACAAGCCATAAGTCTTGCCCATTAGTTGGAATTGCTCGACGGTGAGTTGCTTGTCAGATCCGATAAGTGTTTCGAGGAACACAACGAGTTGGTTGCCTTTCAAGCCCGCGACATCCTGTTCCGAGGGGGTAAAGCCTGACGAAGGCAGTGACTTCCATTTGTCGGCTAGTGCATACACAACGTCGACAAGAGACGTGTCAAACTTGGGCTGGGGTGGTAGGCCCGTTGCATAGAACCACGCCTCCCAATCAACTTGTTCAAGCAGCTTAGATGCCGTGGCATCATTGGCGAAGAAGTCTAATATGGTTGCCTTGAATTCGTAAGAATCGAGAGATTTGCCTTTGAAGACAGTGAAGTACTGCAGGGTTTAGCAAGCGAGCCAGAAGAATAGATAGAGAGCGGGACTTACATGCGGAATGAAGCGGTCAAAGACCTCGCGGGACAAGAGGTTTTCCAAGTAAAACAGAAAGTTGAAGCCTTTTTCGTATGGAACCTTGGAGAAAGCGTCATCGGGATCTTTGCCTTTGAGGTCTTGGACTAGTCTGGTGAATTCGTGATCATGGCCGTATTCTTCAACGGAGTCTTTCAGGCCGTTCCAGCCGATGATGGCTGAGAAATGGCGATATGGTTCTCCGTACCTGCACGCGATCCTATTAGTCTATGAATGAAGGGAATTGAAAAGGTTGTGTTACACAGCGCCGATGATCTATATTATATTAGCGCTTGAAAAAAAGTTCCGAGGAAGAGGCGTTTCTTTACCCGTCGCTCCAGATATGTAGTCCAGCCTTCATTCAGCCAAAAGTGCTCCCAGGAAGCACTAGTCACCAGATTACCACTCCAGCTGTGTGCCAGCTCGTGGGCAACCAGATCAACGTTCTCACGATCCTGTAAAAGTCGTAGTTAGCACTCAACTCCCACGCAAAGCTACACAGTCCGAATACATGCCTTTGAAATGATGCTGGGTGTTGCGAAGGTGTAGATCGGGTTCTCCATGCCACCGTAGGGGAAACTGGGAGGGAGAATGAGCACATTGTACTCGCCCCAGACGTAGGGGTATATGATTTTCTGCTTCAGATTAGCCGTTTGGCCAACTCTCGCCTCATGTGCCGACAACGGACCTCGATAGCGTGGATAAATTTGTCCGTGTCCGCCTCGAGTTCCCACTTGCAGTCGGCAATCCGGTCGGGACTGGTGGCAACCACGCTTTGAGAACCAATGGGGGCTTCAGTTATATCTCTGGAAGACCTGTGTTAGCGCCAGTACAAGCACGTCACTTCTATATACTAGCACATACCCACTCGCCAGAGCGAACAGATAACTGGGAATCGGGACTTTCTGCTTGAAATGGTAGACGTTGCTCCCAGGCGTGTTCTTCTCTCGCAAAGGCACTCCACTGGCGATAACCGGGTGCGGCGAGGTTATGTTGAAGTCAAAGGTGCTTTTGACGTCCGGGGTATCCTGACAGGGAAAAATTGAGCGGGCATGGATGGCCTGACATTGCGAGACTGGTTTGAGGATCGGATTAGCTTTTGGACAGCGAGTCAATTGAGAAGGGATAACGAACACATGTACGGGTATTTCTTGTTTGACGTCTGTGCTGGGGTCAACCATTGGAGCGCCGTGCATTTGTCGGTCGTTTGAAGCGCGATCTGGTCAGGATTAAGCAAATTGACCATTGATCTTTAGATCGGACAGCCTACATCGACTTCAAGGGTCTCTCCCAGCTTCGCCGCGCTATCCAATTGAATCTTGAGGGCGCTGCCATAGGGCTCTAAACGCGATGCCACCTCCCACTTGGACGGCTGGCCATTGACCTTGATCTCAGAGATGTCGAGAAAGCTGGTATCGAAGATGATTTCCTTGGTCTCGGCGTCGGTCTTGGATTGGAGCTGGTGGACCACGTTGCCAACCAGCTTCTTCTGGTCAAACACAATCTCGAAATTGGCGGTGATATGGCGCGATGTCCACGCGGTATAGTTACTCAGCGTGTTTGGGTCGCGAGGACGCTGGATTGGAGTAGTGGTCGAAGCCATTCTGCGTGGCGCAAGGGTGAATGCGAAAGGAGTGAGGGAGGATGGCTGAGGAAAAAACCGCTTGATCGTGACCGTGGCCGTGATCGAACCCAGGGACCTCAACGGCGGAAATTTGTTCATGGAGGGGAGAGGTCTTGTTGACGTAGTATTTGCGAGCGCGTGACTGAGGGGCAAACCAGACCAGAGCAGCAGGAGGAACGGGTTCAGCGGGGGGTTCCGCCGCGGGTAGCCGTCCTTTATCCAAACTACACCATCCAGGTAAGAAACTAGTCAAGTTGAGCTAAGTGAGTAGTAATCCTTTTAGGAGCTGGAAAGTGCAACGTCGTGATCCTGCTCTTGTCTAGCGTTGTTTTCAGTTTTATTTCCTTTTTTGTTTCGTTCTTCCTTTTTATTTATCAATGGGTTGTGCGTTCATATGGCATATGGCATACAAGAACATGCAAGAACATGCAATTGCAACAAGAAAATCCTGGCTTTCCCATTCAGATCCTTCCACGATTTCAGCCAGTTGAAACGATCATGATCAATTGGCCAAAAGCTCAATCTCGTCGAGCGCCTTGGGTGCTGTCGTGAGATTCTCATATCCATCCTTGGTAACGTGCACGTTGTCTTCAATCCGGACACCGCCGACAGCCCAGTATTTCTCCAGAACCGCGGTATTGATATACTTTGATAGCTCGGGCGAATCCAGATACGGCTGGATAATGAAGCGGCAAAAGTAGACCTGAGCGAGGGAATGTTAGCATAGACACAGAAGCAGAACAGGAAAAGGAGCAAGCAAGAACATACCCCCGGTTCAACAGTCACCACACTTCCGGCGGGAAGTTTGCCCCGAATGCGCAGGTATTTGAACATGACGTCCTTGTCTTGGTAGTTTGCGTGACCGCCGGTGTCATGAGTGTCCATTCCAAGATAGTGACCAAGGCCGTGCGGGAAAAACGCCGCGCTGATACGCTTCTGAAGCAGTTCTTCCTCAGAGCCCTGTAGGATACCAAGTCTCAACAGCCCCTTGATAGCAATCCGATGCGCGGTAATATGGACATCTTCCCAGAGAACACCTTCCTTGATCAGGGCCAATGACTCGAGCTGCATCTGCAGCACAATGTCATAAATGCTTCGTGATTCGGGTGAGAAGGTACCCGAAAGGGGAACACTCCGCGTCACGTCGGCGCAGTAAGTCCTGTACTCCCCCGCTGCGTCCAGAAGTAAATTTAGCTTTCTAGCTTTTGTGGTGGGGTCAATCAAGCTCTCATCATTCTTGACGTAGTGAAGAGTAGCGCTGCTGGTGCCGCTAGCAACAATGGGATGGTAGGCCATTTCACGGCACCCATTGGCAATGCAGGTTCCTATAAACGCGGCCTCGAGCTCGCGTTCATTTGTTGCCGATTTGGCGGCTTTGTAAACGGCTATGTGTGCCTTGGCCGTGACATCGTTGGCTTTGCGGATAAGCGCGATCTCGTATGCATCCTTGACCACACGGCACTCTTCAATGGCTGTCTTCACAGCCTTGACATCGACCTTGGGGAACGGCTCTAGACTAGTCTCGTCTGAAATCTGTCCTTGGATAGAGAACACGGTGCCGTCTGGTCCAACCTGAGTACCCAGATGGGCCAGCGCCGGGTTGATCTCGCTCGTCACAAGTACCTGGTCAACATCGTATTGCTTCAAAGCATCTTCCGGAGACAGAGGCAAGCCCGACCAGATTACCGAATCCGGATCCAGCGGGGGAATGTAGAGCGTCAGCTTGTCCGAGCTGATGTGATATGTCAAAAGGGAATCAGGCAGCAAGCATCCAGACAGATAGAAAAAGTAACGACGCTGTCTGTTATGTATTTAGTAAACGCTGCTTCTATCTCTTTTCTTCTTTCTTCTCTTTCTTTTGCTCTCTGGTCAGGTAGAAACGCACCGGAAAGGCTCTTCAGAGTCATTATCCTCGAGTAGTCGCGCCTTTTGGCTTTCTAGGTAGATAACTCCGTCTGTCTGGTATCCTTGGTCTCGCAGATAGGCCGCGACTCTGCGGGCGTGTGCCTTGGCTGGGTATTTGCCCGCCAGCACCTCGTCGACACTGGAGGCCATATCCGGAATGACTTGACTTTTTTTCCTCTTAAAAACTTTTATATCAAACGGCAACAGGAAGGGGGTCTCCTTTTTCTGCTCTTTTCACTTTTTCAAGGTGGAGTGAGCAGGCACAAGTCCAATGGAGCGAGGGAGTTATACCCCGCACCTTCCGAGCTCCGGCAAGCTGAATCGCCGGCGCAAAGCGACTCGATACCCACACACGTTACGATTCATGATGCTGGTATATGCTACCACGGAATATTATATAGTTTACGGTCAATGCTACCATTTACAAGAGGCTAATGTTGGACTCAAGACAGTAGAAGTCGCAAATATGACAGTTGTAATTCGCAGTGGTTCCTTTACATACATACAATGCGATCCATCTGGCATACCATTAGATAGGGTGTGATTTGTATGTATCATTCCCAGTCCTGGGAGACGTCTTCAAATTCCATCTCCCACTTATCCACTTCTGCAAACTTGAGTGCTTGCATTTCGAGCTCGCGACTGGATATTCGCTGCCCGGGATTCTCGTATCCTGGTTCTGTTTCGCCATCGTCCGATGCTGCCGGGGAGGAGAGCTCAGACGGAGACCATTCAGAGGCATTCTCCTTGTCTCTGAGGCGAGAGTATGTAGGCTTCTTTTTCTGCGGACTAGAAGCACCGCGCGATGGTGCCCGGGGGCGCTTATCTGGTTTGTGGTTCCGGCCAGATCGTCGTGTAGTTCGTCGTGTCCTCGAATTTGTATATTCCGAGGTAATATCGGCTAGGCTGCTGCTGTCTTGCGACCGCCGTGATAGGACTGTTCTCAACTCATCATCCTCGGAGTCACCAGCCAGCGATTCTGAGTCTTCATCATAGCCACCGTCTGCCATTCGCGGGCGACGACGCATTCGGCGACGTGGAAGAAATTTGGTTTGTAATGTTGAAGTTGCAATCTTAGGCACAGAGCCCTTCATTAGGTTGAGATGGACATTTTCTTCGGCTTTCTTTGACCCGGTTACATGCTCCTCGTGGGATAGTTGTGTGCTTCCGGGGGTACTCATTGGAGTAGCTGATACTCGAAAAGGATCCACAGCTAGACGAGCTCTTGGGGTACGCATCGGACTGGAAGGGAGGTCGGAGGGCGGGTTTGACAGGGGACTTGAAGGAGACTCTGGTGGATTCCTGTCATTGTCCTCGTTGAGTGGCGGTGATGGCAACTTCCTCTTGCGCGACTCGCTCGATGCTGAGGATACCAAAACAGATTTTCGGAGCGGAGGAACGACCACCTCGACCTGGATCGTTGGATTCGACGGCTTTTTCGCAGTGTGCAGTGGAGTCGACTCGTCCTGCGGGCTCATACCACCGAGGAAATCGTCATCATTCAGATCCGACGAGTTCTCTGCTTGCATCATGTGTAGCAAGCTGGGCTGTCTCGGCCGGCGCCTAAAATTGCTCATGATAGAGCCCTCGAAACCGGGCGTGCTCCCAATGCGCGAACTAAGCTCGCCTTTCCGTCCCACCAAGGATGACAGTGTGGATGAATACCCTCGAGCCCTCGTCACCGTACGACTTCCCGTCGTCTCGGAACGTCCATCTGGCGATGAAACAATATCGTCATGATACGAGTTCTGTGTGGGCGTCGTGACAGACCGTACGGGCAGCTGGTGAGAGCGCAAAGTGCTGTTGTTGTTGCTGTGTATGGCAGAGCGTTGTGGAGTCGTTGCTCGGCTTGGTCTTCGGCGACTTTCGACAGTTGTTGACTCGGTTGTTTGTGTATCTGGAATATCGCTCATTTCACTAGGCCTCTCGATGGTTTCGATAGGCGGTGCAGCAACCGGTGCTCGCTGCACCGCGCGATTTCTGCGTGCAGGTGGCCGCGGCATAGCGAGGTCGGTCTGATGTGTAGCAGTCTTTTTCGACAGTTAGTGCCAATAGTAAACCTGTAGTCTGGGGAGAGGAGCAAGTCTTGAAAGGCGTCAAGCAAGAAACACTATTCCTCTTGATTTCAATAAAGGCAAAAACACGTCGAGTCCGCGATGGCGCGTCGGGGGCCATTTGTTTTGATGCTTTTGGCGGCAGGCGCGCAGGACCCACCGCGGGCCCTAGCGTCATACGCTTAACTCGGGTTGCGCCTCATTATCAGTATACTGTAGTACTATGTAAAGAGTCAAACCCAAAACCTTTCAGGGACAAAAAGCACCCTATGGCCCAATGAAAACAAGTCATATGTAATATTCATAAACCTTCTCGTTTACTTCAAAAACAGTATTTAATGTAGCCTCATATGTCCAAAGATATAAAGTAGTATGTCATGGTATCTTAACAATTCAGAGTGAAAGAGAAATTCATCCAACATTATCCTCACGTCTCATGAGAAAGAAAAAATAGTGATGCGTTTACAGTGATACCCACTCGCTGCCTCGCTTGATATACTTGTCGAGCAGTAGGCCGACATCGTTTAGTGCAAATCGGCACACGTAAAAGCCAAAAAATTCGGCGGCGTGGCGGGTGCTCAGTTCCAATCCAACGTGGGTGGGCGAAGAATGTTTAAGGCCGGGGTCTTCAACTTGACGAACAATTTGATCTGTACCGAAAGCATGAGCGAAAAACAGCGGGAAGGAAAACCAAGAATCAGTAAAAGAGGGGAAGGTTGGATTACCTAGGACTTGGGCGGCATCGAATAGTCGTGCGAGCGCGCCCATGTAGTTTGCGTTCGGACCGGTGAGTTGAAGTTGGGTTGCATTTCGCTTAACGGCGCGCGTGCCCGGGGAGGTTGTCATGGGCAGCGAGCTCATCGTCAGCCCTTCCTTGCCACTATCTCGCACTGACGTAGCAGGGGCTGGGGTCTGGGAGCCCGTGGTGCCAGAGCTTTTTGAGCGGAGCTTGCGCCATGATGTCAGATAGGATTTGCTGGTGCTGTTCGAGCTTCGCGGTAGGGTGTTCTCTGCTACGACAGAAGGCTCTTCCGACGTTGTCGGGGACTTGAAGAGCGGAAGTGAGGCTTGCATGCCAACTTCGTTACCCAGCTTCTTGGAAAAGGTCGACTGTGCTTGGTCCAGCAGGTTCTCAAACGATTGCATTTCTTCCAAAACGGCATCGGCGTCATAGGTGTCTACCTGGGCAAGCTTGAGTAGAGCGGCTGTGAGCAGATCACACAAGGAAATCTTATCCTCCATGGCGCGGATCTTGACATTCTTCACCAGCCACACCTCCCTGGGAATGAACAGCTTGGTCGACAGATAGCCGCCGCGCGGGTGCGCAATCGTCTGATAGAGGCATCGCATCAGCCAGAAAGGCCGGTGAAGGAAGGATCCCGGGCAAGGTTCCAGCGGCAGCGGAGCGTTGGTGGCCGATTCGTTGGGCGCGCCAGGTGTTGAAGGAGAGTGGATATCGTTGTCAAAAAGGTAGAAGCCTCGCGGTAAGCCGCCAGCAAATGCTGTGGCTGTGGGTGTAGGTAGCGGAGGAACAAAACTGTTCGGGTTCGCTCGCTGAAAATCAAAGGCGGGAAAGGTGCTGCTAGATGGGGTATTGGGAGACTCGTTGAAGATGTCAGGCGTAGAGACCGATGCATTCCTCGCCATCATAGCCCCAAGGCTCGATGATGAGGTATTCTTCCGAAGAATGCCGGGCACAGAAGGCGTTTTGCTTATGGGCTTGGGAGGCGAGGAGAGCAGGGAATGGCTGAAGTCGTCACTATCTTGAGTGACGGCTCTTGTAAGGCCCGATCCATAGCCATCCTCTTTCAGAGACTCGTTCGACGTTCTCCTGTCGGGTATCAGGCTAGGGAGAGGCTTGGCGACGTTGGGAGGCTGCATCGGCAGACTGGGCATAGGCTCATGGTGCGGGATTGGCGGAGGTGGACTTCTGAACGGAGCGGCAAAGGGTTCGGTCTTGGGCCCGGGAATGGTACCGTGAATCCGATTCGTGTCGATCTTCAACTGCTTCAGATTTGCTCCCGATAGACGGCGTGCTCGCACTCCGGACGGCGGTGTGAGGGGGGTAGCCGGCTCCTGAGGCACAGGGGGTAGTTTGCCAGCCATCGCGGCGGCACCCGACGGGAGGGCGCTTTCTTCTGCCAGGGTCGACAGCGAAGTCCCGGCAGTGGCAGGGTTCGATGTCACTGAGCTGCCCCATGTTCTCCCGGAGAAATTGCTCGAGTCTGATTGCCGTGGCAAGGCCGACTTGGTGTGTAGATCCAGATTGAAGTCATCCATCACGTAGCCTTTGGTCATCTCCTCCAGCAGGCGTTCCTCTTCCTCGGCCTCTTCGCCACCATAGTCGGGTTCCATCGCTGGATCGTGCGCCCAAGCAGCTTCGTCCATCATTCTACGCTGCTCGAGTCCGCGCGCCATGGCTTCTTGCGCTTCTCTCTCGGCTTCCCGCACCCTCTGTTTGGCGATCTCGATGTTCCTTTTCGCGTTCAGGACCACGTCGTCTCCGTTGTCGTAGGCATTCTCCAGCGGGTTCATCGCAGGCTCCAGGCCTTCGTTGTAGGCAGCCTCGACAGCGGCATCCAAGGCAGCGTCGAATTCCGCCTCGGTGCCGTTGCTCTCCTTGCGCGAATCAGTGGTGCGCGAATACAGCGAGTATTTGGACTTTGTCGAGACCGGCGACGGCGGTCCGGATTCGTCAATCGTGTCTAGCCACGAAGTCGGGTCATGCTCGTTGTCTGGATCCGGTCCCTTGGCGGCCGCCAGTTCTTTCAGCTCCGAATTGGCGGGAACAACGTCGCTATTGCGGTTTCCCGTGTCCGAAAAGGGTGAGAACGGTTCCGAAAAGTGGTCATCATCGAGAACCAACTGCGAGATGCCCGCTCCAGAGTCGGACGCCCGTGTCTTGGAGTCACCGAGCGCGGGCGGTATTGACAACCTGCGGTCCTCTGGCGAGCTCGGTTCGGCTTCTCGGTCCGGAGAAAAGGTGGTCGCCTGGGTAGGTGTGGCATCTTGATTCTCAGAGTCTCCGGTCGACTGGGAGATTGCCGGACCAAGGCTCTGGTCGCTCAGCGGCCGTTCAGGAAGAGCTTTGTCATTCGACTGTTGCGCGGACAGGTCGAAGCGCTCCAGCTCCTTAATCCGGCTCGTATAAGTGTTGCGCTGCAAGAAAGCATCAGCATCGTGAGTAAGAGGAAAGGAGGACGACAACAGAAAGGGGGAAAAAAAAAAAAAAGAAAGAAAGAAAAAAAAAAAGAACGCAAGTAAGAACTAACGATTTCCTGTAGTTTGGCCTTCTCGTCATCGCTTCCGCTACTGCGCACCATGACAAGCTGCAGCAGCTGGCACGCATCTTGGTAGGCTTCAATGGCGCCTTCAAAATTGGCAGCATTGTCCAGCAGAACTGCGGTGTTTGCCTTTTGCAACGCTTTTGACAGCATTGCTTTCTGCGACGGGCCCCGGTGCTGTCGGCGCGCGGTGTGAGGGGACACCGAGCCCGAATTCTGCGCTCTATCATGGGGGTCTCCCCTGCTCTGGGGTTGTGGTCGGTAGATTGGGTCGTCCATTGTGGAGCGGCGAATGGGGGCGTAGATTATGTGCGGATGCGGTTCTTGGGGGGTAATTCTATGGAGTCAACAACAACGGACACAGGATCGAAGAGCTGTTCACTCCCGCAAGCAATGGCCCGATGCGAATGCGCAGGCAGGCAGAAAATCGTCAATTGGAATTCCGGGAAGATGGGTTGCCAGATCGGCATTGCAAAGAGGCTAAACGAAACCTCCGATTCCTACAGCATGCCGGCCTAGTTATGACCTAGCGACGACCATGACGATTCGGCTGGCGCAGATTCAAGTTGCAATGGTAGTCTGCAGTATGCATTCGCACAGGAGCAGTAGTTCGCGACCGCCAATCTCTCTTCCCAACTGGTTGTTGTGCCGATGTTCTCAGTCCCGTGCGAACGGGGAAAGGGAAGGTGGTCGGGATGTGCCAACCAGAATAAGTGCCGAATCAAATAGAAGGAGACTGGGGGGAAATCACGCGCGACAGGAGACACGCTCGATCTTTTCTTGCCCGGCAAGCGATTGATGATGTAGAACCAGTATTCACTTTGAGCGACAGTGCACGGCGACGGGTCTCCTTTCTCCCTGCTTCGACGGTCGAACGGTCGCCGGGTAGGAGGAGCAGCGGACAGAAAAGGGCTCAGTACGGTATGGAGATATACACGGATGCGGTGTGCACAGGTCGGCGGCAGGCAGTGCACACAGCATGCAGCAGTCTCTCGGCAGACCGGACACTCCGAGGTTGTCTAATTTCTCAATGATAACAGCAGCAAAGCGAACGAAAGGGAGCCAAAAAAACAACAAATCGCAAANAAAAAAAAAAAAAAAAAAAAAAAAAAAAAAAAAAAAAAAAAAAAAAAAAAAAAAAAAAGAGGTTCCAAACGACGGGCGGGAGTCACGCACCAGTGGCGTGGAGAGGGCAATCTCTCGGGGGTTGGTCGCTTGGCGGAGAGGAAAGGGGGAGGCATTTCATCCGTTCCCGGCTGCTGCCCCCTCTTCCCCCTCGCTCTGCCTCGAGATCTTAGCCTTCTTAACTGAGTTAAGCAGCGCACGCACTAGTCAATTAGTGAAGCCAGCAGCGAGTGAACTAGTTCGCTAGCGACCCTCTGGCCCCGGCGCCCGCGTGGGGCTGCGTGCCCAGCAGACGTTCATAATCGCATTATCATTGTTGTTGCTGCTATAGCCCAGAGTACACGATATTCTGTCATTGGTATCTAATCAGGATTACAATTGTGCGTTGTGATTTTGATCTTATTGTATTACTGGGGCATGTCCATGAATCGTGGTGTCAAACTGGCAGGGGCAAACGGGGTAACAATCTATCCCGACGTGGTTATCCACACTGTCGGTTGATTAGTGGCTTTGAAATTCATCTTTGTACAGAGCCTCTTTTTTTTTTTTTTTTCTCCTTTGGCTTTTTATTTTCCTTTTCTTTTCTTTTCTTTTCTTTTCTTCTCTCCGTCTGTGTGTGATTCATTCTTCACGGTTCATCCATCACATTGGCCCGTTCTCCCCAAAGCGAACAAGAGGGTTTCTGCTGTCTGCAGAACACTCGGGGATCTGCCGGCGAATCGCATCCGGTGGGTTCCTGTCGCGGTGTTCCGTGCTCTAGCCTCGGCCAGCGCGCAGTCATTGGCTGGGCCGGCGTAGTCTAAAGGTTATTTGACGTTAATTATGTGCTCTTCTGTACCGACGTAACATATGGTGGTTGTTTATGGCTGTTTTTGGTTGTTTTTGGTTGTTTTTGGTCGGTTTTGGTCGGTTTTGGTCGGTTTTGGTCGTTCACGGTTGTGATTGTGAGCATCTTTCGACCCGGCCGACTCGTCGACGATCTCGTGCTATGCAGTTCTGACGGCTTCCTTGCTTCGGACTGCTAATAATTGATTGCTGAATAATATTTCTCAATTAGCTGCGCATTCATTTGACTGCGCATCGCATGCAGAGGTTACATGCACAGGCACATTATAACCAACTACGTAATTCATTAGCTCCCTGGTTGAGGGACGTACGTACAGAGAATCTCCATTGTTCGTGCATGCTAACGTTCCTTGACCAATAACTACTTACATGCAATGCTCCTTCAGGCAGTCCGGCCCCGACCCCAGGGCGGTGGCAGAAAGCCCGCCAGGCGACACGGCAACACGGCGACACGGCCCTACGTCATGGCTGGGCCGTCCTGATCCTACTGGAATTGCTTGTTCTCGAACCTTGCTCTATGTGGATGCGGCCGTTGCTTACCTGGCTGGCAGAGAAGAGCTCTCGGCGATTTGCTGACGGCAAATACTCCTTAGCATAGTGCTGTGAACGCATGAAGGCGGGGGAGCAGCAAGTAGCTCAGACTCGTACGGCTTCTACCCCTCCCAGCAGGCCGTTTCGGTCCCGTCCCACCAACACCATTCTTCCATATACTATATAACCAGTCTTAACCAGTCTGCTACCAGCAGTGTCACAGGACCATGGGAGTGTCTACGAGAGGGATCCATGTTGCAATTGACGTAGGTGTGCCCCCCGGTCCCTTGTACGAAATGTACAGAGGGCAAAGGATTGCAAGGTCCCGCTGCTGAAATCCTGCCACATTAGAGAGGCGGCACATTCACCGATTGTGTCGGCAACCCCGGCACCGGGAAACTCGAGGATGACATTGTCATCAAACTGCTGTCAGAAGACCCCGAAAACTACGACGATGCACCGTTAGAGGGCATTCGCCGGCTGCTCTCCGCCTTTACCGGCCGCGACATCCCTCGGGGAGAGCCCTTGGACACGTCACAGATTGCCAGTATTCGAATGGGCACCACCGTCGCGACCAATGCCCTGCTTGAAAGGAAAGGCGAGAAGATCGCGCTCCTCGTCACGAAAGGGTTCCAGGATTGCCTGGAAATCGGCAACCAGTCGCGCCCTAAAATATTCGATCTAGCCATCCGACGGCCCGAGACGCTGTATCAGAAAGTCGTCGAGATTGACGAGCGCGTCACGCTCGAAGACTATGCGGAGGACCCAAGCCGAAAGACCACCGAAGCACCCCCCCGGGACCAAGCACCGCCGGAAGCGGACCTGGTGCGCGGCCTCTCGTCAGAGGCCGTGAGGATCCTCCGACGGCCCGTCAAAGACACGGTGCGCAGCCAGCTGCAGCAGCTGTACGACGAGGGCTTCCGAAGTATTGCCGTCTGTCTCATGCACGGCTACACCTTTCCAGACCATGAGGCTCTAGTCGGAGACCTAGCTCGAGAGATCGGCTTCGAACACATCAGTTTGAGCCACGCCCTCCTACCCATGATCAAGCTGGTGCCGCGGGCCACCTCAGCTTGCGCGGACGCCTATCTGACGCCGACGATCAAAAAGTACATTGCTGGCTTTGCCGCCGGGTTCGAAGGCGGACTGGGCGCGCAATCGGTACAGGACGAGCACAAGAGCGGCAGCAGCAAGGGCGCTCGGTGCGAGTTCATGCAGTCGGACGGCGGCCTGGTGGATGTCAGCCAGTTCTCCGGACTCAAGGCGATCCTCTCTGGCCCAGCAGGTGGCGTGGTGGGATATGCGCTGACCTCGTACGATCCCGAGTCGAAGATTCCTGTGATCGGCTTCGACATGGGCGGCACCAGCACCGACGTCAGCCGCTACGGCGAGGGCAGGTACGAGCACGTGTTCGAGACCACAACCGCCGGCGTCACCATCCAGTCGCCCCAGCTCGACATCAACACCGTCGCCGCCGGCGGTGGCTCGCGCCTGTTCTTCAGAAACGGCCTGTTCGCGGTTGGTCCGGAATCTGCCGGTGCTCACCCTGGCCCAGCCTGCTACCGAAAGGGCGGCCCGCTGACGGTCACCGACGCCAACCTCTTTCTCGGACGCCTGATTCCGGACTTCTTCCCAAAGATCTTTGGCAAGAACGAAAACGAAGGGCTCGACGAAGATGCCAGCCGCCGAAAGTTCGAGGAGCTGACCAAGCAGATCAACCAGGAGCTGGCCCAGTCGGGCGAGCATCGGGAGATGACCCCGGACGAAGTCGCCTATGGATTCATCCAGATTGCCAATGAGACGATGACTCACCCGATACGATCACTCACCGAAGCCCGCGGTCACGACACCTCAAAGCACCGCCTCGCCACCTTTGGCGGTGCGGGCGGTCAGCACGCCGTTGCCATTGCTGAGCGGTTGGGGATACGCCAGATTCTAGTGCACCGGTACTCTTCAGTCCTCTCGGCATATGGTATGGCTTTGGCAGACGTGGTCGATGAGAGCCAAGAGCCCGAGTCCGTGGTCTGGGCCGAAGGGCAGGTGCAGCAGCGCCTGAAGGCTAAGATGGAATCGTTGAAGCACAGGGCCGCCGAACGGCTACATGAACAAGGCTTTAAAGACAGCTCGATCGTATTTGAAGAGTATTTGAACATGAGATACCGAGGAACAGAATCGGCCCTCATGGTCCTCAAGCCAACGTTAGAAGAAGCCCAAAGCCTGTACGACGGCGACGAATGGGCGTTTGAAAAAGCCTTTGTCAAACAGCACGAGCGCGAATTTGGCTTTGTTCTTCCGGACAGGGATATTATCGTGGATGATGTGCGCGCCAGAGGCATCGGCAAGAGCTTTCAGGGTTTGGACAAATCAGTCGACCAGCAGATGAAAGAGGCAACGCCCACAGACGTCGATTCCAAACAGATATATCGTACCACGAGTGTCTATTTTGAAGGCGGTCGCCGCGACACGCCCGTCTATAAGCTCGATGACCTCGCAGTCAACGATCGTATAAAAGGGCCTGCTGTCATTGCCGACAATACTCAGACGCTGGTCGTGACTCCCGGAGCCAACGCACTGGTAACCAAGACCCACGTCGTGATAAACATTGGAGAGAGTGACACCCAGGAAGTCAAGCCGGAAACAGAGGACGTCAACCCCATCATGCTCAGTGTCTTTGCTCATCGTTTCATGGCGATTGCTGAGCAAATGGGGCGTGCGTTACAAAAAACAAGCGTCAGCACCAACGTGAAGGAGAGACTCGATTATTCTTGCGCCCTGTTTGATTCCGATGGAGGACTGGTGGCAAACGCCCCTCATTTGCCTGTCCACCTCGGAAGTATGTCAACGTGCGTTCGGACTCAGGCTGCTATCTGGAAAGGAAAGCTGCAACGAGGAGATGTTATCGTCTCAAACCACCCGGAATTTGGGGGTACTCATCTTCCAGACATTACGGTCATTACACCCGCGTTTGCAGGAGACGAGATCATCTTTTATGTTGCGTCTCGAGCCCATCATGGTATGTTTTTAACTATGACCCGCCGACTAGCCCAATATTGACAGTTCATTAGCGGACATTGGAGGCATCCTTCCGGGCAGCATGCCGCCTCATTCCAAAGAGCTTTATCAGGAAGGCGCCAGCATCAAGTCCGAAAAGCTGGTATCCGGAGGTCATTTCAACGAGAAGCGGATTACCGAGCTGCTTTACCATGAGCCTGCCCAGTATCCAGACTGCAGCGGAACTAGATGTCTAGCAGACAACCTAAACGACCTCAAGGCACAAATTGCGGCTAACCAAAAGGGAATAAATTTGATCGGTTCCCTCATCGAGGAATATGGCCAAGAGGGAGTACAGTTCTATATGCGCAAGATTCAAGAGAATGCCGAATTGAGCGTTCGGAATCTGCTGAGGCAAGTAAGTTCCAAGCTCAGGGCGAAAGAAGACCTTACGGCTGTGGACTATATGGATGATGGCAGTCCTATCAAACTGCGGATCTCCATTGATGCCGAACAAGGAACGGCCGTGTTTGACTTCACAGGTACTGGGCCTGAAGTATATGGTATGTTCCAGTTAGGAATTCTTTTTGGTGGTAGATCTCATCTGACTCTGAGAAGGAAATATAAACGCCCCCGAAGCTGTCACCTATTCGGCAATCATCTATTGTCTACGATGCATGATCTCCGAAGACATTCCTCTCAATCAGGGTTGCCTCAAACCGATCCAAGTGCGCATTCCCAAGAATTCGTTTTTGTCGCCCTCAGAGAATGCAGCGGTGGTGGGAGGAAACGTCCTTACCGTGAGTGCCCGTCAAAGGAAGGTTTATCGATATTTGTATCGACAAGGAACTGACATAATACCAGAGTCAACGGGTTACGGATGTTATTTTTAAATGTTTCCGTGCTTGTGCAGCCTCACAAGGAGACACCAACAATCTGACCTTTGGGTTTGGTGGAAACCTGGTAGGAGCAGCAGAAACAAGGGGCTTTGGCTACTACGAAACCATTGCCGGTGGCAGCGGCGCTGGGCCCGACTGGGAGGGAACATCTGGCGTACACACGCACATGACAAACACTCGCATAACGGATGCCGAAGTCTTTGAACGCCGGTACCCGGTCATCCTTCGCCAATTTAGCTTGCGTCCGGGCTCTGGTGGGATCGGCCAGCATAGCGGAGGTGACGGTGTCATCAGAGAGATCGAGTTCCGCATTCCTGTGCAAGTCTCGATCCTGTCAGAGCGCCGCGTTTATCGACCGTACGGGCTCGAAGGTGGCGGAGATGCACAGACGGGCCGCAATCTCTGGATTCGAAAGGTTCCCCGAAGCAACGGCGCGGGTAAGAAGATCATCGAAGACCGCGTCATCAACCTGGGAGGCAAGAATAGCGTGAGCATGCAGCCTGGGGAACGGATCGTGATCATGACCCCTGGAGGCGGCGGCTGGGGTGTCGCGGGTGAGGAGAGCAAGGCTCGGAGAGAACGCGACGTCAAATTTGCCTGGAGAGGAGGCTCGATAGCGAATACGCTAGCAACTCAGGAAAGTAGCATGTAAACTGGGTTCCACATATATATACCAAATCCATTCATTCGCCTACGCTACAAAGGACATCAGAGGCTCTACTTAGCAAGGGCTTACTTTTCTAAGCGGTACACTAGCTAGACCAGAACAGGCCAGCTATTCAATCGTCATGAACAGAGTTCAATTCCAAGGAATTACTGATTAAAAAAGTGCTGCATCATCACATCAATAAAAGCACCTGCACGCCTGGGATACCGTAATCGAAGCATTATATTATGAGGAAATATTAGTAAATAGCCAATCCTTTCCATCATTCTTCTTCTTCTTCTTCCTCCTCCTCCTCCTCTTCGCTCGTCGCATCTATATTTTTCTTCCCGCTTGTGGATGGCGATTTTCGCTGTTCCGTTGACGATGTTCCCTCTGCTTCGTCATAGGAAGGACGAGCAACAGCAACTCCTTTCTGCGATAGCACTGCTTCGATTTCCGGAAGATGGGAGAGCAAAGCATTGAACTGCTCGATTGGCAAGGAGATGCCCTAGGAGAGAAGTCATGTTCAATATAAAACAGAGCAGCTGACAGGGAGCGAGCAGAGGACAAGAAGCAGCATACCTTTTTTCCTGGAAGTTCCTGGCCATCTTTCTCGTAGTACTCTCTAATATTGACTAGGATCTTGCTTCGGAAAGACGAGATCGTGACCCGACGCGCGCTCGAGATGTCCCAGTATGTGTCCCCATTGGCGTCAGTCTTGCCGGACGAGAACGAGTTATTTTTGGAAGATACTTTCGCCGTCTTAACTCGTTTCACGCGACTGCCATCATCTGAATCGCTGGCGACAAAGCCGCCGTCTGACTTGTATTCGTTTGAGCGTTTCTTGGATTTGGACGACATTTTTGAGGTTGCGCGCCTTGGAGATGTAGTCTGGAGATGAAGTATGGGGAATCCATATATCGCGCGTGGCGCGTCATATCACGTGTGGCTATCTTATCCGACAATAATGCGATAAGAGATAAGTGACGGTTTAACATATCTATTTGGTATAAATTACTTTAAAGAGCTCACTGAAATGACGAAAAAGACAACCAGCTCCCTTTCTTGCTTTCTCGTCTTTCTTCCTTTCCTTTTTTTCTTCCTTGTTTTTTTTTTTTTGTGTTTGTGGCTCGGAAACTAGAGGATAATAGCTCGAAGAGCCTGTAAGATAAGTGCAAACATGAATCCACGCGCAACTTCTTCTACTTGCAGGCAATCAAACACCCTAGCGAGCGCCTCTTTGGTAGCTGCACCGCCCATCACGCTAATCAAAGCTTGCGGCATGCCTCTCTCGATAAGTAATTTCCTGGCATCGACTCTAAGCTTTTCACTCTCCTCTTCACTCAGCGGAGGTGGCCATAATTTCATTTCCTCCGGTGTTGGCAGGGCGTTCTCCCTGGTCTTGGATATGTTAGCGGCGATAGCATCGTCGGAAATGTTTGCATCAATCATTGACTCTTGTACCAAAACGCGGATGGATTCTAGATGAGGGTTTCCCGGTCGCAGTATATATGTCTTCGCGGCGTTAAGCAGCGTTTTCCGTATATTCCACGCAGAAGATAGTGTGTATAACTCGTTGATGACAGCGAATATTAGCTCCACCGCGATACGTGTTTCGTCATCGGTGATGGGATTGGTCGTCGAGGAGCTGGACACGCCGGTGCCCTTTTCCTCTGGTGCAGGCAAAGTCTCGGTATTTTGTTGGTCAGAATCTTGATCGGGAAAATTATCGAGACGGGCGGTATATTCCGGACCGACGTTTTCCAGACTTGAGAAGGAATCCGTGGAGGTTGAATTTCTTGATCCGGGAATGACTGCGAAATCTTTCTTGGGATTCGTCTCCACCGAAGTTTCACCACCTGTAATAGACGCCGGCGAGTTCAATGGATTTGTGATGGGCTGATCCACCGAAAAACGGCCTGTCTGTACATGACTAGTGGTAGAAGATGCACTGGGTCGATCGAGATATTCCTGACTAGCACGACCCTGATTGGCCGTCGCCGTCATTGTGTTTCTCTTGTTCAAGCCGGAGAAAACGCCTGTCATGCCGTCCAGAACTGCCTTGCCTCCGCCAGCCACACCTTTAGGCGCGTTTGACAAAACTCCTAAGACTCCCTTCCCCATGTTCTCAAAGGTAGAGGAGGTACGTGAAAGACTACCCGCGCTACCGCCTGCAGATGCTGTTTGTTGCAAGTCACTATCTCTTCCGAAGAACCGCCGAAGACGTTCTGACTGAACAAGCTCTTCGTATTTCAGAGCATCGCCAAGGTATTTTTCAAGACTCCTTGCCAACGAGAATCGCGTTTGCCCGCGCCAGTGCGGTAAATGAGTATGGCTCTCCAGAAAAGATACGTGATGGTATCGCGATAGCGTTGTCAACGCTTCATGTAGATATTCGAAATCTTGATAGCTTCGAAATGTCATCCAGCCAGGCTCACGTGATGATGCTGGTTCGATTAGAAGAGAGTACTCTGCCGTGGGTTGAGATTTGATAATCGCTTTTTCTCCAGGATGCGAGCCATCATCGACCGACACAGAAGCACCAAGAAGCGAGTTATACATCCTCTGGTTCTGATCTTGTTGGCCGGCCATCTTCGTCTCATCTGAGCTCGTATGATTTCGCTCGATCTCAACGTAATCTAATCCGTCACTGCTATGGCCCCCTTCCGAGTTTCCTGCATCAGTAGGAACAGCTACGCTGGGCCCCTCCAACCCCATCTCCGAAGGAGTGCTGTCCTTTGTCATAGCTGGTGTGGAGCTCTCAGCATGCAACACTGCTTTCAGCGGATCGCCTTCCGCGCTGAGTGTATCATGGGCAGACAAGCTACCTGTCGCTTTAGTTGCCTGGAGAGGGGGGATGGCTTCGCTTGGCAATGATTGGGAAGAGCTTCCGAATGTCTCGGAGGATGCAACTTTACCCTTGGGAGCGTTCTCCAACCCAGCGTCAATTGCGTTCATAATCTCCGGCTCGCCTTCTTGGAGCAAATACACTATCCAGCCATTGATAAAATCTGGTTTTGAGCAACTCTGGATGACCGACTCCAACACCACGCCTGCAAATATCTCGCGGAAAAAGCTTCGTAATGGCTCACATTTATAAACAGATGGCTCGAGAAAACCAGAGAGCACATCCTCTGCAACCATTTTGAGTTTTTTCTGTTGCTGTTCAACAGATAGCACATTCGATAGACTGCTATCTGGGTAACTCGCCAAATATTGTTTTATAACGTCTTCAGTCGCTGAGGAATCGGAGCCTGCCGTCTGGAGGGCTGTAGACAACTCATGCAAAAATACGATAATCATTGAGCTCGAATTGGTGACAAACTGTAGAAACGTGTCGGCGGAGCGCTTCCGAGTCATATGCGATGATAACGAGTTGATGAATTTGACCAGAACCTTTCTACAAGAGAGAGGGAAGCTGCTCTCAGAGGGCAGGATCGGGTTGTACCAATAACTAGAGTATTAAAGCCCCGTCAATTTTAGATTGTCCAAACATTGCTGGTAATTCTGATCTGCTTACTTCACATAGTCTCGCAAAATAGCGTCGGTCAGGTTCGAGAGCGCCGCGGCGGTAGCAGGCTGAAACTTAGAGAAATCCAGTTCTCCATCAGCTTGCTCAACTACGGCATCATTACCGTGTTCATTGATAGTCGCTCGTGCATTCCACTCAAGTAAGCGCGATGCAACCTCAAGGCTAAGCTCCCTCCTCCTCTTGACTTGGTGAGCACTCTGATCTTCACGGCGGGACTCGCCGTCTGCATTGCCATCCCAATACTCATGAAAGAGAAACCCGGCAACCAAGCCGATGAACAGCAGGCCCAGCCTTCCAAATATTATATATATAACAACAGCCAAAAAAGCAGCTAGGGCAAGAAGCGTTTCGTTTTCGGCGGTCGAGAGATGTCGCATAACTTGTTGCGCCGATGCCGCTGCGAGCGACTGCAAGTCCGGGGAAGGCGGCGCTCCGGCCACAGGGGTGATGTCATGTTCTTCTATGCGTTCCGCAGTCGTTTCATTGTCCAGAGTGGGCGAAGAGGCAGCGACTTGATCCATAACAATGTAATAGAACCATCAACTGTTTTGCTGCTTGCGACGGCCGCAGATGTCGGTGGAAAGGGAGCCATCCGGGGAAGGAGACGACGACGGGTGATCAACCAACCGCTGACTTGTGGCTGAACCTAGGTTTAGTTGACCAACTATGTTAAGTAGCTAGAATAATCACGGGAGTCAACCACCAAAGCTTTCCTACCGTACTCCTATGCAATGTCTGGCTATCGACTGTGATAGACGCTTCAATTGAGAAGCATCATCTACGAAAATGATAAAAACAACATTTCTAGCTCTAACCGTATTATATGCAAGGGCTGAATGATTCATCATAGTAACAATAACCCCTAGTTACTGTGCTTTTTTATGGAAATGACTAGTTATTTTGTTGTTCGCGACAAGCAGCAAAAATATGTATCCATCCAATATTTTCTTACTCTAATATAGGGAAAGCAAGATATCTAAAGCAACAGGAGTGGACTTGTTCTCCGCTATCCGAGTGAATCTGGCATTCAAAGAGCTTGCAATCATGCCAGATGCAAAGAAGAAAGCGGTAATGCAAGAGAAAACCAACGAGAGTCTAAAGCTGCTCCAATTTGCAGCACTAGGAAATCACTGGCACATCGAATCTCGATTAAGGAAAAAAAAAAAAAAAAAAATTATATACGGAGTCTGCCCGTCGTGGACGTTGGGGCCGGTTGACTCTGTGGTTCGTCTATGCAGCAGTAGGGACATAATGTTTGCGAAATTACGCCTAGACTCTTGTCTGATTCGTAGCGGGAATAGCCAGCATCAAGCTTTCCACCTCGTTTCAGTAACAAACAATCCAGGTGAATCAAATCTGTGTGAGATTCGAGAAGCTCACACATTTAGGATTGGGCCGAGGAAAAGAATTTGGGAAAGGTTTCGTGTAGTGTCCTATTAGTCATGTTAAGCTAACCATATATGGTTAGATTGTATACAGCTCTAACCAGCGCTGAACAGCTGAATCTGAAGGCGGATTGTACCCTACAGAATCTCTTGATATATCTCTTGAATGAATGTAACGATTTATGTAAAATAAGTATATGGATTTGTATAATACCACAATAGCTAGCGGTCTCGCCGCCGCATCCTTGACAGCATCTGCGACAACATGAAGTGATTTACATCTTCGTCGGCCCAATAGGATAGATGACTGGCAAGGCTAGCGATTAACGATATATCGAAGGCGCCCCTGATGGAAAGTGTTAATACGTGATTCAAAAAGCTCAGTAAACATTGCTGTAAGAAAGTGGAAGCTTACTCTTGTATGCTGTAGTCAACTCTGCCATTGGAGTTGAGGGCCCTGACCTTTGCTTCCTCCAGCTTGACTTTTCGAGCCCGGGTTTCCAAATCATGTGGTGACATCGTTTCCTTATCCAAAGATCGCGCTTTTTCGAAGCCTTGGTACAGAGTTTCCAAATTGGGACTCATCAAGGTTGGGATGTCTGTTTCGATTCCTTTTCCGGGGCCATTTAGCTGCTTATCATCGCCTCCATCATTCGTAAGTCTAGAGGTCTGGCCCTGCTTCTCTTCAGGCTGTAACCCTAGGCTGCGATTCAGAAGACTGCTTGCAACACCCGAGGTGAAATTCGACCAAAGAGACCCCACGCGAGAACTGATGTTAGACAAGCTTTGGCCCGATGCTGACCATATGCTTTTTTTAACAGAGGGCAGCGGTTGCGGCTTCAGATTTGTCATTGCAGGTGAAATCAATGGTTCAAGCCTGTAGCTGACAGGATCAGAGGGATGGAATATATTGTATAGTTCGTCACACCTTGGTGAAGACACATTTGGATTTTGTCCATGCGCAAACTGCACGTCGCAGCCGCTCACGGATGTTGTTCGCCGACTGTGAGGCTTACCCGCAGATGCTTCATCAGTCGTTCCTTTCGTTGCTTGCAAAGTATTATGAAGCCGACGTCCACCAATTGTCTTTGCTTTCAGCATCTGAAACAGCGCAATGGGCGAGCCAAGACAGAAGAATTCTTTGCAATCGAAATCGAGGGGATAGCCGTCTTTGCTTTCAATTGTGGTATCATCCTTAGTCATTCCATCCAGGTTCTTCGGGCTATCGTAGGGTTGCTGAGACAAAATATCAAACATAATAGCACTTCCCAAGGAGTGACCGCATAGGCTGACTGATCCCTTGAAGGCCGGGTTACGAGCTCTGAAAAGTCGGTAAATTCGGTTGCACTCTTGCTGAACAATACCCATTATGTGCTCTCTATATTGACTTTGGTATAGAAGAACATCCATAGCGAGATCCGATATCAGATTTCGAACAGCCGGTACACCTTCCAAGGTTATATCATTCAAAGTAGGGTATTCTTCGTCATCAGCAGAAAGACTACTGGGATCCGCAAGGTCAAACTCTTTGCGCTTTTGCCGTAAACCTTGTCTGGGAAAGTCAAGCAAATGCCTCCAGCAACTATAGGTTATCGTTAGTACAGCCTTGTCGTACGTGGTCAGTAATGATGCAGCTTACACAGGCAGAACCTGCACTCGACAGTTCCTTCTCGCATCAGAATATTCAACATTGAGCGCTTGTAGATCAGGAGAGGCATTGTAAACAGACTTCATCGTTTTCCTCAGAACATTAACATCATGAATGAAATTCACACTCTCCAATCTGAGTCCAAGGCGCTGTCCGATGCCATGAGTCACAAGCACCAAATGATCTATTTCTCTGTCTCTTTCTTCACCATATGTTTCCCTTGATTCCTCCATTTCTTTTTCTTCCTGCTTTCTTGCCTCTTCCTCGAGCTCAGCAACATTTTCGGCTTCGCCATTCAATGATGATATCTGACGCTGCAGAGTTGCACGGTGCTCATGCGACTCTCGACGCTTACCTACTCCGGGTTGTTCATCGAGTTTCTGTATTTTCTCTGTCGGTCGGTGATTCTGGTGTTCCTTGGTACCTTCGCTTTCTTCCGTAGAAACAGGTTCCGGAGGAGTCGGGGGTGTAGACGTCTTCACGGTCGATCCTTTCCCATCAATGGGGTCTTTCTGCCGACCCGCTTCCATATAGCCTCTAACAAGCTTGGTACCCCCGACACCTCCGAGCCGCTGGTAGACGGTGCTACTCATGCGAGACATGAAATCGTCCGAGTGTAGCCAGGCAATGGACGCATCTTGATAGGTAACCGTACTGTTCATGTACGATCCAAATAGACGGTGGACGGGTAACTGGGTGTTTAGCGTCGAGTTAATACTGTAGCCATCACGGGCAACACACTCTTCTTCATTAGTCTGTCTCCTGGCTGATTCAGAAGCAGACCTCGAATGACTGCTAATTCTCTTGCCATCGTCGCCAGGTTCTGTTCTTGTCTTGGCCTTCTGCTGTGCATCCTGTAATTTCCAAGGTCGTAGCCTCAGATAGCCCTCTTCTATTTGGGTCGCCAGATTCTCCTCGCAAGGCTTCAAGGCTGAGCCATCTTGGAAAAACCAAGTCCCTCGTCTGACTTCATAGACTGGGCCCAACCAGTAAGCGGGGCTCAGCTCCCTCTTATCAACATCGACGTCATAGAGATTGTCTTCGTTGACGGGGACCTTGATGGTATCACATGGGTCCTTGAACTGTGTATTGGTGTCGCCGACGGGATCAGTAGCTTCTACACGATCTTCGCTTTTGATCAAACGCTGAAAAGCATCCTCTATGGACTGAGAGTCTTTGAGGAAGAAAGGAACGAACTTTTTGGGCGGAGGCAATGGCTTTGTTTCAGCCTTATCCGAAGTCAGGAATGCGGGTTTGTATTTGGGGGTATCGACGGCATAGAACCACCGAGGATGCAGCGGGGGGCAATCCTCAGGATACCGTAGTGAGCTCAATCTTTTCCGGTGAGAGGTAGCATGGTCTTGTCCATGGGTCTGTTTAAGGCTTTCTCCTTCATTGACAAGCTGCTGCCGCTCAGGCTGAGGTGTTGAGGCGCGCGAGACTGACCACGGCGAGATTGCTTCGAGGAATGACGGCTTCGAGTCGACAACGGGCATTGTCGGCCGCCGTAACCGAAAAAGAGATAATCGGGCCAACGCGAAAAGTTATTAATTCATTCCTTCTCCGAGCAAAATACGTTAGTCCAGTCTCCAAGAGACAAAGTAGAAGCCGATGGATAGATGAGATCGGTTATCGTTAGTTTGTTGAACTGCTGCCCATCTATTTCACGTGCAATCATTCAACGTTTGTTTGCGACCCACCCTAGACAGCAGACGTCATGGCTTGGCGGCATCAGCCACCGCCTAGCAACAGCCATGTTACGTTATCGAGGGGCTGAGCTACATACAGGGCACGTGTAGAATTTCTCTAGGCGGATTGCTCTGAGGACAAAAGAAGGGTTTTTGTGAGCAATTCAGAAAGCAACATGCAGCATTCAGTGATCAATGATTATTGAATAGTGCTACTGCTGTTGTTGCTGCTGGGTGAGTACAAAGAGGGCTGGAGCGGGCGGTGGGCAATTGCCTGCGCCGCACCTGATTAGGCGGCAGCTGCCTGCCCCGCTCTCCCATCACTCTTTCCCAAGGCGACAGCATAGCCTACATCGCGCCCTCTCTTCCTTTCTCCCAACCTCCTTCTCTCTCTCTCTTACTCTTTCTCTTCTACTCTGCCCAGCTCCATCGTGCCTAGGCAGCTCCTTTCCTGTACTCCTTATATTCTTCTTCCTCTTCAAGTGAGGGTTGACGCCGTTTTGGCATCGAATCCAATCTCCTCTTCGACTTGCCCCGCCGCTGTACCACCTCACTACCCGCGAGTGCACACTCAGAATGAATGTCATCAGGCTTCAAAAGTGTGTTAAACTTTGATTTATTTCCATTATTTCTTAGTTTTGTTGATGTGCCCGTGTCAGCGGAAGACATCAGTCTTTTATCAATCTTCAAATGCGGCTAGCAATTGGGAAAGTTTGTCACTTGCTGATTGTGTGGTAGGAAGTATCCTCAATTTCCACAGAATGAGATCTTCTCCCTTCAAGATGCTTTCCATAAGCTAGATATCGACGACAAAGGCTATCTGGACGAGGCTACCGTGATCAAAGCTACGCAGCAGTCCGAACGCTTACCGTATGATGTGGTCCGACAAGCTTTGAAGGAAGTTGAGCTCGACAGCTCACGTCGCGTCGAGTTTGAGGATTATGTTGATGTAGGCATACCCTCAATCTGACCTTAGCTCTACGACCTCTAACGCCGCGCTGTATAGCTTATTTCGAAAGTCCGAGACTCCGGGAGTGCACCCACAAAAGTCCCAAACCCGATTCAAGCCGCCAGCGCCGGTGCAGGAAGTGGCGCGGGCTCTTCTCATCACGTCTCCAGAGGAAGTGTAGGAGGTAAAATTCACGTTCAGGGCTCTTCAGCCAATGTGACGCATACAATCAACGAGGATGAACGAACCGAGTTCACGCGGCATATCAACGCCGTTCTGGCGGGGGACCCGGATATTGGCCATCTTCTACCATTTCCTACCGACACTTTCCAGATGTTCGATCAGTGCAAGGATGGCCTCGTGCTCGCTAAGCTCATCAACGACAGTGTCCCGGACACCATAGATGAGCGAGTCCTGAACCGGCCAGGAACCAAAATCAAACAATTGAATGCTTTCCACATGACAGAAAACAACAACATTGTGATCAACTCCGCGAAGGGTATTGGATGCTCGGTTGTCAATATCGGAAGCGGCGACATCATCGAGGTTCGCGAACATTTGATTTTAGGTTTGATCTGGCAAATCATTCGTCGCGGTCTTTTGGGGAAGATTGATATCAAACTGCACCCAGAGTTGTATCGATTGCTTGAAGAGGATGAGACCCTGGAACAGTTTTTGCGCCTTCCTCCGGAGCAAATTCTTCTTCGATGGTTCAATTATCACTTGAAGAATGCCAAGTGGGAACGAAGGTCTGTGAAACGCACCGCTCGAGTAGCTTCGTTGTGACTAACACAGGGATGCAGGGTCACGAACTTCTCCACCGATGTCAAGGACGGGGAGAACTACACCGTTTTGCTCAATCAATTGGCTCCTGATGTTTGCTCGCGAGCCCCTCTGCAGACAAGGGATCTCCTTCAGCGTGCCGAACAAGTTTTGTCGAACGCCGACCTGCTAGACTGCCGCAAGTTCCTGACTCCCACGTCGCTCGTTGCCGGAAACCCTAAGCTCAACCTTGCCTTCGTTGCCAACCTTTTCAACACCCATCCAGGCTTGGATCCGATCACGGAAGAGGAAAAGCTAGAAGTTGAGGACTTTGATGCCGAAGGGGAGAGAGAAGCTCGTGTCTTTACTTTGTGGCTGAACTCGTTAGATGTGCAACCGGCGGTCAACTCACTCTTCGACGATCTTCGTGATGGCACTATCCTTCTGCAGGCTTATGATAAGGTTATCCCTGGAAGTGTCAATTGGAGGCATGTGAACAAACCCCCGCCATCTGGAGGCGAAATTATGCGGTTTAAAGCAGTAGAGAACACAAACTATGCTATTGAGCTGGGTAAACAGAACCGTTTTTCTCTTGTGGGCATCCAAGGAGCGGATATCACGGACGGTCAGCGAACCTTGACTCTAGGGCTGGTGTGGCAGCTCATGCGAAAGGACATCACCAACACACTCTCTTCACTGGCGCAAAGATTGGGCAAACGTGAGATCACTGATGCGGAAATGATCCGGTGGGCGAACGATATGTCACAGAAGGGTGGGCGGAGATCCACGATACGCAGCTTCAAGGACAGTTCCATTGGCACCGGCGTCTTCCTTCTCGACGTGCTGAGTGGCATGAAGTCCAGCTACGTGGACTACGACCTGGTCACTCCCGGAAACACTCCAGATGACGCCTACGCGAATGCAAAACTAGCCATTAGTATTGCTAGGAAGATGGGGGCAACTATTTGGCTTGTTCCAGAGGACATTTCCCAGGTTCGCTCTCGCCTGATTACCACATTCATCGGTAAGTTTATTTCGCGTGGTGTTATCTTTCAAATCGAGGTGCTTCTATCAACTAATTACACTACTAGGCTCCTTGATGGCTACTTTCGAGAAGATGTAAAAGGTGGGAAAGAAGATATCAGCGTGGTATGTGGTGAAAAGGTAGACAGGGCGGGTTCAAGGCTGTTTAGCAGTTGTTTTGACGGTAGAATATTGGTTTGAGAAAAAATTTTTATGTATCTCAAATTATATTCTTAGTGAACATACTAAATCGAAAAAGACAAACACTACACCGATATAAATGATATGTGAAATGTGCTTTAGAAGCAAATCAGCCAACCGTTTCTATTTTGCAGAGAGGCTCTCTTCCTTAGCTTATATGGTTGTGATTCTTATCAAATGCGGTAAAATGGCACTTTCCGGCGCTGGTTTAATCGGTCGCAAGCAAATCTCGCGGCGCTCGTGAGGGCGCTCCAATTTAAATAAATCAATAAATTAATACCTGCCAAATTGATGCGTACGTGCCTGTTGATTTATGAATACTACACTGCATATGACGATACTATATTGAAGACGACTCCACCGCCGCCTTGGGCAACGCCGCCTTCGTAGCACGAGCCATTTTTTGTGAGTAGTCTCGAAGAGATTTTTATCTCGGCAGGTTTGGTTTCGAAGATACAGCGCGGAGGTACTTATACCATTGAATTCTTTTCATAGACATCAATCATCCGAAATGGTGTAATGGCTAACATCGCCGTCTCTCAACAGCCAGTTCATCTGGCGGGTTTGGTTACACGGCAGCTCGGGGTTCGATTCCCCGTTTCGGAGCTTCTCAGTTTCAGCTGAGCAATCATCTTTTTTTGCATTTTCTTGTCCTTTCTCGAATATTTTTTAAAAACGCCTCTCCTTCGTCACCTCGCTAAAACGCGTTTGAATTCTAAAATTATTTTCTTGGGGTTCTGGGTTTGCTTTCGGATTCATTCATATGTGCAACGGCACCAAGTTTCTTTTTCGGTTCGTAGTAATTCTGATTAAAATCATCACCAGGTGATAAGATAACCTTCGGATAGTGCTGGAAGAATCGCAGGCCGTGTTCCACATCGGCCACCAAGTGCACGAATGCTATAACGATATCAAGGTCGCCACCGAGGTCAGCTAGTGACGTGGCGAAGATTACATCTGAGATTCTGGGAAACTGTTATAGTAGCTAGGTCGTAGACTAGACACTGTTAAGATGCAAGTTGCAGAGACAGCGACCGTATTTCACCCTTCTGCTTTACCGAAAGAAACGAAGGGCAAAGGAAACGGTGTACCCCCCTCCGCCCAGAAGTATGACCTTTGTGTTTGGTTTTTTTTTTTTTTTTTTTTTTTTTTTTTTTTTTCTTTTCCTTTTTCCTTTTCTTTTTATTTTTCCTTTTATAATTTCTTTTGTTTTTGGTTGTCCGCCGGTATTGGGGGATGGGGGCTTGATGTTGCTACTACTCTAGAAATATATATATATATACGCGGATGAACAGTGCTTGTAATCCATGTAATCGATAAACGTGCTACCTCATGTCAACCCATTACTACATATTTGTCGCTGATTTAGCTCTATCTAGCTTGTTTTCTTCCTTCTAGTAATAAAAAGGGCTTGGGAACCACCGCATATGCCTTAGCCTGATATCGTATCGTGCCATTTTCCATGGTACTACAGCTACATAGGACCACTACAGCTCAAAGAAGACACGACCTGGGACAATTGGCTATATCGGCAAGCATGTCTACAATCTACAACAGTGTCGAATCAGGCAATTTCATCACAACGCCAGCTGAGCGGAGAAATAGCAAGGAAAACAAGCGAGTTCACCACACCGCTATATTAGCCAGAACAACTACATGTAATAACTACTCTTCTCTTCTCTTTCTTTCCTTGGATTCTCACGAATGCCTTTTGTTCCAAAATTGCCAATCAAGAACAAGGACCAGCACTCGTGTCAAATTTTAGATCTCATTTTCTGACTATGTCTCCTATCGCAAGGAGGCTGCGCGGTCTTAAAGGATACGGCCTGCTGCTCCTTTAAGTATATATAGTTCTGAACTTCTGATGAAGTAGAGCCAATTAGGAACGCTTCCCGGGTAGTCGGACCCACTAATCTCCATCACTTGGATGGTACCAAGCATTAAGCATTAATGTACGAGTGAATCCGACGCAATTGAATGCTTATTTTTCTTCTTTGTTTTTTCTTAACAGTTCACTGTGCTTTTTATTTGACTAGGAATTCTTCCCAGCCTCCTTCACATATAATTGTCTCGTTCTCCCCAACAGTAGCCAGCTCCCACAGCGAACACAACGATGGACTCACGGCCTTTTCCAAAAAGAAAAACTGCCAAAAGGCAGCTGACCAGCGCGCTTCCCGAAAGGCAGAATCCCACAGAGAATACAATCTCCTCTCGCAAGCCCACTGCTGAGGAGCAACATTCCGTTCTCGCTCCTCTCAACCGACCCTCCAAAGATCAAATTCTCCGCCAGATCATGGATTGTCAACTACACGAGGCAGATGAAATATGCCTCGAGTCTGAGCAGGTCGAAAGACATGTAGCATATGCAGTAATCACAGAGTTAAAGAACACCGACGAACACCGCTTCCACCGGTAAGCCCTAGGGTCGACTAACCACTCCTTCCTCTTTTCTCATGACAAAAGATTAATCACGACCGCTTGGCTAGGTACACATATAGCTCCCTTCTAAATACGTTCGCTATTGTCACCATGCTGACCAAAATCCACGATTGCCACTCATCGTGGTCTGTCTCTCAATTGATGTAAATGGCTGCTGCGGGCTTCATTCCCTCACAAGATATCAGGAAACTTCGCTTCTTGCCTAGTCCCGGTATCTTAGACCTTCCGGCTGTACTTGCATTTTTCGTTAGAACGTGACAATTTGGTTGATTCGGGTTTCAATCTGTCAGTTCAGACGTCTCTTCCTTTATCGAACCCTACGCCGGCTCCAAAAAGGCACCGGACATGTCATTGCTTCCCGACGGAGCATCAATGCCCACTATCATCGTTGAAGCTGGCTGGAGTGAGAGCCGCAAGAAGCTTCACGACGATATGCACATCTGGTTAGAAGGTGGCCGGCCACATGTCCAGCTAGTATTCGTTATTAAGTGGACTCGTAGTCGCAGCAACAGCAAAGTCAAAGGTGATATTGAAATATTCACACTTGGCGAGAATGGCCCTGTTTCTATCCAAAAGGAAGTGAGTTTCTCATCACCTTCTTTTTCCTTCTCCGTTGGGCTCTTTCTAAACGCACTGGGCCTGTCCTAGATTGTATTTCCGGCGCCTCCACCTTCTCCTGTCCCGCAACAACTGATCTCTTTGACGAAGGAAAATTTTTGGGGCCAGCACCTACCACCAGGCCAGGACCCAACCGACTCGTGGACAATGAGCTTAGATAATCTGCGTAACGCAGCAGAGGCTTTCATCTTGGAGAAGGGCCTCACTCCAGCATAGCACCGATGTTGTCGTTATCTGGTTTTGTATATTTATTTCTCCACTGCTACCATTTCCAAGATTCGGAAAAGAAAAAAGGGGGAAGAAAAAAACCCTATTCGTTCATTGCCTTTAACTTCTACATTAACTAATCAAGAATAGTCACTATTGCCAAGTTGATCAGCCCCTAGTGAGCAGCCTATGGATTGTTTGCTGTGACTATATCTAGCTTGTCTACTTGGTTCAATCAAATCCAATATTAACTGTCTGTTATTTCATGCTTTCCTCCGTTATCTCATTCCCCGGGGTGTTCATTGAGCTGGGGGTGGATACCTGGTCGTCATCTTTCATTGGCAGTCTCATTGTGCGGATCTGCTTCTCTAATTCTTCTCCTTCGTGCTGTAGAGAACCATCCAAGTGAACAGCAACGGGATCGCCGTACAGTTCATCGATCTCCTCAAGCGAGAGGCCCTTTGTCTTCAGAGTAGATGCCTTTTTAGCACTATGGACGATAAAGGGACTAAAATTTAGGAGAAAGTTGCTCACCTCTGGAAACACCTTCCACACCAGAATAAAGGATACCACGTCTAGGCAGATGAAAACAAGATAGAATTTCCAGCCAATAGATGCGAAGCCTAGCAAAGAAGAAATGTTATTTCACCCACAAAGAATTCTCAAAAGTCCATCCTGGGCTTTTCACTTACTCGTCGGGGAAACGCCAACAAAGAGTGCAGTTCCGGCAAACTGAGCAAACAGCGACATCGCAACTCCTAGACTTCGTGACTCCATAGCGAATGTCTCCGTCACCATGACATACTGTTGATTGTCCATGCAGGAAGCATAGAAGGCGACGTAAAAGAAGATGAAGAAGACGCCAAAGCCGAGTCCGACCCGATTACTGGACCCCGTTTGCACATAATACTTGGTGAGCGCGGCCTCAAAGCAAAGGGACACGGCGGTTCCAACGATGCCCACCATGTAAAACTTTTTGCGGCCGAAACGGTCCATCAATAGAAACGCGGAAGTTGAGTTACCGCATATTCCCACCATGTTCCAGCAGGCGATCAGGAGGATGGGGATCCCTCCCTTAACTCCGAGCTGCTGGTATAACTGGACTTGATAGTCTGCCGTTGATTGTAAGTAAGTGATCAGTCAGACTCCCTATAGCCTCTCTCTTAAAAGAGATACTGAGGAGGTAGAACGATAGATCGCAAGCCAAAAACGTACTGTTTACGACAAGATTGCCAGTACACACATTGATCATTTGAGCACCCATGCCAACAACCAGCCTTTTGCGAAAACTGGCTCGCTTGAAGAAATCCCACCAATGTGAGATATTCATCTGTGACCGTCGCTGCAGTTCCAGAGCGTACTGCTGCGTCATCTGATAGAACTCCTTGCGCGCAAATGTATCTTCAGGGTCCTGCGGATCATGATGGAGTCGCTGCAGGTTTCTCCACGCAGTATACCGTCTGCCTTTACTGAGAACTATTGATCGGAACATCCATGCGTCAGTAGGTGATTATACCATTGTTATATCCAGTAATCTGCATGTGATTTGCAGGCAGGCAGGCAGGCAGTGGTGGCTTACGCCATCGAGGGCTTTCTGGCAGAGCCCAGCTCCCCCCGAGCAACACGAGGACCGGGACCAACTGGACGGCGAATGGGAATCGCCACTGAAAGGATGTGCCCGAGGCATAGAAACATCCGAATCCGACGAAGCCAGTGAGCGCGTACCCAGAAGCTAGGGCGATCCCGTGGAAGCCTACATGCAGGCCCCGATGCTTTGGTGTGGCTAGCTCAGCCTGGTATAAGGGCACTGGTCATGACGAGTGAGCAAATACAATGGATCAAGCTACCGGGACATGATGTTCGACGTACCAGCACAAACTATCTGACCAATTCCCCATCCCATAATGAACCTACTAGCAAGGAACATGGCGATATTAACGGATCCGGTCATAAGGGCAGCACCGATGATGCAGACTATGCAAGCGAGCTGAATGGTTCGGAGTCGTCCGAATGTCTCTGCTGTATATGCCGTTGAGAGAGCACCAAGAGCACCCCCTGTTGAAAACAACCCGTTCATGAGACCTGTGTTGCATTAGCATCTCATCAAGCCATCCTGCGAACGACACTCACCTGTTATGGTGTTCGTATAAGACACGCCTGGGCCTTCTTGCGCAAGATGGAATGTAACATAGAACTCTGGTTGCCCAATTGTCTGGGCAATGATTGATGCTCCATAGCCGTACTATGAAATCAACAAATATACCCAAAACCTCAAGCACGTTCGAACATGGCGTATCCCACTTACAGTAATAGAGCCCAGAGCTGCAAAGAGGGCGACAGCGGTCGCGTACCGATTCCTACGTGCACCCATGTTGGCAGGCAGACACCAGATACCTCCCAGGCGTGTCACGATAAGGAGTGGAAACCAGTTTTATTGGGGCCATGGTTGCCTTTTTTAAGCTACTACAAAGTTATCTGGGGGCTACACGACTCCCGAAATTCTGGGGTAGAAGACTCCACAGCCCCCACAAGACTCTCATAGCAAACATGGAGTAAATAAAGTATGACGGGAAGCAGACAGATTTGGCTGTGGATATCTAGATGTCCTTCCGAGCATACTTGACCCAGGGGCACTATGTGTCAAACTCTATTCCCCAACTACTTCGAAGAAAAGTACCCCAAAAAGTTCTCCATCAAATCCGTAGGTGATTACGTTACCCCACAAGAAATGATCTCTGGTCTACCCCAAGGTCAATGAAGTCTAAATCCCCGATACGTGAGGGGATATGCCGCAACTTGCTTTTCTCTACTCACTACAATAGGATAGATCATCGCTCGCCTAAGACGGGATAAGCGTCGTTTCCCCAATATCTCATCTTGATTAGTAGCAAGTGGTAGAATGGGGCCTTTGTGAATTCGGTCTTGTCGGCATCTAGCTCCTAGTTCTATTATCTATTAGGTTATGATTTAGAAGCTGCTCATCCGTGTCCCATGTTAGATCACAGTATTAAGCCGAAATAAAGCGAGATACTAGCGGGTTTCCACTCAGTCTGCATAAAATATGGACTCATATGATTACATTATATGCGGGTAATAAGTCTAGGATCCCTTGTCATTCTTTGTTGATGATTCCCAGCTTACGAATTATTCTGACAATCCAGTGCCGGAACCACCGGTCCAGTCGTTGCTGCTCGTCTGAGCGAAGATCCATCGGTCACAGTGCTTCTGATCGAAGCAGGGCCTGATAATGTTGACCACGAAAACACACACATGGTTGGTGGATGGTCGCAAAACTTCGACACTGAATATGATTGGAATTTTGTTTCAGAGCCAAACGTGGCAGCAGCAAACCGTGAGATCAAACTTTCACGCGGCAAATTTTTGGGTGGGAGCTCGGCAGTAAATGGCACTTTGATGGTGAGAGGTACTAAGCAAGACTTTGATGATGTGAGTATGAAAAGACAGGGACTTCCTTTTTTTTTTTTTTTTCTGCTTGTGTTCGGTGTATGCTCTTAGCTGAACAAGGGAAATCACAGTGGGAATCAATGGGAAACCCAGGATGGGGAGCAGAACAAATGTGGTACTATTTTAACAAAAGCGAGACTTTTCATCCTGAAAAGGGGTTCAAGGAGGAGATCTCTTCTCATGGAAAGACTGGACCTATTCATACCACTCTTCATCCGTATGCGCCAATATCACACCGGGTATACGAGTCCTTCATGGACAAAGGATTCCCCATGTATGATGACATGTTCGCGTCTGGATCGCGAGCACATGGCTGTGGACATTGCACGAGGTCGGTGTGGAAGGGAATGAGAATGACAGGAGGGGAATACATCCGGAGTTCATTTGGCGATGTGAGATCGGCCCGGTCCAACAATCTTCACGTGGCTTTTGGCTATCATGTTACCAGAGTGGTCCTGGATAGCAAAAACCAAGTCAAAGGGGTTGAAGTCATGAAGGGTGACTCCGGCGAGACCGTCACAGTGAAATGTCGTCGCGAAGTAATCTTCAGTATGGGAAGCTACGGCAGTCCGCAAGTAACGTTGTCCCCGTACATTCTTTTGTTCTGCTTACCTACTGAAGCAAAAGACAGGCGCTCCTGCTCTCCGGCATTGGACCCAAAGAAGAGCTGTATGAGGTCGGAATACAGGCCCGCGTGGACCTTCCTGGAGTGGGTAAAAATCTAGAGGATCATTTGGTAAGAGAACGCCACGTATTGGTAATGCGACGAAAACCTTGACCTTGACAATGAGTATTGTAGACCGTATTCCTCTTCTATGAAGTTCCGCAAGGATATACGACTGATCATTTGCTCCACGGAGATGGAGTATGGGAGAAGTCGCGAGAAGAGTGGCGCACAACCCGAGGTGGTACACTCTGTCGGTCGCATTTCGGTACGTGGAAACTTACATACAGAGAGTCCAACCATATTGTCAATATACCTAACTTAATGCCAGGATCGTTCGCATTCACACGTATGGACGACAAAATGAGCAAACATGAGCTATGGGAAAGAGCAGGAGCAGAATCCGAGCCTGGTCGAGATGCGTTGAACCTGACAACCAACCAACCACACATAGAATTTTTTACAACAGAGAGATACGCTGCGCCCAAGCATTACAATAACCCGCCTCCAACTGGTCGAAGCGCGTTTGGTCTTATTGTCATGGGGCTCGGTGCCCAGTCGCGGGGATATGTAAAGCTCAGGAACAGGAACCCCCGAGATACCCCGGTTATTCAACACAATTACCTCTCAAACCCATTGGATGTTCTGCTTCTGGCAGAAGCATGCAAACTAGGTTCTGAAGTCATCCTAGATGGCAAAGGCACGAAGGACTTGGTTCTGGGGTCTTGGCCACCTGAAGATAAGCACCACCTATTCACAGAAATCTCCCAATGGGAGGACTTTGTTAGAAAGAATGCAACGACGTGTTTCCACCCAGCTAGTACATGCAAGATGGGCCCTGCTTCGGATGCTAGTGCAGTGGTTGATGCGCGGTTGAGAGTTTACGGTGTTCAAGGGCTCCGGGTGGCGGATTGTAGCATCATGCCAAGGTTGAACAACGGCCATCCTCAAGCAGTTGCATATGCTATCGGGGAGAAATGTGCAGATCTGATCAAAGATGATTGGAAGGATCTGAAGAAACAAGACGAATTTGTAGCAGTCTCTTTACTTTGAGGTACATACATTAACCCGTTTCACCTTATGGTTTCAATGAAGAGCTCAGATAAGTAAGGCAAAAGCAACGAAATGGAGACATGTTTGGGCTATACCATTAAATATTGAATAGCATGAGGCTTCTGGACGATTCATTTTCAATGGCAGGAGAAGTGCATTAGTCTACAACTGTTGTGCTTCCTCCATCTACTGGTAAATTCACCCCTGTTACAAATGAAGCATCATTGGAACAAAGATACACTGCTGCGTTTGCAAGATCCTCATGCTCGAGTCCCCTCCTCATAGGAATTGTGGCAGCAAACTTGGCACGAAATTCTGGAGTATCTTTTACACCAGTAAAGGTCTCGGTCCTAATATTCAAATATCAGCAGCGAAGCTAGGGTGCTTAGTCGAAGTACTACTGACAGGCCAGTGTAGCCCAGCAGAGGGCATATTGAGTTCACACGGATTCCATCTGGGCCATATTCCGAAGCAAGGCCTTCGGTAATCTGTTCATTGTTGAGCAACTCAAGAATTCGAATATTATCAGGTTGCTTTCCTGGTCTTACCTTGTTCACAAACGCTTTGCTAGCACCATAATAGACCAGTTGGTCTTTCGCCCTGAGGCCCCCGATAGAGGAGATATTGAGAACCACACCGTGTTTTTGCGACCGGAAATATGGGATGACTACGGCGAAGCTGAGATAAATCGACTTCATGTTGACATCAATGACTCTGGACCACTCGTTCTCTGTGATCTCATGTGAAGGCTTCTTTGGGTGTGTGGTCCCGGCATTGTTAAGAAGGATATCGAGCTTCCCAAACTTCTGCAAGGTAGCTTGTAAGGCGGCCTCCCAAGAGCTTCTACTCGTTACATCAGTCTGAACAAACAAGACGTTGTCTCCGCAAGTCGATTTGAGATCCTGTTCGATCCGTTCCCCTGCGGATACGTTGATCTCCGCAATAACAACCCGGGCGCCTTCCCGCGCAAACCGCCGGGCGAAAGACTCTCCAAAACCTCCCCCGGCACCTGTAATCAAAGCAACTTGACCTGCGAGCTTTTTAGAACTCATAGCGAATCAAGCTTTGTATGCTCCAATTTCTGTTTCCTTTTCTTTGCGATTTAACTATTGCACTTTGTTTACCTTGTGCTGTTTATCGATTCCGCAGTTAAAAACATGCGGAGCATTATATAAGGCATTTGGGGGACCTTTTGGCGGAGTTACGCACTATGCTCTTAGAGCTGGACTTGGAGAAAAATTAAGACGCTAAAGTTGGGGTAAGAACTGCAATCTGTCTTATTTCTTTTGCGTCTTTTAGTTTTTGGAGAACTACGCCAGAGTTTTGGAGTATTGGGGAATTTCTGGAGCGGCCAGCCGTCGTATCCAAAGTTCAGTAGATCACATATGTTTAAAGTCTGTTATGAATCGAAAGTCGGTCAAGAAATTCTAATCGCATGATTCTTATATTCTGTATCAGCCTTAGCCCTGACTTTAGATTCGATCAAACGGGAAAAAGGAAAGTTTGAAAGTATTTTAATCAAGAATGGCGCATATCACAGAGATCACACTGCCTACAGGTATGTCGAAATTGTTGTATGCCAAATGAAGGAAGATTGCCATTGATTGTCGGACGCAACAGGCGAAAAGTACTTACAACCAACTGGTTTATTCATCGATAATGAATTCGTTACCGCGACTAGTGGGCGCACATTCAAGACTCTAAATCCAGCGTGAGACCGCCTAGCCCTCAAGCTTTGTGCTTTTCTAACATCTTGAAATCATAGCACTGGAGATTGTATCTGTGCTGTTCAAGAGGCCGATGTGAAGGATGTTGATACAGCTGTGAAGGCTGCCCGCAAGGCTGCCCATCGTAACTCTTCATGGCGTCAAACGACCCCTCAAGAACGTGGAAAGCTCCTCTTTAAACTAGCTGATCTCATGGAGAAGAATGCAAATGTGCTAGCGAATGTAGAGACTCTTGATTGCGGAAAAGCCTTGCCTTTTTCAAAAGGAGATGTTCAAGCTTCCGCGGACGTTTTTCGATATTACGCAGGTTGGACGGATAAAATCCTGGGACAAACCATGGACATCAGTAACGATCGAATGGGATGCACTGTTTACGAACCGTAAGTTATGTCGTTACCGCGTGGATTATCAAACCTAACCAACGGTTTTGCTAGAATCGGCGTTTGCGGACAAATCATCCCATGGAATTTTCCTCTGCTTATGCTATCAGTAAGCCATCCCCGCCGAGAACTGTGTGACAAATTGCTAAGAATTATCTTATCAGTGGAAGATTGCGCCAGCTATAGCATGTGGCTGCACTATTGTCATGAAAACTGCAGAGCAGACTCCGCTATCCGCATTGATCTTCGCAAAATTAGTCGTGGAAGCTGGGTTCGAAAAGGGAGTTATTAATATCATCAGTGGGTTCGGCAAAATTGCTGGTGCTGCGATTGCAAACCACATGCAGGTAATTATGGCCCGCGCGTTATTGAAAGAATTGGAACTGACTTTCAAGCAGATTGATAAAATAGCGTTTACCGGATCTACAGTCACAGGGCGTTCCATTCTCCACGCTGCTGCGTCCTCAAATCTGAAGAAAGTGACCCTAGAGCTAGGCGGTAAATCACCGCAGATCATATTCAACGACGCGGACTTGGAGGACGCAGTGAATTGGGCTGTTGAGGGAAGTTTCGTCAATTCCGGTCAAAATTGTAAGGTTTCGCGATTAGCCAAGAGTCTCCGGAAAACTGATCATTCATATAGGTGCTGCGGGATCAAGGATATACGTCCAGACTGAGGTATATGATCATTTCATCTCTCTTTTCAAACAGAAAATGCAGCAGATCATTATTGGCGACCCTTTTAAACCAGGCACATATCAAGGGCCACAAATATCCCAAGAACAGTTTGATAAAATTATGGCTTACATTCAATCGGCCCGGGATGATGGTGCAACAATCGAAGCGGGAGGTCAAAGATTCGGAGATAAGGGATACTTCCTCCAACCAACAATAATTACAATGGCAAACGAGGAAATGAAAGTGATGCAAGAAGAAATATTCGGCCCCGTCGTCGTCATCTCGAAATTTGAGAGCTTGGAAGAAGTGATCGATCTTGGAAATTCCACCCAATTGTAAGTCAGTCAGGCTTATCTAGGCCCTACCGAGACTGATAATCAGTAGTGGTCTTGCAGCCGGGATACATTCAAAAGATATCAGGACATCCTGGAAAGTTGCGAAAGGTCTTGAAGCTGGATCAGTTTACATGAACTTTTACAACCGAGTTCATCACCAAATTCCGTTTGGTGGATACAAGCTAAGTGGAATAGGCAGGGAGCTGGTAAGCCTAAGTTTCTGGTTTTTGAACTGTCATCTCACTATTATATAGGGAGCTTATGCGCTAGAGAACTACAGCCAGGTCAAGAGTATTCATGTAAACATCGGCCTGCCAGCTCCTGGTTTTAAATTATGAAAGTGTCACAACGTTATCGACCGTTCCTTACCAAGAACAGTAAACACGCTTGGTAGAATCCGCCGAGAAGCGTAGACGTCCAGTATCAAAGCACTATAAGGGATACGATAGATAATTGTTCGACAATTATCTATAGACAATTCGAATAAAAAATTGATAAATTTAACAAAGTATATATTTGGATGGGTATAGGAATAAAGTACAATAAACTAGATATTGTGGTGGTGATACCACGCACATAACCGGCCCGGCTTGTTAGATAATCTGACCGGGGTCTGTTGCGGCTTTCTTATGTCTTCACTTTGTACTTAGTTATCCTTGGCAACACAACAAGCAACCCACATCTCATCGGGAGATGCAATACATTCGTTTATGCTATGGTTCTTTGAGTGCTTCGTTGTTTCTTTGCAAAGCGCGTGTACGCTTACCCTTAGATTGTCAGAGTCGGTCTGGCAAAGATCCTGCTTCTCCAAGGCCGTGCCATATCTCGCACACGCCCAGTTGTCACAACGTTATCGACCGTTCTTTACCAAGAAGGGTTGAGTACGCATGGTAGTATTCTGCCGAGGAGCGGAGTCGTCCAGTATCAACGTGCTAGAGGGATACAATAGATAATTTAATAACTAATCGATAAAGTGAATATAGTATATATTTCGATGTGTGTAGAATTCGTAGTGTAATAAAGCACGATAAACTAGATATATAATGGTAAATGAGTGTCCTTATATAATTTTCCCCTGGTCCTATTCATTATAGCGGTAGCTTCTGCTTACTATATTCTTCAGTATAGAGAATATATCAATCGCTATATGTGCTATGTTCTTGCAATATATTAAATATAGTGTTCGCTATATTTGCTATACAGTTATATATATAGTTTCTATATACTAATCCTTTTCATTTATAGCTCAGTTCTGTACGGGCAGCTTTTCCGTCTGGGGTTCCTTTTTATTTGGAACAGCCTTTTGTAAGTGTCTTGCTTATGTAACTAGCGTCTGTTATTTAATTATTGGCTGAGCGTTATCGATTCTTATAATAATATTCTTCTTTATAGGCTGGTATCCCAATAGCAATATAAGTAGTCGTGAGCCCCCGGTGTTCTTGTCTCGAGGTAGATTATCTATTTAGCTTCTATCTATTATGCATTCTTTATAGTGATATGCTAACCATATCTTTAAAGTTAAATATCCGAAAAGATAACTTAGTAGCGCATATTGAACAGTCTAGCTGTCACAACGTTATCGACCGTCCTTTACCAAGAAAGGTTGAACACGCTTGGTAGTATTCTGCCGAGGAGCGGAGTCGTCCAGTATCAATGTGCTAAGAGGGATACGATAGATAATTGCTTCGCAATTATCTAAAGACAATTGTATAACCAATCGATAAAGTGAATAAAGTATATATTCAGTCTGGAGTGTTATTAAAGCACGATAAACTAGATACTGTGGTGGAATGAGAGCACCCAATCGAACTGGGCGTGTGCGAAGTATGGCACGGCTTTGGAGAAGCAGGAACCTTGCCAGACCGACTCTGACAAACCAAGAACAAACGCACACGCGCTTTGTAAGGAAACAACGAAATACTTAAAGAATCATAGCACAAACGAATGTATTGTATCTCCCGCTAAGATATATATTGTGTGTCTTTCTATTAGATAGCTAAGTACAAAGCGAAGATATATGAAAGCCGCAACAGAACCCGGCCGGATTATCTTATAAGCTGGGCCGGCCATATGCGTAGTTTTATTACTATATTTTCGACCTAATCTAAAAGTAACGGCCTTATTACGAATCAAAACACTAAAATAAAATAAACAAGATATATAGAGAACAAGAAAAAGTAATATATCTATATAAATTTAATTACCCTAGTAATGGTCCTCTATTTCTTCTGAGATAGGCTGGAGCTCACTAAGTAAGAGCTCCTTATCTTCCCTTAATAATCTAGTAGAATAAGGAGACTGGGTAGTATCTCTATCCCAGTTCAGAAAGTAGGAGTTCTTATTAAAAATCTAATGCTCCTCCTTCTATACTATCTTCTACGCTTTCTCTACTATAATTGCTAATTTCTCTTAGAACTTAAGTTATAGATCTTGCGTATCTCCAAGTCGCTCTTCCTAATAGATTTAGATATAGGTCTATATTAGAGGATTATCCTATCTCAGCTAGTGCATAACCAAATCCTTCTAATTGCCAAAGAGTGCGCCCAATTAGTATCCCTTAAAAGTCGCTTCGTCGCTGCCTGCCCTCTTTCACTCAGGAAAGGTCCTTGGCTGCGGATTACAGCGATGAGTCCGTTGATAGGTTTATGCATCTTCGCGCGCGCGTTGTCGCAACATTTATTCCTGTCCAACGGGTTTTGTAAGACTCGCGCGAAGGTAGCGAATCAATTTGCTTCCACGCACCAGCTTCATTCAGTCTTACGTCACTGATTGCTTAGCACGCAGTGATTGGTTCTGGTGAATCGCAGGGCATATCAGCTGGCTCGGGCAGCCTATCATTTTTTAGCTAGTGGCGCATTAGCCTGCTTGGGTAATAGCGGCCCACCAGTTGCTTTTGCGTCCGAGCGAATGAAACAACAGATATTGCTATGTTTACATCAGGGCTGTTTGACTCGTTTGCATCCTACGGTCAACATTTTCAACTCTCCACGAAGTCTTTGTTTTCGGGTTCTCAACTGCAAATAGACTCACCACTCATATCCACGATGTCTGGCTTTTACTTCACTGGTCAACAGCTAGACAATAACCTCGTCGCGTCAATCTCCAGCCTTCTCGATCTAGCTGGTATTCCGAATCTTCTCTGGGGCAACTATTTATTAACCATTTACGGGGTTCCCACGGTTGTTGAGGTGACTATCTCTCCTAGAAAAGATACATTTGGTTCCAAAGTCACTAATCCTGTGATAGGGCGTTGCTTTTGTCGTGCCAGATACATATATCCAACATTCCTACGCCTCCCTATCAAAAGCTGGATTTCTCTCCTGCACGGAGAGATTGGATTGTCCTCATTCAAATACAACGCGCTGCCCTTCGCCTGCTACACATCTACACATTAACAACGAACTTACAGTGTCGATATATCGCAAGTCTAATGTGCTTCAGGAGTTTCCAGACTTTGAACTTACATCTAAAGATAACGACGCGGATATTATACATGCGTCCGACTCTCGTCTTCCGCCAGCAAGTCTGGGTCGCGGTCAAGGGCGTCTTTCAACGGATTTTAGCTCTGTCCGAATTCCGAGTCCTCTGAGATACTGCGAAGCCATCATCTTTTTGCTTTGTCGGGATTATGGTAGTCCCTGTGAGACTTACTGGATGTCAATTTTAACCTATATACTTGAATTCGTGGATGGAATGGGTTTAATGGACGAGGAAGGGTTAGGAGAAGGTTATAAACAATTCTATCAAGCTATGAAATACGGAGATTCAAACATGTATCTAGTCTTGGATGGGCTCCGTCGCAACTTGATAGAGAGGCGACTTCTCCCTGCCTCGCAACTTTGACAGATCAGAATCATCACATATTAAGTTGGCCGCTGATTGAGAATAACAGGATAACCAACCTCCTATAGTTCCACAATCTTCTCACTATCAAAACCTGTAGACTGAGCGAAGTAGTAGCCCCTCTGGTTTGATAACACTCTCTTTCCAGTCCTGATATCTTTGAAGTCGCAGTTATAATGTGTGTGCCCAAATGCCCATAGTATCACACTTTCATGTCGCCAGCACTTCTCCTCTGATAGATCGGTCATAAACCCGGAAGAAATATTGCTATTTCTATGCTTGGGATCAACGACATTCGCGTGTGTTAAAGGACAATAATGAGTTAAAACCACGACCTTTCTATGAGGCTCTGACCGAGAGATTGAATCAATTTCCTGATTCAGCCAGGCAAGATCGGCCACATGTGCTTCTTGATGTGCTTCAACTGACCAATTGCGAATATAATAAAAATCGTTCAGGCCAAAACTGACATTGTCGATCTGTTCTTTGGCGACACGTGAAAATAATGTGCATCCGAGGATGGTGAGTGTAGGTGAAATGTCGTACCGTGTTTGGTCAAGCAAAACAAGATTTCCAAGCGCTTCCTCTTTCCGAGACAAGTCATCCATATTCTCCTTGAAACTTTTAATGTCAGATTTTATATCATCCCAATGGCTATGATAGGCTTCATGGTTTCCAAGAACCAGAAAGACGATCCGGAAGATCGCTAACTGCTTGCGAAGAAATATAGTGAACCCCTCATCCTTGACGTAGCCAATGTCACCCAGTAATGCCAGAAATGGCGCCTGGGGGTTGATGTTAAAAATATCATAGGTAGCTGGCGACTCCAAATGGAGATCTGATAGGATTTGTAATCTGGTCATATGTGGTAGGTGTAACACAGGTTGCTTCAAAACCTGCAATGCTGTCTCAGTGGGGAGGGGGTAGCGTTAAATATGTTGCCGTGACTGGCGGCTTTTTTTGGCAAGTGGATCAGATGATCATCACTTGTTCCGCCAAGTGTTTTTGACGCCCTCTGGGCGCTAATTCAACTTTCTAAGGGAACAACTACATTGTAGTTAATGAGATAGTTTATGGTTGAGACTACCTCGAGCAAGACCTCAATGAAGATATAAATAAGTAGACCTAGCACAGTTAAATGCACACTTTTTTCTCTATTGATTTTTTCCTCAACTGTTATTTCGTTGACCAGCCATTTAACATTCTCCCGCCATGTCAGTACCAACGTTCACAGAATTAGAGGCTGCTGCCAGTTCTGTTATTCGTATTCTAAAGACTATGCCGGAGTTCTCAAACGCAAAGATTGCCATCATTGGTGGTCTAGGTCTATGGAAATATATACGCAGCTATCGAACTACTGAACTGAGTCTTACGCTGGAAAACTCAACGCGAACTAAATATTAAATTTGGCGGTAGGACGTCGACTTCCTCATCACCGTTCAAGGAGCCCCAAAGGCAGTCAAAGATAAATTGCTTGCAATGCCCTCTAGTCCCTTCCTACAGCAAGCTCAAATATTTTTTTACAAGGCGCCGAACGGCAAGCATATTCAAATCGATATTACACCCGACTGGCAGGTACGTGCGACGAGTTCAAGCCAATTTTAGACTGAATTATAACATTTTTAGTCTCCGTATCTGCCATCTGCGGCCACATCAATTTCAATCGTGCGACCGGAGGCACTGCCGTACATTTCTGAAATTGATCTGCTTGTTTTCAAAATAAACTGTTGTGGTCTACGTCCCACTCCAGCGAAGAAGATACGTGATGCAAACGATGCTAGGTCTCTAGCAGAGGATCTCAGTTCGAAAGGGTCTATCGTTTTATCATCTACACAAAGGAATGCCGTTCTACAGGGTTTGAATGATGTAGCTCAACATTCTGGAAGAGATAAGAATTGGTGGACGGATAAGCTGGGGCTGAATTGATCCAAGTGGAATGTTTTTACTCTCTTTTGTTTTATTGGGAGGAAGATATCGCTACTTAGCCAGCCATTGTTTTTATGCCGACTAATGTCATTTACTTCTATTTTAGTTAAGCTGCTCCAATGCAATCAGTCGGCTACACAGTCACCCAGCTAAGTCGGACAGAGGAAAGCTCTAGTGGTTATATACAATCAATGCAAATACTTTAGGCTTGTGCTCCAATACACTTGAATAGAACCTTGTGACCTCCCTGGAAATTGTTCCGCAAATGCCTTTGCTATTGCAGACCATGACGCGCTCTGTTCCTTCAAACGTATCAGAAGATTGATTTCTTCAGCATCCCACGCTTTACCCTTTCTCGACATAGCCGTACTTGCACACGAATTGTCAGATGCCATCGCGGGAAGATGGCGTTGCGGTTGAGATCCTGGCGGCTTATCAACCAACTCGCCTCGTTTCAAGGGAAGTTCCCGACTAGCTTCCGACATAGTTTGCGACAGCCCGCATTGGAATAACCAAGAAAGGAAGTCCAGGCGGTCCTTAGGCGACGTTGCCAGGAAATACGAACACAGTGTGGGCTGAACATTCACTTCAGGTAGTCGGTCGCGTCTTGTTCGTTTGTGGGGTTGGCTCTGTTCTGTTTCTGCTCCGTGCAGTCGCCTTTTGCACGATGATTTCTGTCTAGTGTCCACAGCTTGCGGCTCATCGAAGCGAGGTTGGCCGGTGTTCATTTCCAGAGAGGAGAGCTGACTTTGTCCGATGGAACAGTCGGAATGGGCACGGATGGAACCGCACTCGGGGCCTCCCGAAACATCCTCAGGGGCATGCTCAAGGCCGGTGTCGTCTGGAGAATAATCACGCGTCACGACAGATTCCGATATCGGAAGGTATATAGTAGAGCTACGAGCAATCGGCTCGCCACTTCCGTCTTCATTTACGCTTCCACTTCCGAGAATTGCTGGGTCAATTGGAAGTATATCCTCTTGCTCAGCTGATAGCACGTCAGTCCAGCTAGGTCATCCTAAGCGTGATATTTGGCACCAACTTATAAGTAGAGGTGGACTGATCGTTGATATTGTTCAGTGGAGATCGAACTCTGCTCAGACCGTCTTCCGGGCACCAATCGCCTGGTCCCCGAGGCGAGAATCGATCTGACTCGTGACGTGAGCCTTCAGAGACAAAACCGCTGTCTCCATCTTCATCGTCGTCTCCTTGCAGCGAGAATAAATCGGTCAAAGAGACCGGCTCGGCCCCATCACATTGGGTGTTCGGATTGAGATCAGACGGAAAATGACGAGGAACTTGTTCCGGAGTCGGCTCGATCACGCGGTGAGCTGGTGCGACAGGTAAGAGGGAGGACAAGCCCGTCTTTTTCGGACGCGAGATGCGCTTCGAAGGATCTTCAAATATGATATAAACCATTTCCGGCCTGGCCTGCAGAAATGCGAAGAGCGAAAGGAAAGAGAACTCCGGGACAAGACGTACTGCGTCGGCGGATAAGGCGAGAACCTCGGGATTTATGCGGTCAACGCGAGAACCTCACAGATATGAGGCTGCTGCACCTGGGAATCCAAGACTGGTATAGACTCCCATCAGTACGCAGTCAGCCCCGTTTCGTTCGATGTGAGTGCGGCATTTTTCCATTGGGCGCGCAAAATCCAAGGACGACATGGCCCCAGACCCCCGTGTCAACAGAGGCGCTTTCCGAAGCGACGCAGGGTCCTCCTTGGGCTTCGGAGATGGGCGTGAAACGATGTGGTCTCCATATGCCGCGTCATTGCAACGACGACTAAACCAGGTGTGACAGTCGAAGGGCGCAGTCGCGAGTCGGGTGACCTTCGGACCCAAGTGGAATCGCGGCCAAAACCTGCATACCCGAGCTGAACGCACCGCTCATCGCCACCACACGCCGTCCATCCCTGCTGATGATGCATGCACGACCAACGATCCTTCGGTCACGGCCACGCGCGAGAGGTCTCAATCTCACTGACCATGGTAGCCACACCAATCTAGCGTCTTCCCCAGTCCAATCAGCATCTGGGCCGCCTTCGTCCGACACGACTGGGGCGGGCTTACCAGGCCACCGAAGCGGATGGAAGTGCATCATGCGAGCTGGGAGTGGAGCGCTCGGAGCCCAGAAGCCGCCCGACCGATTCCGGCTTTCCATCTTGTGCGCAGCGGTATCACAGGCTTGGCCAAGCCGAGAGTCGAGGAGCGGACAGAATGAAATGCTCGCCTCGTCTGCGATCCATGGTCCTCGGCCGGGCCGTTTATCGTACTCTTTCCTTTCCGACCAGACGACAAGAGGGTCGGATCGAGCAAGACGGGCGAGCGAGGCTGCGCGCGGGCATGCAGCCGGTCATGGACGCTGAACGATCGTGAGACATGGGACCGCGTGCAGCGCGGGTGGAGGAGAGCAGAGCGTCCCTGCCAATTAATCCCGGCGTGGTGACCGGGCGGCAGCGGTCCTGGAGTCCGACACGGCCGGGTCGCAAAAATAGGGAAAAGGGGGAGATTGCGGCGCGAGAATAAAAGCGAATGAACGAGGATGGGACAAAGCAGCGAGGGACCAGCGCCTTTTATAGATGCGCCGCGGGCCGTGGGTGTGCAAAAGCGGCCACGGGCGGCGCGATCCCCGAACGGGACGCCGCTAAACCCGCAACGGCCACAGGATGCCCGAACGGGCGGACGCTAAACGGGACGCGGGAAGGCGCGACGGTTGCACCAGGACGAACATTATTAATAGAAGTATAGCCTTAATATCTATAAACTATATCTATATATAGTTATTGATTTTAGCCTTATCTTTCTAACTTGCCAGTTCCCTCTTTATTATAGATTTATAAGATAGTCTATCTATAGCTATTGTGGTGGTGATACCACGCACATGGCCGGCCCGGCTTATGAGATAATCCGGCCGGGTTCTGTTGCGGCTTTCATATGTCTTCGCTTTGTACTTAGCTATCAGAAACACAACACACATCTCAACGGGAGATGCAATATATTCGTTTGTGCTATGGTTCTTTGAGTGTTTCCTTGTTTCTTTATAAAGCGCGTGTGTGTTTATTCTTGGTTTGCCAAAGTCAGTCTGGCAAGGTTCCTGCTTCTCTAAGGCCATGCTATACCTCGCATATGCCCAGTTCAATTGGGTGCTCTTATTCTACCATATTTCTGGAGGTCCATATAGAGAATGAAAACTTATATTAATAAGTATAGTATACTGGTATGAGAGTAGGGCCTAAGAATTGGGGGCATTGGTTTAACCCTGAAAATTGCGAAGCTTCGATGGCTAAAAAAAAGAAATCTATAGTGGAGCAGAGAGAGATACTATTGAAAGTATAGATACCGCGGCTGGAAGCATAGCTTCAAAAATGAGGGTATCTATACTAATTTAGGGAAAATCTTTGGGATCTAAGGAGAAAGGTTAGACCCTATTAGATACTACTATAATATAATTGGAACAGTATAAGTATACTAAGCGGATTAAAGTATCAGTCTATCTATATATTAAGATATAGTGCTATATTGTGCAGTGGATATATATATTTATTCTTTTATTTTGGAAAATACCAATTTTTAAAAGTCTTTTATTAGTTTTTATATTATTATAATAAGGATTGCAGTGCGATAGGAAGAGCACTATTAATATAGATAAGGATTATTAGTGGGATAAGAAGTCTACTAGCGACATAGATAGCGAAGAGATATTGATGTCTAAGGGCCTCGCGACTACTATTCTATTTTTCGAGAAGCTATTGCCAACTATACTAAGGATTATTAAATATTATTCTATTAGACTAGTTTCTATAAAGAAGCCACTGTCTCGTTATCGCTAGAAAGAATACTCGCGGTTAGTCTTTCTAGAAAATCAACTTATAGATAAATATAGTATTAATAATATATCTAGTAATATATATAGTTATTAAGAAAGTGAAATATAGTGCTCTAATAAAATCTATTATAATATTACTATAGTGGACGCTCTAGCTCTAGTATCTAATGATATTTCTAGTCTTACATCTAAGATAGGATTCTCTAAAGGTCCTTCTATAGTAACTCCACTAATAGAGAATATAAGTGTTCCTCCGATAGACCCTAGATCCTTTATAGAATATATATTATATTAGTCTATACCAGTCCCTTATATACTGAATACGCCGAACTTTACTAATACCGAGGTATCTTAGTTCCTTATATAGTTTAAATAGATTTATAGTAATTATAGTTATAAGAATATTAGGGAGGCTATAATACTTCTATTAAATTACTATAATTCTATAATTAATATCTAGATTTAGATATTACTAGAGTTTATAGTAGATAATTAGCTAGCTTTAAAGTATAAACTTTATAAAAAATATAGCTAATATAACTTAAAGTAGACTATCTACTCTTATATCTTTTTAGAAGTGTATAAGGATATTAAGTAAGACTAGGACGAGAATACTACTATCTATCTATGCAAGTATACTGCTATTTTGGAGTAGATTAAGACCTAAGGATTTCTAGATAAGTTAATATAGAGTAACTAGTTTCTAAGAGAACTCCCAGTAGAACTACATAAGAAGATTATAGATAGAGAGGATATTGACCTAGAAAATCTATAGAGTATCTCTTTTAATAGATTAATAGATATAATATGGAAACTATAAAAGAAAAGATATTATACTATAGAGCAGGGCGCTTAGTATAGTTTATAAAGTATAGAATATCTTCTAGAAATATATTAATCTAAGTAGGAGTAGCTAATCAGCTACTAATACTAATAACTACCCTATTAATAGCTTAGTAATCTAGAGAAGATAAGATATACTTCTATTAATAATATTTATAAGAAGTAGAGAAAGATAGTGGAATAGCTATATAAGCTAAATCAGTAAATATCTATACTAAGTTTTATTCTTAATATATAGTAGTAGTAGAGGTAGTAGTAAGCCTAACTATCTACTCTACACTATTCTAGCTAGATATAGAAGGCCTCTAGGTTAGATTCTATATTAAGCTATAAATAGAAATATTTCTATTATTATATATTAGGATACTTTGAGTAGGAATATAACTAGAAGCGATAGATAATAAATTAGGGTATTATTTATGAGGATAAGAATTGATATCTTTGGGTTAGTCTAGCTAGTAAGTAGAATCCTCTTATCCTCTTTAGATCTAGGGTAGCTAAGAAGGCTACTATAGAGTAGATATATAATTAATAAGTTATATCTTGGTTAGCTAAAACATTAAATATAATAGGGATAAATATCGTAGAAGTATTAACTATTAGATTATCTAGCTATTTAAATAAGGTGTATCTCGATATAGATAAGAGCTTAGATAAGAAGTAAGATCTAGATCTAGCTAGTATTAAGATTAATATCTATTAAGTAGCTATTTTAGATAATAAGAAGAAGAAGATAGCAGCCTATCCCAGTATTAAGATATAAGTCTTTAGTATCTATAACTAGCCCTAATAATATATTAAGAATTCTTTAAACCTGAAGGTGGAAGACATTGAAGGAAAAGATATAATAATAAAGGATATGGTCTTTTTAGAGATATTAGTTCTAGCAGACTATAATATAGTATCTATATATCCTAGATAGGCCAAAGATATCTTACTATAGGTAGTTAAGTAGAGTAATATAAGTAGTACTATATATAAGAAGATCCTAGGATAGGTCGTTGAAGGGCTAACGGTAAGAGATCTACTATATAATTCTATAAATATTAGGTATTCTCTACTGTAGCTAAGGAAGGAGGAAGGCTAGGTCTCGGGGATAACTAAAGCCTCTAAGATAGCTATAAATAGTCTTAATGCGGTATCGGTCTCTATTTTCAGAAGGGAAGTCATCTATATAGTAGATATAACTTGGGCTATAATCTCTATAAATAGTATATTATAGAGTATAGTATTAGATATTAGAGCCTAGATAAGTATTATCTTGCCCGAGCTAGCCTAGAAGATATATTTAGAGATGCATTTAGATCCCAGTCTAGGTATAGTCAATTAGAATAGATACCCTCAAGTATATGCAGGATGCTGTAAGGATATGCCAATTCAAATGGGGGATATTATTATATATATATCTATCTTTGTGGTACCCGGGGGAAACCAGGATCTGATTCTAGGTTATCCCTGGTAGGAAGCCGTCTACTTGCAGTTTATAACCTTATCTAAAAGTATAATATATAGTACTATCTTTAACTATAATTAGTCTAGAAAGATTATATTTAAGATCTATATCTTAGATACAGATAGAAAGTTAGCTAGATAGATTTAGCCCAAGAATATATTAAAAGACTAGATAGATATAAATCTAAGAATATATCTACTAGAGAGGCTACTTTCTCAGAATTAGATATAGTTAGACTATTAGAAGTGAAAGTAGAAAATAGTGTGGAGCGGCAGAAAATAATGTCTTCTAATTAATTAGTATTTTATCTCTCTAAGGAGATAAAATCAATCAGCTAATTAGAGGACGTGATACTATTTTTTAAATTTTAACGCATTTTTAACAACCTCTAAGAACCCCTAATGGCGAAATTAGAGTAGCGTATCTCTAGCAAGATAACTATATAGAATTTAAGATAGTATATATAGTGACTAGGTCTGGCGGCCACAGAAGTATTTATTAGTATACTATATAAGTGGAAAGCCAATAAGGTTAACCCAGTAGACTTAGAAGGCCCGTCTAGCGGGAAAGTATCTAGGGGAGACAACAATTAGATATAAAAGTGCCTAGATAAATATTATAGTAGATAAATAAGAGCTCTAGATCTACTAGTAAGATTTAGTATATAGCTTTAACTATATATTGCCATATTTTCTAGGGAAACTAGACTAATAACTAAGAAAAGTATAAGGATACTAATAGAGAAGGATCTTTAGTTATATAAAAAAGAGTTTCTACTAGAGATACTATACTAGAGAGAAGATACTTTAGTATAGAAATGATTAGAGATTAGAAGATATCGACTAGAAGTGGCCCTTTTATAAAGAATTTAGATAGTTCCTTATAATATATAGTAGATAGCTAGGTTTAAAATATCTAAGACGCTACTCCTAGTTATAATAGAGATATTTCAGGAATAACTAAAGATTAGAATAATAAAGAGATATTATAGACTATACTGAAATCCTTGGTTCCTAGTGCATAAAAAGAATAGTAAGTACCAGATTATATTAGCGGTATAGTGGGAGAATCAGGTAACTATTAAGGATACTAATATACTACCAGATTATAATAAATTTATAGAGGAATTTGCGGGTCTGGCAGCAGTATTATTTATAGATCTCTTTTTAGGATATAACTAGATTTCCTTAGATATTTAGGATAGAGATATAATAGTAATGATAATACCTATTAGACTGCTCAGATATACTATAATTATCTAAGGTGGTGCGAACTCTATACTATAGTTCTAATATATTATTATAAAGGTCTTGGAGGAGGTAATCCCTAAGAAGACACGCGTCTTCCTTAATAACTTTGGGGTTAAAGGTCTATATAGTAGATATAATGATAAAGAGAGCCTACTAGGTATCCGATAATTTATACTAGAATATATATAGAATCTAGACTATATACTATAGCTTATGGAGTTGGCCAGACTTATTATATCTAGGGAGAAGTCTCAATTTATTATAAGTAATCTTAAGATTATAAGATAGATCTATAACTATAATAGTTAATATCTTAACGTAGCTAAGATAGAAAAGATAGTTAACTAGCTAATTCTAAATAATATTAAGGAAGTATAAAGCTTTATTAGAATAGCTATCTTCTTCTAGATTATAATATCCTATTTTATAATTATAGTCTCTTCTCTCTATCGTCTACTGAAGAGAGAAGCGAAATAGAAATAGGGAGCTGAAGAGAACACGGCATTCAATATCTTAAAGATATATCTATTAGAACTATCCTATATCTAGCTATTAAACTATTATATAGAATTACTAGTAATTATTATAGCTGTCAATACTAGTAAGGAAGGATATAGCAGCATTCTTATATAGATCTTTAATAGAAAATGCCACCCTATAAGATATAAATTAGGGGTTTGGATCAACACTGAACGCAAGTATAATATAGAAAAGCGGGAATATAGAGCTATTTTAAAGATCCTGAAAAAGTTCAGATACTAGATCTATAGTATACACTTTATACTAAAGATAGATACTAATATCTTAGTGGCCTAACTGAATTATTCTACTATAGATCTATCTAAGATATTTATAATAAGTTAGCTAGTATAGATATAATTATTTAACTTTATAGTGAAGTATATACTAGGAGAAAAATATATAGCTATAGATAGGCTATCTTATAGATCTATAATAAAGAGGGAACTGGCAAATTAGAAAGATAAAGTTAAAATTAATAACTATATATAGATATAGTTTATAGATATTGAGACTATACTTCTATTAGTAATAATAGATAAAGTACTAGATAGAATCCTATATAAATCTTATACTGAAATCTATAAATAGATAGCGGTATATCTAACTACCTTATAAAGACCCCCCGGCCTATCTCGTGGGGAATTCAGAACCTTCAAGAAGAAAGCCCTGCGCTTTCTAGTATAAGATAATTATCTCTTTCAATATAGAAAAGGGAAAAACGCGGTACTAAAGCGGGTTATATATAATGAGGCTGAACGGAAGCAGATAGTACAAAGCTTATATAATAATATGGGATACCAAGGCCAAGAAGGGACTTACTAGCGGGTTCAATCTATCTATTAATAGAAAGATATATTTTAGAATATTGCGAAGTGGGTTCGAGAATATCATGAGTGTCAGTTTCACTTAGCAAAGAGATAAGAGAAAGAACTATAACTAGGTTTAGTCTTTACATTATGAAGAAGAGTTACGGTAGATATCGTTTATATACTGAAGGACCGAGGCAAGAAGTATCTTATAGTTATATATAAGGATCTATTAGGATGGGTAGAAGCTAGAGCCTTATAACACGCGTTAATATAGATAGTGGGTAATTTTCTATAGAAGGATATTATTTATTAATAGGGGGTGCCAGTAACGATCGTCATGGATTGGAGACTAGAGAATCGAGGCCTAGAGGCATATCTATTAGATAAGTATGGGATAAAGGCCTCTATTATCTTATCTTACTATCCTTAAGTAAATAAATTTATTAAAAATAGTTATAAAATTATTAAGGATACATTATCTAAGCTCGGAACCAGAGAATTAGATATAGATTGGGTTATCAATCTACCACTAATTCTATTTATAGACTGGGTCACCACTCGTCGATCGACAGATCTATCTCTATATTATATAAATATAGGATACTATATTATTCTGTCTATTAAAGCTGATATACCAATATGGAGAACGCTACCTTAGAAATCTATCTATATTATTTAGAATCTTATTATTTTGTAAGCGAAGCAATTTAATAGGAGGAATATTAATATTAATAAAGCGGTAGATAGTATTAAATAGTAGTGGAAATATAATTATAACTGGTTCAAAAATACACGAGAGCTTTAATATAAGTATCTAGAAGTAGGAGACCTAGTCTTATTATATAATATACTGCAATCTCATAATATATTAATGAAGGTAAAACTACTATAGAGATAGCTAGGGCTATATCAGATAGTATAGATAAATATATAAGGATTCTATACTATTGAAGAGCTAGATAGTATACCACTGCAAAGAGTTTTCAATGCCGACTGGTTAAAGAAGTATTATATATAAGACCCGATTGACATTCCTGAATCGCCTAAAGAAGATTCTCTTGGCCTTCTAGATATACCCAAGAATAATAAGGGGGGAGAAGCATTTATAATTTTCTATTTAGGAAATTATAAGGCAATTTCTCTAAATTAAGACTTTACAGTAGTAATACCGCTATCTCTATACTTAAACTAGAAAATTATAGAAAAATTCTACGCGTAGAATATAGAAGTAGAGGAGAAGAGACCCACTATCTCTTTTATTTTTCTTTATCTATTCTGTTTTTCTATTTTTCTTTGTAGGGAACCCTAGCAGGTCTATTACTATATAATGGGTCTACTATTACCGCGTGGTAGATCTATTGTTATCGTATTCTAATAAGGATATTAGAGAATACTAGAGAATACACGCAAGCGCACCAGTAAGACTGCAAAGGACCCGCAGATTCTATTATACTTCTTTGTTTTCTTCAGATTGCAAGGGACCCCCCTCTAGTAGTATAATTAACGCCCTATCCAAATAAGGAGGCCATTGAAAAAGGGACAATTAAGAATATTCACTGGCGGTGTCATGGAGGACCTATTATCTCTCCCTTAGATTATTTTTCTATCTTTCGCTCTTTCCCTTTTTCGTCAGAGATTTATCTATATTCTTTTCTTGTAAGTATCCTGAGACCATTAGAATAATATTATATAAATATACTAGGTTATCAAGCCACTAAGGCATTATATCTTTTTGACTAATCCATCCAGCGCCTAAGAAATAAGAGATTATGACCGAGAGACCTTCTGAGGGTGTAGTTCTGGTATAAGTAGAAGGGTGAGCCTTTAGAAGTATCAAGGAAACTATTAACTATCTAAGAAGTGTCGATAACCAGTAGATACACTATAAATACTCTATTATAATTTTAAACTAGCTAATAAGTCTATATAAGAGATATAATGATTAGATTGCCAGATTAATTAATTATATATAAGATACTAGGCTTTAGCAAGGAGTCACTATATAAGAAGTATATCAGACAGTATAGAAATATATATAGAAGATCTCTAAGCAGATAAGAGATAATAAGGAGAAGATCGCGCTAATCTATAAGATTGCAATAGAAAGTTAGAGAAAGAAGAAGATAGATATAGTATTTATATAGATAAAGATAGTATAGATAGCTAAATAACTAAGAAGACTACTAAGAGAGAGAATTATATATAAATAACTTATTAACTAAGTGAATAGAGCTATTATATAATAAGTGGTATATCCTTAATAAGATATATTAATAGTATTAGTCTTTCTAATTAGCAATATTAATAAGATACTTATAGATATTAATAATAGATTAATTAGCCACTAACTTCTTAAATAGAGTGGTTTAGAAATTGGCCTAAATAGATAGATATAACTAGTATTATAATAAATAGTTTAAGCTAGCTCTCTACCTCTCTTATTTACTTTATCTAGGTCGCTAATATTACTAACTAGGAGTAAAGTATTAGTTAGAGTATTGTCTAGCTAACCCTAGGAAGTAGGCCGCCTTAATAATTCTTTTATATATAATATATTATCTTATATTCTATAGACCCATTCTTAATTAATATCTATAGCATCTTAAGTATTAGAAATGTCTAGTATATAATTTATCTTACTAGGAGAAGCGCTAGAGGCAGACTATAGCCTAGTATTATAGCTTAACTATACTATATAAAATCTCATTACTGATTAGCTGCAATTTCGCCTCTCTAAGGAGATAAAATCCTCTAACTAATTAGAAGCCGCTATTTCCAGGAATCTATATATTAAATTAAATACTGAATATTGACGCCAGTTAACTAATAATACTAAGAGATCTACCCTATTATCTCTAATAATCTACGCGAAATATATTGCTGCTATTACTACTAAGAAGGCTATTATAATAGCCTGAGATCTCTATCTTAAAGATAATACTAAGCTTATAGAAGATAATATATATAAATATTTCCGCTCTTAGTCACTAGCTACTATATATAATATACTAGGTAAAGAATTCTCTATAGCTATTTATAGGTACCGCAATATATTATTAAGACTCTTATAGATACTTTACCTAAGATAGACTATATTAATAGTAGAGGTAAAGAGGACCTTAGATATACTTACTGAATATTACAACTATATATAAGCTCTAATCCTATAGACTATATTATATCTTTATTATTAGTATCTAAAAGTTCTAGCCAGTCTAGTAGAATTATAAATATACTATAATTACTTGATATTAGCTCACTATATAGCTGAGATTATTAAGTATTATAATAATCTATCTATCTTAATAACTAGAAAAGAGATATATAAGTAGTTCTAAATTACTACTCGCCTAGTGTAATTTAAAGATATCTTAGATATTTATAAGTTTCTAGTAGAGACTTCTATCCTATTCTTAATAGCATATTTAATAATGGCGGAATGGATTATATAGATTGTCAAAGTTATTAAGATTGGTTCCTTTTCTGAGTATTAAGCCTAGAATATATAGGCTACTTAGATAAAGACTAGATCTATTATCTTTCTAAAGGTGATATCCTAGTAGGAGTCCTATAGATTAGTAGCTATCTTCTATAAAGAATTCGAGATATATAACTAGTATCTATAGAAGCTAGATAGATATCTAAACTATAGTTAGTTATATACAATATACTATTTCTTAGCCTAATAGGCTATATATTAGGATTCAATATACTAGATAATTTATGCGGCTCTCCAACCCAATAACTACTACTGGTTAATCTTCTATCTATATTATACTAAGTATACTAAGCTAGGGGACCAGACTTTCTTTAGGTATATCGATATTAATATTCCTTTCTATATTGAGACCTGCCAAGGCAAGCAAGCCATTCAGGGTTCCTTAAACCTAGATAATGAGATTTCCAAGAATTATATATAGATCTTACTAGGTATCTATCTTAAATTAGCTAAATAGTAGAAGCGCTATATAGTTAACTAAGGCCTTAAGATAGATAGATTCATATATAGAGTTAAACCCTAGATATAGATTAATATTGACGCGTCCCACTTCAAGATTAATTAGGTTAACGTCAAATATAATGCCTTCGATATTTATATAACTGATCTGAGAGTACTCTATAGATCCTGAGGCCCTACTGATAGTATCCGATGTACCATGCTGCTATAGTTTATGGATATCCAAGATAATTATTCGACATTAGATATAACTAAGATAGGCATGTAGGAATAACTTGCTACTGCGCACCATAATCTTATTCCTGGCTCTATATCTCTATCTAGCCTATATAATCATTATGGTATTATCCCGTTTTGGTTTCCTATAGCGGTTACCCTATAAGGCTTGGAATCTATTAGCGATGCTTTAGTAGGGCGTCGCAGATAGAATGACCCCCTGACGTAGGCCTATATCTAAATTTATTAGGAAGGGCGACTTAGAGATATATAAGATCTATAACTTAAGTTCTAGAAGAAGTTAGTAATTGCGGTCGAGAAAGTATAGAAGATAGTATAGAAGGAGAAGCGTTGGGTTTTCGGTGAGAACTCCTACTTTCTAAATTGGGATAGAGGCACTATCTAGTCTCCTTATTTTATTAGATTGTCAAGGGAAGATAAGAAGCTCTTGCTTAGTGAGCTCCAGCCTATCTTAGAAGAAATAGGGGACCATTACTAGGGCGGTTAGATTCATATAGGTATATTGCTTTTTCTTATTCTCTATATATCTTATTTGTTTTGTTTTAGTGTTTTGATTTGCAACGAGGTCGTTACTTTTAGATTGGGTCGAAAATATGGTAGTAATACCATACATATAGCTGGCCCAGCTTATGAGATAATCTGGCCGGTTCTGTTGCGGCTTTCATATGTCTTCGCTTTATACTTAGCTATCAGAAATATAATATATATCTCAATGGGAGATGCAATACATTCGTTTATGCTATGGTTCTTTGAGTGTTTCCTTGTTTCTTTACAAAGCGCGTGTGTGTTTATTCTTGGTTTGCCAAAGTCAGTCTGGCAAGGTTCCTGCTTCTCCAAGGCCGTGCCATATCTCGCACACACCTAGTTCGATTGGGTGCTCTCATTCCATCACACTATCTAAATTCTTTATAGAGGGACCACTTCTAGTTAATATTTTCTAATCTCTAATCACTTCTATACTAAAATATCTTCTCTCTAGTATAGTATTTCTAGTAGGAACTCTTTTTTGCGCAATTAAAGATTCTCCTCTATTAGTATTCTTATACTTTTCTTAGTTATTAGTCTAGTTTTCCTAGAGAATATAGTAATATATAGTTAAAGCTATATACTAAATCTTACTAATAGATCTAGAGCTCTTACTTATTTACTATAATATTTATCTAGGCACTTTTATATCTAATTATTGTCTTCCCTAGATACTTCCCCGCTAGATAGGCCTTCTAAGTCCACTAGATTAATCTTATTGGCTTTCTACTTATATAGTATACTAATAAATACTTCTATAGCCGCTAGACCTAGTTACTATATATATTATTTTAAATTCTATATAGTTATCTTACTAGAGGTGCGCTACTCTAATTTTACTATTAGAAGCCCTTAGAGATTATTAAAAATATATTAAAATTTAAAAAACAGTATTATATCCTCTAATTAGCTAATTAATTTTATCTTCTTAGAGAGGCAAAATATTAACTAATTAGAAGATACTATTTTCTGCCACTCTATACTATCTTCTATTTTTACTTTTAATAGCTTAACTATATCTAATTCTAAAAAAGTAGCCTCTCTAATAGATATATTCTTAGATTTATATCTATTTAGTCTTTTAATATATTTTTAGGCTAAATCTACCTAGCTAACTTTCTATCTATATTTAAAGTATAAATTTTAAATATAATCTTTCTAGACTAATTATAGTTAAAGATAGTATTATATACTATATCTTTAGATAAGATTATAAACTATAAGTAGATAGTTTCCTACTAGAGATAATCTAGAATTAGATTCTAGTTCCCTCTAGATACTATAAAGATAGATATATATATAATAATATCTTTTATTTAAACTGGTATATCTTTATAGTATTCTATACATATTTAAGGGTATCTATTCTAACTAACTATATCTAGATTAGAACCTAAATATATCTCTAAATATATCTTCTAGACTAGCTTAGATAAGATAATACTTATCTAGACTCTAATATCTAATACTATACTCTATAATATATTATTTATAAAGACTATAGCCTAAGTTATATCTACTATATAAATGACTTCCCTCTTGAAGATAGAGATTAATACTATATTAAGACTATTTATAGCTACTTTAAAGGCTTTAGTTATTTCTAAAATCTAGCCTTTCTTCTTTCTTAGCTATAGTAGAGAATACCTAATATTTATAGAACTATATAGTAGATTCTTTATTATTAGTTCTTTAATAATCTATTCTAGAATTTTTTTATATATAGTACTACTTATATTATTCTACTTAACTATCTATAGTAAGATATCTTTAGTCTATCTAGAATATATAGATATTATATTATAATCTACTAGAACTAATATCTCTAAAAAGACTATATCCTTTATTATTATATCTTCTCTTTTAATATCTTCTATCTTTAGATTTAAAGAATTCTTAATATATTATTAGAGCTAATTATAAATATTAAAGATTTATATCTTAATACTAAGATAGACTGCTATCTTCTTTTTCTTATTATTTAAAATAGCTACTTAATAGATATTGTGGTGGAATGAGAGCACCCAATCGAACTGGGCGTGTGCGAGGTATGGCACGGCCTTGGAGAAGCAGGAACCTTGCCAGACTGACTTTGGCAAACCAAGAACAAACACACACGCGCTTTATAAAGAAACAAGGAAACACTCAAAGAACCATAGCACAAACGAATGTATTGCATCTCCTGTTGAGATGTGTGTTGTGTTGTATCTGATAGCTAAGTACAAAGCGAAGACATATGAAAGTTGTAATAGAACCCGGCCAGATTATCTTATAAGCTGGGCCGGCTATGTGCGTGGTATTACCACTATATTTTCGACCCAACCTAAAAGTAACGACCTCGTTGCGAATCAAAACACTAAAACAAAACAAACAAGATATATAGAGAATAAGAAAAAGTAATGTACCTATATAAATCTAACCGCCCTAGTAATGGTCCCCTATTTCCTCTGAGATAGGCTAAAGCTCACTAAGTAAGAGCTCCTTATCTTCCCTTAATAATCTGATAGAATGAGGAGACTAGGTAGTACCCCTATTCTAATTTAGAAAGTAGGAGTTCTCATTGAAAACCCGACGCTCCTCCTTCTATACTATCTTCTATACTTTCTCGACCGTAATCGCTAACTTCTTCTAGAACTTAAGTCATAGATCTTATATATCTCTAAGTCGCCCTTCCCAATAAATTTAGATATAGGCCTGTATTAGGGGGTCATCCTATCTGCAACACCCTATCAAAGTATTACTAATAGATTCTAAGCCTTATAGGGCAACCGCTGCAGGAAACTGAAGCAGGATGGTACTATAATAATTGTATAGGCTAGATAGAGACGCGGGGCTAGAAACAAGGTCATAGTACGCGGCAGCAAGTTGTTCTCACATGTCTGCCTCAGTTATATCTAATATTGAATGGTCGTCTCGGATACCTATAAATTATAGTAGTATAGTATATTGGATGCTATCGGCAGAGCCTTAGAATCTATAGGGCACTCTCGGATCAGTTATATAAATATTGAAGATATTGTATTTGATGTCAACCCAATTAGTCTTGAAGTGAGACGCGTTAGCATTAGTCTATATCTGGGGTTTAACTCTATATATAAATCTATCTATCTTAAGGTCTCAGTCAATTACGCAGCGCTTCTATTACTTAGCTAATTTAAAATAGATACCTAGTAAGATCTGCGTGCAATTCTTAGAAATCTTATTATCTAGGTTTAAGGAACCCTGAATGGCTTGCTTACCTTGGCCGGTCTCAATATAGAAAGAAATATTAATATTGATATATCTAAAGAAAGTCTGGTCCCCTAGCTTAGTATACTTAGTATAGTATGGGTAGGAGATTAACTAGTAGCAGTTATTAGGTTAGAGAGCCGCGTAAATTATCTAGTATATTGAGTCCTAATATATAGCCTATTAGGCTAAGGAATAGTATATCGTGCGTAACTAACTATAGTTTGGGCATCTATCTAGCTTCTATAGATATTAATTATATATCTTGAATTCTTTATAGAAGATAGCCGCTAATCTATAGAACTCCTATTAGGATATTATCTTTAGAAAGATAATAGATCTAGTCTTTATCTAAGTGGCCTATATATTCTAGGCTTGATACTTAGAAAAGAAACCAATCTTAATGACTTTGGCAATCCGCATAATCTATTCTACTATTATTAAATATGTCATTAAAAATAGGGTAGGAGTCTCTACTAGAAATTTATAGATATCTAGGGTATCTTTAGATCGCGCTAGGTAAATAGTAATTTAGAACTACTTATATATCTCTTTTCTAATTATTAGAATAGATAGATTATTATAATATTTAATAATCTTAGCTATATAGCGAGCTAATATTAAGTGATTATAGTATATTTATAATTCTATTAGACTAGCTAGAACTTTTAAATACTAATAATAAAGATATAATATAGTCTATGGGATTAGAGCTTATATATAGTTATAATATTTAGTAAGTATATCTAAGATCCTCTTTATCTCTACTATTAATATAGTTTATCTTAGACGAAGCACCTATAGAAGCCTTAATAGTATACTATGGTACCTATAAATAGCTATAGAGGATTCTTCACCTAGTATATTATATATAGTGGCCAGTGACAGAGCGGAAACATTTATATATATTATCTTTTATAAGTTTAATATTATCTTTGAGATAGAGATCTTGGGCTACCATAATAGCCTTCTTAGCGGTAATAGTAATAATATACTTTATATAGGTTATTAGAGATGGCGGGGTGGGTCTCTTAGTGCTATTAGTTAACTGGTATTAATATTTAGCACTTAATTCAATATATAGGTTCCTGGAAATAGTGGCTTCTAATTAGTTAGAGGATTTTACCTCCTTGGGGAGGCGAAATTATAGCTAATCAGTAATAAGATTTTATATAGTATAGTTAAACTGCGGTACTAGGCTATAGCCTGCCTCTAGTACTTCTTCTAGTAAGATAAACTATATACTAGATATTTCTAATACTTAAGATGCCATAGATACTGATTAAGAATAGATCTATGGAATATAAGATAATATATTATATATAAAAGGATTGTTGAGGTAGCCTGCTTCCTAGAATTGGCCAGGTGATACTCTAACTAATGCTTTGCTCCTAGTTAATAATATTAGTAACCTAGATAAAGTAGATAAGAGAGGTGGAGAGCTAGCTTAAACTATTTATTATAATACTAGTTATACCCTGTCACAAGAATCGACAACGCTCAGCCAATGGTTAAATAACGGACGCTAGTTATATAAGCAGGACGCTTACGAAAGGCTGTTCCGGACGAAAAGGAACCCCAGACGGAAAAGCCGCCCATACAGAACTGAGCTACAAATAAAAAGGATTAGCGCACGGAAACGCGCACATGATCTGTAGAGCCATTCGAGCCAGGCTCTACCAGCTCTATTCAAGATGTTGAGTCTGTCGAGCCAGACTCTATCTGCTCAACTGATGATAGAGCCAGTGTCAGGAAAGGATCTACTTAAAGGAAACTATATAAGGACACTCATTTACCATTATATATCTAATCTATCGTGCTTTATCGCTCACTCAGATTGAATATATACTTTATTCACTTTATTGACTTGTTATTCAATTATCTTTAGATAATTGCTTTGCAATTATCTATCGTAACCCCCTCAGCCCATTGATACTGGATAACTCCGCTTCTCAGTAGAATACTATCAAGTGTGATCAACCTTCTTGGTAAAGAACGGTCGATAACGTTGTAATAATAAAGCACCCTAACGAGTTACGACTTGAAGGTATCAATAAGAAGTTTCCTTAGTAAAGACTGACAATGGCAGGAAACGACAGCCCGAGTACCTCAGGAACTCCGCGTGCCGCTTAAGCTGCCTCCAAACAGCAACAGCGCTATGCTGAGACCCAGTGAGGAGAAGAAACAGAAACAAACAATCGCATCGCGTAAATAGAAGCGTATTGTCACAAGAATCGACAACGCTCAGCCAATGGTTAAATAACGGACGCTAGTTATATAAGTAGGACGCTTACGAAAGGCTGTTCCGGACGAAAAGGAACCCCAGACGGAAAAGCCGCCTATATAGAATTGAGCTACAAATAAAAAGGATTAGCGCACAGAAACGCGCACATAATCTATAGAGCTATTTGAGCCAGGCTCTACCAGCTCTATTCAAGATGTCGAGTCTATCGAGCTAGACTCTATCTACTCAACTGACAATAGAGCTAGTGTCAGGAAAGAATCTACTTAAAGAAAACTATATAAGGATACTCGTTTACCATTATATATCTAATCTATCGTGCTTTATCGCTCACTCAGATTGAATATATACTTTATTCACTTTATCGACTTATTATTCAATTATCTTTAGATAATTACTTCGCAATTATCTATTGTAATCTCCTTAGCTTATTAATACTGGATAACTCCGCTTCTTGATAGAATACTACCAAGTATAATTAACCTTCTTGATAAAGAATAGTCAATAATGTTGTAACAATAAAGTACCCTTATGAGTTGCGACTTAAAGGTATCAACAAGAAGTTCCCTTAATGAAGACTGACAATGGCAGGAAATAATAGCCTAAGTATCTTAGAAACTCTATATATTACTTAAGCTACCTCTAGATAGTAATAGCGCTATACTGAGATTCAATAAGATAAAGAGATAGATATAAATAATTATATTGCGTAAATAGAAGTATATATAAACTAGATGGTCAAATAGATTAACACTCTTAGAAGATAGATAGAAGAAAGGAACGACTATATTAAGTAGTTAGAGAATCAAGTTATAAATACTCCAATATTAGGATAGGGACAAGTTAAGCTACTAAAATCTATAATCTTTAATGGCACTCGCTCTAAACTAAAGATATTCCTCATTAATATAGAGATATACTTAGAAGTAAATTAGATTATAGCTAATAAGAAAAAGATAATCTATATAGCTTTATACTTTATTAATACTATAGCTAAATAGATATAATCTATCTTAGAAAACTATTATAGTAATAGCTAAGAGAATTAGAATACTATCACTAGAGACTTATTCTCAAGCTATAATATATTTAAATAAAAGATCGCTGAAGCCTTTAAAAATATCGACAAATAGTAAACTATAGAATGACAGCTAAGATATCTAAGATAGACTAGATTAGTCTAGTAACTAGCAGCAAAGTTCTAATAGATTATTATACCGCTATAATATAACAATAAAGTATAAATTACTATATTTAAAAACATACTTAAAGAAGAAGTCCAGACTAAATTAATCAAGATAGATTAATCTAATAATATTAATCGATTTATTGAAATAGCTATTAAAATCGATAATAAGTTATTTAAAATTAAATAGAAATAACAAGAATTCCAAAGATAGAAGAAATTTAGAGGATTACCTCAAACGAACCAGATTAAACAAAGAGGACCTCAATATAATATAGATAGAGATATTAAAATATAGATAAACGCCATTAATACTAAGGATAAAAGAGAAAAACGACGCAAAGAAAGATTATACTATAAGTATAGAAAGAAGGGTCATTTCGCAAAAGTATATAGATAAAAACAGAGTAATAGACCAGTCACCCAGAGTTCTAAAAGAATCGCGACGATTATAATAATTACTACCAACTTACCTAGTAATAGTATGGAAGTTCTAGATAAATAAAAATAAGACGTATAGATTAATTAAAAATAAATTATATAGTAATGATTTTATGACACTCTAGTAATAGAGAGAATGGAATTCCCTAAGTTATTAAGTAAATGTACCTAACTAAGCTTTAAGAAAGAGCTAGCTTAGAAAGAGTGACTCCGCAAGAGCGCTAGATTTAATAAAGAGATATCCTATAGGGAAGTCTAAGATTTGCAGGATCTTAATAATTCCTCGATATCCGCGAAAACCCCAGATTAGATAATATTTTAGAATAATAAAGATTAGGTAATTTATAAGAATCTAGATCGAGAATTGGATCACGCTAAGTAAGTAATAAAGAAACTCGAAAGAATTGCGTCAACAGTATAAGAATATTATGCATTAAGACCACCAAGCCACATAAACTATAAAATAATATTATAGGAAGAAGAGATTACTAATATTAACTGGGGCACTGACGACAATAAAAGAGAACTAAGATACGATTATTATCTAGCGAAACCAAGATATTAGGAAGAGTTAGTAGACACTTAGATAGAATATATCGAATATTATAAATCATACTATATCTAGATATACTATAAATGTAAAAAACACGGAAAGAAATACCTAGAAATAGCGAATAAATATAAAAGGATATCCAGAATGAACGGGATTCAGTTATATGAATTCTCTATAGAATATACGATTAATTATATATATAGGTATTATCTAAGCCTCAGCCAGATAATATATATTAAGTCAGATTAGACTACTTATCTAGACAATGGATGTAGGCAATATTACCGAACAAAGTTGAGATGGGATTATTTCCCCAGACCACCAGGAATCTTGAACCAACCAAAAGAATGCCCAAGATCAGACCCACAGTGTAATTATATTTAACTACCTAGATACCTCTACTATTTAGGAACTCCAGCTAGCGAATGCGTTGAACCGAACTGCATAGTTCACCGAAGAGACAAAAACTCACTTATATAGCTATTTATAGAAAAGGACCAATATTACTAGAAATATTTAACTATATATATTTTAACTATTACTTCAGACAAACGACCTTATATTATTGTCTGGGCTACAATTAATAAGATCTCTATTAAGATACTTATTGATTTGGGAGCAACCAATAACTATATTGACTGGGAATTTATCAAAAAGAACTGAATCCTATGCAAAGTAACGGGAGGACGGGTCAAGATGGTTGCAGTCAATGGCAATATAGTTTTTGAAGGACTAGAAGAAAGAACCCATACTGCTATAATTAGATTAGGCGAATATAGTATGCCGATATTATTCCTACTTACCCTGCTAGGACCGCAAAGCTATAATACTATATTAGGAATAGGATGGTTATGACAGCTGAAACCAATAATTAATTAGGAGATAGGCATAGTTACTATCGATAAGAACCAACTTAATACTAAGTTAATAAACCAACAAGATAACTAGATCGCAGCGATAAATATAACTATTCGGCCAAAGCCAAAGGAACAGTATAAGAAAGAACTTGCAGAAGTGTAAAAGAACCTGCCGAAAAAATACCACGAATTTATTGAATTATTTGTCAAGAAAGAATACCAACTTCCGACATACCCTCCAGAATATAAGGTAGTTATTGAACTAAAACTAGATGCCCGGCTCAAATAAATAAAATAGAGATAGAAGTCGCGAGATAAATAGAAAGTAGAAGATAAGTTTATTAAATATTTTCTATCTGCAGGATATATCAGAGAATCTAAGTCACCCTTCTCGACGCAGAATCTCTATATATTAAAGAAGAATAGAATAAAGAGAGTAGTATATAACTACCGATATCTAAATAGTCAGATAATTAACGACGCCAATAAAGCGCTATACTAAGAATAGAAAAGAGATTTATTATAAGGAGCAAAAATCGTTACTATCTTCGACATCGAATGGGGATACTATAATCTCCAAATAAAAAAAGAAGATATACTAAAGACCGCAATCCTTACAGATAAGAGATTATATAAATAGATTATTATATCTATAGGACTCAAAAACCTACTAGCACAATTCACTAGATATATAACCTATATTTTATAGGAATACCTAAACGATTTCATGGCAGTCTATTTTGATGATATTATCGTATTCTCCAAGAAACCCAAGAAACATAATAAATATATTCGAAAAGTTATAAGGAAACTCATGAATACTGGCGTAACACTAAAGATTAAGAAATACAAGTTTAATATAACTAGAGTTAACTATCTAGGAATAATCTTTATGTCTAAAGGACTAGAGATTCCCACTAGAAAAAGTTAAGAACATTATATCCTAGCTAACTCCAATAAATATTAATAAAATATAGTAATTTCTAGAAGCTACCGGATACCTAAGATAATATATCAAAGATTATATAAAAATCACCCAATCAATAACGAAGTTACTTAAGAAAGAAGAAACATTTATTTAGGAAGAAGAACAAGAAAAAGTATTCGAAGAAATGAAAGAATGAATCAAAACGGCACCGATACTAAAACTATTTAATCTAAAGATATAATATATTATGAAACTAGATACCTTAGAATATACCATTAGAATAGTTTTAGAACAAATTAAAGGAGATATCGCTCAACCAGTCTTATTTCACTCTAGGAAACTAACTAACGCTAAATAAAATTATAATATATATAATTAAGAACTATTTATAATTATTAAAGCATTCAAGTATTAGAGACACTATCTCTAAGGAACTGCTAAGAAAGTTATTATTAAAAGTAATTATTATAATCTAAAATACTTTATGAGTACCAAGGAATTATTAGGATAATAAATTAGATAGGCTAAATTGCTTGCGAAGTTCAACTTCAGAATTAAACACATTAAAGAGAAAGAAAATATAATTATAGATACCTTAAGCAGACAAACTAACTACACTATTGGCATTGAACCACTAAAGACAACAATATTAAAGGAAGACCCTAATAGAATCCAATATAATAAGTAAGCTATACTAGCCGCCATCGTGATAGTCATAGAAATAGAATTCCAGAAGGAATTGAAAGAAGCAACGAAACAAGACAAAATAGTCCAGGATAACATTATAAATTAGATGTTTCAAGAAGAAGACGGATTCGCGAAATGGAAATAATAGATAGTAGTACTAACGAAGATAATTGAAAAAGTTATCCAGTTCCACTATAATCTACCAAATAAAGGATACCCAGGAATGGAAAAGACTATCGAACTCATTACTCGAAGCTTTTACATCCCATAGATTTATAAAAGGGTTAAAGAATATATTTGCAATTATGACGAATACAATCGAAACAAACCAGCTAGACACATACCCTATAGAAAAATGCATATTCCAGTAATCCCAGAAGAACCATAGAAAAGTATAATAGTCAACTTTATCTAAGGATTACCAAAATCTAAAGATATCGTTACTAGAATCGATTATACTTAGGCAATCATTGTTATAGACTAACTGATAAAATATATTATCCTTAGTTCTATACTAGCAGAGCTAACTGCAGAGTAATATATAACGCTTATAATAAAATTGATATTTAGTTGGACCGGATTACCAATAGAAATCATCTCCAATAGAGACAAGTTATTTATCTCGAAATATTGATAAATCATTGCAAAAATATCGGGAATCAACTATAAACTATCAATAGTAAATTATTAATAGATAGATAGATAATTAGAATAAATAATCTAAACAGTTTAATAATACTTGAGACACTATTTAGATTGGAATCAGGCAGATTAGATAGAACTCTTATCTCTTGCCCAGTTCGCCTTAAATAACTCGCAAAATGCAACAACAAAACAAGTACCATATTATATAAATCTAGGAAGATATCTATAAATATTATAGATTGATATTCCATAAGATGGAGTTTCAGAATAGGCAGCCCTAAAAGGAAAACAGTTATAAGCTCTATACTAAAGCATAGCTAAAGATATTGAATAGGTAGAACTCTAGATAAAGCAATATTATAATAAAAAGCGCGAGGACGCGCCCATCCTTAAAAAGAGGGAGAGAGTCTATATATTGCGACGAACACCAGGAAACAAAAACTTCAATATTCAGAGCAAGAAACCTAGTAATAAGCTTAATATAGTACACTATAGACTATATATAATAAAGCAGAAATTGAAAAACAATAACTATAAACTCTAATTATTTAGTAGAATATAAATTTATCTAATCTTCCATATCTCATTACTATAGCTAATAATAAATTAGTAAGAGTACTATGACGAAGCAGGAGAAGAAGAATATAAAGTTGAGAAAATATTGCAACGGAAAAAAGAGAAAGAAAAGATTTATTACCTTGTTAAGTGGAAAGGGTTCTCTTATAAGTATAATACTTAGAAATCAATTAGGAATTTAAACTATCCTAAATGAATTCAGGCATTTCTTAAAGAAAATAGTTGAAAGAAGCATTAAAAAGGAGAGTAGGGTCGACTATAGAAATTATAGCAATAGAAGCAATCTATTTATTTACTTTTTATTCTACTAGCTTTTTCTGCTCCGCCTTATATTTTCGCTTCTTCTCTTCCTCTAACCTTTCTAACTCTTCTATATCTTTTATATTAGTTTAAATGAATTTACCTATATACTTTTAAAGTAGCTTTCGCTATTTTTTGAGATAAAGAAGCTTCGCTAAGGTCGTCTCTCAATCTTTATTAATCTTCTTTTAGATAGTAAGAAGCTTTTTCTAAACTAAATTAGATAAAGCTATATTAATATACTTATACCGACCGAATTTAATATACTTGCTACAACGACTCGATGATTCAGATTTTATATAAATAAAACCCTTAGCGAAACAACATTGACAAGGGATAAGAAGAATAACTCCAGCACTTTCAATCCGAGAAGCAAGGTTCTTTTTATCAATTGATTTCTTTAACGATATAGTTAGTATATTACTATAAAGAATGCACGATAGATAGAAACTAAAATAGATAATCTACCTCGAGATAAATAATAGGGGCTCATAACTATTTATATTGCTATCGGGATGCCAACCTATAAAAAAGAGAATTATTATAAGAATTAATAACGCTCAGCTAATAATTAAATAATGGACACTAATTATATAAGTAGGACGCTTATGAAAGGCTATTCCGGACGAAAAGGAACCCTAGACAGAAAAGCCATCTATATAGAACTGAGCTATAAATAAAAAGGATTAGTATATAGAAACGCGCATATAATCTATAGAGCTATTCGAGCCAGGCTCTACCAGCTCTATTTAAGATGTCAAGTCTATCGAGCCAGACTCTATCTACTTAACTGACGACAGAGCTAGTGTCAGGAAAGGATCTACTTAAAGGAAACTATATAAGGATACTTGTTTACTATTATATATCTAATCTATCATGCTTTATCGCTCACTCAGATTGAATATATACTTTATTCACTTTATCGACTTGTTATTCAATTGTCTTTAGATAATTGCTTCGCAATTATCTATCATAATCCTCTCAGCCCATTGATACTGGACGACTCCGCTTCTCGGCAGAATACTACCAAGCGTGATCAACCTTCTTGGTAAAGAACGGTCGATAACGTTGTGACAAGAAGCTTAATCCTAGAGTGGCTATTATATCTAAATAGCTGGCGCGGCGTTACTACCAGTATAAGATTAGCTATATCCTAATTAGCGCCTATCTATATTTAATAAGTGCTTAGAACTCTAAGGCATATCTAGAGTGCTCTAGCGGCACTAAAACAGTTAAGTATATTCTTATAAGCTGCCACCAGTAGTACCACTAGCGGGATAAACTATATATAGCTCTTAAAGATATAGAGATAGAAGCCCTAAAGGAAAGCGAGTGATGCCCCGAAGCATATCTATTTAAAGACTCTAAGGTCACTAAAGTATTAATAGACTTTTTAGAGATAATTAGAGAGCGCGAGGACTACTGATAGGCGATAGAGAAGACTAATAGGGGGGATAACTGGGGCATAGAGGCCCTAGACAAGAGAGAACGCGAGGGGGAAGGGTAGCGGTGGCCAGGCGGCCCATTACTGTAGGCTACGCCCTAACGTCCAGTATTAAGGAGGGGGTTATAGGCATGCCACCCACTATAAGTCCCCAAATCATTCTGCGCATATAAGCGGTTTGGGGCGAGGAAAGCGCCAGAATTATTATAACGCCAGGCTCCAATAGGGGGTAGTGGCACTAACTTATAGGGGGCAACCCCTATAAGCTAGGCTACCCCACTCGACACGCTGTCCGTCATAAACCACTGGTTTGGGCATGGACGTTAAACCTTGATTAAATAATAATAATAATAATAATAATATATAAATTTTTAAATAACTAGATCTCCTTAATTATAGTTTTAGCTATTTAGTAGGATGGCCGTGAGACCAGTCTAGAGTTGCTTACGGGCCCGGTCGGGTTGCCTTTTACAACCTGAACCCACGGGTCGGGTCGGGTTAGGGTTGCTAAGAAATGGGTCGGGTTTTCAAAATGGCACAACCCAACCAGTAGTATAGGTTGAGATACGGGTTTTCGGGTTATGACCCGAACCGTTAGAAACTATTAACCAGTCTCAGGCGGGTTGGTCTCAACCTAGGTTTAGTCTCATTGTTCACCCTACCTTGATGAGAAGTCTCAAATCGAGACTAAAATGAGACCCGAGACCGGTCTCACTGAGGAATCTCAGTCTCAGCGGCCACCCTACTTATAATCCGTCAAGAACCCACGGGTCAGATTGGTTTATCTTTTTTTATCTTTAAGGTGCCGAAACCAGTCTCTATAAGTCTCTAGTTTAGTAGTTTTCTTCCAAGCAATACTAAGCTTAAGCTTGCCGCCGCCGTCCACAATATCTAAAATGATACTTTGAAGAACAATCTAGAATACTTATCTCTAATTATTAGAGCTAGATTGATTTTTTTAGGATTATACTTATGAAAATAGAACTAGTTACATTTATAATTATTAACGTTCTAGGTATATGTTCAATTTATTAAGAATATTAATATATCTGTATAAGGTAGATTCATGACTTGTTAAAAGTTTCTAGTCATCTTCTCTGCAAAGAAAAAAATTAATAAAGCGAAAATTACCACCCTGAACGTGTTGTCGAAGACAATGGTAAGGAACGTCAGATTTTCGTGCAAACTGCGATGAAATTGGGTTTTGCCTGCGTTTTTATTTCGTTTGGCGGTGTCGGCTGTATATTATATGCGGATTTCAATAGAATAATATTCTTCTGGCATTGTGGTGGTAAATAACAAACAAGATTAGTGGAGAGGGTGCAAAAATTTTACGAATTTACACCAAGGCGGGGTCATACTTCGCACAGCTCCGGAATATATACGGGGCTGGTTAGTTATGTCATATTAGAAACAAAATGGTACTAAAGCTCATTTAGACAATGATTATTGGTTACCGATCTATTAGTACTAATATCAATATCATTCTTAACCACAGATTCAATTTAAGCTTCTTAACAGTGGCTTATTGTTATAAGACGAATATAGAATAGTAAAAGTCTATTTTACAGGATTGATTATCCTAATTAGGATTATCTACTCCTTGGTTATTGAGCTGTAATAGCTTTTTTAGTTATATTGTATCCTATAGCAAAGCTAATTGTGATAAAGATATAGAAAACCATTACAATTTAATATAGTAGCTTATATCAATCGTAGGAATATTCTTGGATTTAGTTTTAAACCTTCAAACTTAGTTTACCATAGTTATATTGACCAAGATTATTATTTAATCTCCGAAAACTATTGAACTAAATTACATATCGTTTTTTTTTTCTCTGATTGTTCAATTTAAATTTAAGAAGAGAACCAGTTATTTCCTAGAGATAGATACAGAGATACTTCGTACCCTTAGATCTAAAATCTATTTGACAAAACTACTCCTTAAAGATTTGTTCATAACTTTCATTTTTTTATTCGAAATCTAAGTGCTTTAAAACCTACATGGAGTTGTCACAAGTAAAGGGAGTGTTATGGATTTGCTGCCTGTCCAACATTAGTAAAATTTGCTATTCTATAATATGAAATTAGCTAGTAATGATATTCCTTCCTATTCCCGAAAGTTTAGTACGCTTTTATTGCGTTTAGTGCCATATTAACGCGTTTAACCATATAGATTTGTTATGGGAAGCGTTTTGAGAATGAGTGACAGCCCCTTTACTGATAACTTTGGACGTTATATACGTTGACTATTCATCTTTTCTATTTTTCTGAATTATAATTATCTACCCCTTAGATTTATGTGGATTTTTGAAGTGTCTATAATCAAGAATACTTGTATAACAGCAATTGACTTAGAGCAATGGGAATGTTAAAGTTAAGTTTAATTGTAGACTATTGATACCCTCAATCTAGGTCGTATGGCACTAACCCAGTCGCCGCGAAGTTATTTGCACAGCCTCAGCTCTATAGTATAGACTCTGGGAAATATGGTGATAGTCAATGTTTCTAAATGAATCTAAGCCCTAACCGCTGCCCAATAAGCTACAATATTCCCATTTTACTGTTGCGCTAAAAGAAAGAAAAAAAAATTCAGCCACCTATATTCCCTCGAAACACAAATCTATTACATGCGAATGAAAATTCAAACTTACCCTGCCTTGTAGTAAGTTCTTAAAGTAAATAATTGTTGATATCACTTTAAGGGAATTTATTAAGCATAGATATACGTGGGCAGTTTGATAAGGTGTGTATAATCCAACAAACCAGTCGAGCTCCGCGCTTAACATTAAATGGAAGAATATACGAATTTCTCACTAAACTAACGGAGAATCAAGTCCTTAAAACTAGCCGTTCAAAATTTATAATATAAACGTGTTTGTTATTCGAACAATATATAGGAATCTCTTTACTTATGAAGGACATTCGCGAGCGAAGCAGAATTAACCCTTCTTAAAATATCTTCTTGCTACACCAAAACAACTTAGCATGTAGACATTAATGCGTTAAAAATAAAATTCAAGTAGAGGATATACGAGGATACCCGATAAACGATTAGAATGGACTAAACATATAATTATTGGTTATATAAGGAGTAGTCCGAAGTTATCTAAAGCGATAAATGTTGTATTATTAGAAATAGAAAATCAGAAAATATATGAACTTCCATCTCAATCAATATTAGAAGAGATAGAGAGGGAATTATACAAAATCTAGAAAAAAAAAATATTGAAAAAAAAAGAAAAAAAAAACCCCCCAGGGCAACGCTGTAAACTCGTATCTAGATATATTTTGGTTAACTTTAATCTTTTTAGAAATAAAATTTGACCGAAAATGGTTTTGTAGCCGAAAATAATTCATGCGATATTTTGAGCAGTGCACGCGAAAGTGCCGAGGTATATATATATATAAGGTCTGCAGCTGTATGGCATCTATTATACCTATCGAAGGCGAATTACTATATAACTATCACGGGCTAACAGCTGGTAGATTTTTTGTTCTATACGTGATTTGCTGGTCAAATAATTAAATGTAGACGATAAGGTTATCAATATAATTTATTTCTCTGTCTTGGTAATACTGCACTTTCTCATTTTAGGCAGAACCGTCTTTATCGAGAGAAAACTATAAGGCCTTATTATGATGCCACTGATACAGCATTTATAGTCTGAAGATTCTTATATTGATGACTCACTCGGTGACAGACCATTGGTATTTCGATAATCTAATCTTAAGCCAATTCTCACCAGTATATTATCTAACTTCTAAAATGTTGTATACTTATCAATTTATCACTAGATCATTAATATTACATTAGTATAAAGATCACTATATTATAAGTTCTTGTATAAATGCGAAGGCTTGTCACCAGCGTATGCGATATTCAGAATATTATTCTGAAATTCCTTTGTCACCTATCTCTGGTTAGAAGGGGTAAAAAAATATTTCCTTTCGATTTGGCCGTACAAAAAAAAAAAAAAAGAAACTAGCGGCATTTCCGGTTTAAGAACTTCCAAGGATATATTTGTTTCTATTTTCTCAAGCATCTAAATGTCTTTTAAACCCCACTCTCCTTTATTTTATTAGAATAAGAGCCTCTGGTTTACAAAAGATTTTGAAGAGTGACATACACCCTGGACGTGGTCTTTAAGATATCAGAGAACGCCAATTTTTCATACAATTTCTAGGGCAAAACCTCGGGTTCATTCTTGCGTCTAGCAATATCAAGGGCTTCTTATATATGGGTTTCAATAGCGCACTACTCTTTATATTGTAGCATACTACTAATCTTTATTTTTTTTTTCCCCATAGATATTCAATGTATTTTGAATATTTGGGTATATAATTACAGGAGTATCAGACATATAAAATTGGATATATTATTTAGAGATATAAAAGTCAAAAAGTCCTATAGTAAAAACTGTCATATAATTGTCAAAATCACCTACAGACTTTTATTTCACACGGTTGCAAAAATATTGCTATAAATTGATAAACCTAAACAAATCAATTACTTTCGTGTATTCACATAGTGCTTTCTTGTGTATCTTGTATGGTTATGTATAAAATTGATCAGATGTTATTAAGATATATACATATATATCTCTTGTTTGTCATATATCATATTTAACGTTTCTGAAAATGTATCGATATAATATCCAACCTAAATATTTCTACTTATAGTGAAAAGTGCTTATATTCACAGTCATTATGAGTCAAAGCGTACTATAATGTATATCAATTTAATACCGCAAATGCAATAATATCTTATTTTTATTATCGACAGCTAAAGTTTTCTGAATCTGTTGTAATTTCGACAATATTTTAAACTATATATTTTCTGATCAAAATGTTTTAGTATGATTGCAGGATCCAGTCAAACTACCGTTCAGATAAGATCTCTTACGTATCAGAAATTCAGGATGCTAAAGTCATCTGATATAGGAACTGTAATAACTCTATATAAATTATATAACTGTAGATGCTTTCTTAAATACTAATTTATTTAAATCAAAAATTGACAGTTTGATCAATCACTTGAATAATCAATTAATATCTCAGGCTAGCAGGTGAGCAAGACAAATATCATATTAAACGAAAGTTCCACTAGATCAAAGGGAGAAATAAATATAACTAAGGATATTCATTCCGAACACTGTAATCTATATGAACCACAAAGGATGCAGAAAATAATATACGGGATATAATAGGCTTTCCATAACCAACATTAAAGTTACTGGATATTTCATTAATGAGTAATTTAGGATTATGAAAATCATTATTATGTACTATCAGACATACTAACATGGTTGTAACAATATTTACCACAATAACTACATAGCCTACATAGATATATTGGTTGGATATTCTGTCCGTAATCTTGTATCTATCCGTTATAAACAGGAAAGAATTACCGCGCCCGAGATTAAATTTTATTATGCATAGACCTTTCAAGGTCCGAAGTTAGCTATTTCTTAAATTTATATTGCGCAGCATTTTTATTTACGAATTAATAACTCGAGTTCAAAAACGCGACGTTTTTATTCATAGGTCTCTTTCTATGGATGGCCCCCAAAGCAGAAAACCCAAGGATACATGGAAGTCTCAGGTACAACAGTTCTGCAAAAAAAATTACACAGACACCCAAGGACATAATCTATAGGCCATAGACGCCATAGGAACTTCGGCTTGTTCTTTAATATAATTTCCTTGAAAGATATCTGTTTCCTTGTTATCCACTTTTTAACTTCTCTTCCCATATATAGCCCAAAAATAATAACCTCCTTTCTATAATTGGAAGACCATGATTACTTACTTTATGAGCCTTTAGTATCCGGTCAATCACTTTTTCAATAACTTCAGACCGACTCCTTATGCAATAGTAATTTAACGCGAACTTTGAGAAAATTTAAATGAATGTATGTCGCTTGATCGACGTACAGGAGGTATAGAAGTTTTAGTATGAATAATAAGTCATTAATATACTTTGTCTAGATTATACAGTACTAATACAGTTTCCGGGAAGCCATTTTCAACAGCTCTAAGTTTACATACTATTTATTATATAACATCAAGAAATTTAGTAAGAAAGTTGAACAATTAGTATAATTAGATATAAGGTAGCTCCGATACTTAATACGCTATCTATATTTCAAGTTTATAATTATTTAATAAGTTAAAAGATAAAAAGATAAAATATAGAAATATAGATTGGAATAATATTGTTTTAACACTATAATCTCAATCTAGATTAAATGGCTTCTATGACTAATGAGAAATAGCCTTCGATATCTCCCTAAACTATAGCTATCATATAAAGACAAAGTGATTTTGATGCTAATATATACTAATTTTGTTGGCTATCTACTATTATCGCTGATATTTTTTTGTTTATTTAGAAGAGTCTTAAACCAGCAGCCTTCTGAAGTAGTGGTCACGGGTCGGGTTTGGGTTGCCAAAAAATTTTTAACCCGCATGGAACAGTACAGGCTTGGTTCGGGTCGCAACTCTTCTTAAAAGTATGTTGTCACTCTAATTTAAGATCACGTAATAAGTATGGCCCATTTAGTAGAGTTAACTGCCTTATTAACAGTTATCTATTCAGACATTATTAATTACTAGGCTATAATAGCATTGACTTTCCTATATCAACTACTTTCAATGATAGTCTTTATAACCTCATATAGCCTCGTAAATATATAGTTAAAGTGCGCTTCGTTATTTTTTTTATGTTGATATCTGGTATGCTCTTAGTTATATAACATCTTCAATATCGCCATTTTTAGCTCTACGCAATGTCAAATGAATCTAGCTTTTACCAATGGATCAATTCTATATTTTAAATAAGAATATTGATCATCTCTTGTATAATACAAGGACAGGGAGGTAGGGAGCTTATCCAGATTAAGGGTCACATTTCATAAGAGATTCCTCTTCAAATCGATAAATTTTGAGGGTCATTAGCGCGTTTTCCAGCTTTCATTAAGATATCAGAGTGTCGACTATGAAGAATTGTATGGGAACCTTATAGATATGTGGCGCTTGACGGATAGTTGATCTTATCTTATTTTCAGGCGGAATAATAAGTAGGATCATACCTTGGTCCTCTGACTTTCTTGACTTTCTGATTGTTTTTTGATTGTTTTGGTGGCCTGGTAACGTGTCCATATAATTAGATTATTATGACATACGCACATTGACAGGGTTGATCGGGTACCCAGGGTGTTGATTACGTTACTCAAAATCCATTTTCTACAAATTGTTTTTATATACTAGAGCTTGGATTTAATTTATATATTTTGTTGAACAATTTCTAGGTGATATAAAAGGTCCATTTCATATTATAAACAGGTGCGCCGTCGAACCTTGGGTTTTATTGAAGATTTAACTAGAAACCAAGTCACTGAATATAATTAATGTAATTGGTAAGCGAGCGGCCACTGTAAATGAGTGCCCACTTTCGTCCCGAAACCCGTTCTATATCAATTTCTGATCTTGAATTTCAATTCCTACCTAATAAAAATAAATTATCAGTACAACTAGGATATCAAGGTCCTTTATATCTAAGAATATTTATTATATTTACTGCACCGGTATTAGACATATATAAGTAATTTGAAGTCTAGAAGCCCAGGCCTAGCTAGCATAGTAGAAGTACTCCAAGATATCTTAACCTAATTGTATATAAGTGCCTAAGCTTTTTTCTCTGGTAAATCCTTATATAAGATATTTACTTTCTTTATTATCTGCATTTTTGCTTCTCTTTTATACATATAGTTTATACTTTATGGATTTCCTTCTCTAGAAGTATAAGATTATCTATAGTAAGTTATCTTATATATCTCAAATATTCAATTAAATTATCTTTTCAACTAAACAGGAAGGACTCTTATAGACCGGCTTATATATCTCTTAATTATTATTGATTTATTTTCAAATTAATATGGATTTTAAGATATCTATGAGTAATATACTTATAGATTACTTAATCAACTCAGAGAAGATAAAGAAGTCTTGATTTACATAGCAAGCTATGGATAGATTTAATTTAGACTAGATAATTGACCTATCTAATATAAAGCTGTCCTAAATAGTCTTAGGTTTGTTTATTGCTTCCCAACGCAAAAATTCTTATATTCTTCAGATTCTGAAGCAATGACATACACAAATGGATTGTATGAATTTTGACTTGGTATTATAATCTCTCACTATTTGACTGCCCCCTACTTGAGCATTGATTTCTAATTCTAATTCCTCATGCGACTACACACGCCTGCGAAGCTCGGCCAGAATGGACGTCCATTAACCTTTTCATTTAATAATTACCTTAGTCTCGTCAACTTCCTCAATAATTCGTTTTATATGAATTATTTATTACTTGATATGATCTCTCCGAGCGGTATTTGTTGTCTTGACACTCATAGAGGCGTTTAAGCTTGCTAAGCCGCTTAAGATGAACTAAAATAATTCCTAATGTAGTTGGTTGGTTGATAAGATAAGCCTTGAAGCTTGCACTTTTAATAATTATTTTATTATAAGCTAGTATTCCAATTCTATATCAAAGTAATTCATCCTTTGCTTTTTGAAGTCGATTTGTAGTTTATTGTATTAAGAGAGTCAAATTACTTAATATACTTGACAAGATCGGCGTAATTAGCTGCTCATCAAGCTGGTCAATAATAATTTGCAGATTCTGTATCTATATACCACTATCCCCAAAACCATATATTATTATAGATCTTTTGAAGATCTTATCCCGTATTATCTTGAGTGCGGCGAGGAAATCATTTTTTGTCATAAGGCTATAGTAGGTATAAGTGGCCTCCAAAGCGAATTTGTTATACTAATACTTATAAGTATGAAAACCACCAACGTCAAGTGATTGCACGAGATAGTTGTATGGGCGATTAAGAAAAGGACGATGATTTTCTTTTCACAAATTCCTTAGATTCCCATACTTTAATAGTCCTGGTAGCCATCACACATCAGAAGCCGGTGAGTCCCCTTTTATACGTGGTTCACCAGTCAAAGTGTTAACCAATGCCAAATATCAAGAGTATCTATATAATTTATTTCTATAGCCTTATATATACTGCCTGTTCCAAAGACTAAACCCAATTAACTCTATAGGAGCATCTTCATCAAAAGGATTATATAGGGTTCGATTACTATACCGCTGGCTAATACAGCTTTAATGATAATGGTATATTGGCAAATTTAATTGATTACGTATCTCTTTTCAACGACTTACCCTGTAACAATCTATTAATCTCTTGATATATCAATAATGAATGTAGTCTCGTCGAAATTCCATTTCTTCTTGCTTTTTTCCTTCATTGAGTGTATCCTTCAAACGTTGAAATCAGTTTCTAAGAACTGCTATTCATAAGCTTTCTTTTAATCTATATTGTGGGCCTACCATTGACATACGCGATATTTAGGCAAAACAATCTAAGAAGCATTTGACCCATTTATCCACGGTTAATGGCAGTGGATTGATTTTTTAGAATTGGCCTCACGAAGAATGAAATTATCGGCATTCTAATTATAAAGGGCTTTAAAGACATGCCTATCTTGTCAATAATATCGATATTTATATAAAGCAGATTCTAGACTTTCTAAAAGTCTCCGACCTACAGAAGAAGGTCATATAGACCGAGAAAATCCGTCCCAAACTCATCGTCGAAGATATTGGTAAGAAATATTATATTTTTTGTGCAATCTATGATAAAAAAAATTTTTTTTCACCTTTGGCGGCGTTAGCAGCATTTTGTATGCGAATTCAATAGAATAACAGTTCTTTGGCAGCGTGATGGTCAATAATAAGGAAACTAATGGAGGGGATGCAAAAACTTGCCGATTTTGCGTTCAGGGGGTTTTGGCGTTGAGGTGGCGGATAAACCTTTAGATATAAATAAATTAATGACATAAAATTTTCTCACTCTTTTAGAAACTTAAAAAATAATGCTTAAAGCCGAGAGTATTTGAATAGCTTTATAGCAAGTAGATTAGTGCTATTCCATCTGAGTAAAATTTGTTGATATTTTACTATCTAAGTGTGAACCTTCCTTATATTCTCTAGATTAATTTTAAGTAATTTATATCATGTTCTTAGAATATATATTATTTTAAGTATTAAATAAATAATGATAAGAGATATATGAATTAGTATATAGTGTCCTGTTACTTTGGAAAAAAAAATATGATTAACAAGGTATCTAAGTTAAATACAATTTTCTAGTTCTAGAAAGGAAAGTATACTCCATTAGCTATATATTATATAATAAATATAAGAAAATAACTACTAGAGAGGAAACATGGGCATTTAAAATTAATTAGATTAATATACGTCGTTGTTTCAATTGCTTATATGCCGCCAGTTTCAATACAGTAAAATCAATATTCTCAATTATAGAAGGCCTCAATGCCCTAATCGTACAATTTATTTCTTTATAACTAATTATTATATAAATAAGACTAGGAATCAATCACCAAATAACAGTCGCGCTAAAACAGTCTCGGTCACTTGACGAGTTCCTCCCAACGAGAATCTATACATACCATAACAAATAGTTTCGTTATGCCAGCCAGACCGTTCAAGTGTGAAAATGTTAATATCACTTCAAGAAAGAAATTAAGCCCAATGATGAATTATTGAAGTGGGTAAAATGTAACACAAATCAGTTAAGATCTTCAAATTCCGCGTTTATCAGTGGATGGAACTAAAAACGGATTTCTCACCAGTATATACAGAATCGAGCCCTCGGCTGGCTGTACAAGATCATATATGAAAAAGATAGGTAGCATATTACTCAAATAATAAAGAGGAATCCCTTCATCACTTATAAAAAATTTCGCGGCGAGCGATGTGAGATTAAGAATCAGGGTATGGACATTGATTGGCATACCAAAAAGACGGTGACAAATTACTAAATTACGATCAGGATAAGCTAAAAAAAAATATGATGATTAGATAAATAGTCTAATTTTATATGGAGCGATGAATCTTCTATTGAATTAGAGAAAGCACAATAAAATTTAGGGGCTTTTCATCTTATCTAGCTCAAGAAAAAATGGAAAATGGAATCCATACAGCCTTATTCTAAAGATACAGGATATTCTATATGATTTGGGCTAGATTTTAGGGCTTGACCTTTTAGAGATCACACTTTTACGAGATTTCGAATCTAATAGGAATGGCTACTTTGTAAACTCCGAACTTGAAAACTAGAGTTAAGTCTATTCTCTATATGGGAACCTGATAGTATTAACGTGGAATAATAATACTTCAATTCATTCAGCCTGCAAAGTCTAAAAAGTTAACTAAAAAAATAATAAAATTCTTACTATGGATTGGCTACTAACTTTACCAGGCTTAAACCCAATTGAACATGCCTGGACAAAGCTCGAACTTCTTTATAATTGGATCCTGAGATTCCAACTATAAAAGAAACCCATAGCAATATTAAACATTGATTTACTAAAGTTGTCGAGAAAGCAGAGGAAGCTTTAGGTCAAGAATCTTTTGAGACATTGAAACGGTCTATGGATTCAAGGGTTAATGCTGTTGTCTTAGCGAAAGCGTGGTACACTATTAGGAGTTCCTCCTACTATAATAAAATATATTCGATTCTCCGTTTCGTGATGTAAAATAATTCAGTTTTGACCAAACGCGCCTAGTATCAAAATCATAATTAGCAGTACTGTAAATAAGAATCAGCTACTCACTTATAGTAAATAGGTTGATTATGTTGTTATCGACCGTTTTTACCTAGGTGAACGCGCTTGGTGGATCCTGCCGGGAAGTGTAGACGTCCAGAATCAAAGCTCAATGAGGCATGAATATCCAGATATATAATAATATAGTAAATAAATGTCCTTGTATAGTCCCCCCTTATTATAAAAGCTTTGTGGTGATTACTTCAGTGGTTATAATGACTCCTTTGCAGCAATTATGACTTTTACACTGTTTGCTATAATAGTTTTATAAGCGCTATTATTCGTCGCGCTCCTATAGGGTTCCTTCCTCCTTCAACTAGGCTACTCTAGTATTAAGTTAATAACTGTAAGGCTAATTCCTTGACCGTGCGAGACCTGTCTTGGCACTATATCTGTAGGTCTAAGCACCAAATCATTCCGTCCTCTAATATCTGTTTTATCACTACCGGATTACTTATATAACTAGTATCGATAATTTGATTATTAGTTGAGCGTTATCAATTCTTAATTTCTTATAATAAAATTTTCCCTCTATAGGCTGGCGCCTCAATAGCAGTATAAATGGTCGCGGGCCCCTATATTCTGTATTTGATGTACGTTGTCTTTTATTCAGATTGTGCGTATATTTGTGGTGATACGCTACTTATATCCTTGTATCCTTAAGCAAATAAATAAGAAAAATCTTGCTATTCGGATTGAGCACTTTGGCATTATACTATTCTTTCCTGATTATCGTTATTCCACTAACTATACTAAAACAAAGATATCGAGAAGTACCTTGGAGAAAGAAAAGCACTTAGTAGAATAATAGAAAAGTAAATAAGTAGATTATTTCTATTACTACAACTTTTGCTATAGGCCCTAATGTCCTTTTTGATATACTTTTAACTACTTCAAGAAATGCCTGAATTCGTTGAGGGTAATTCAACCTGTTGGTTAAAACCTGTAGATTATTTCTTTATGAGAAATCTTCGTAGATGATATATCTTCCCTTTCTCCTTTTTCATTACGATATTTTCTACTTTATCTTCTTCTTCTGCTCTGTTATTTTTTTTTTACTAATTCTTATTGGTTATAGTAATCGAATATAAAGACTAGGTGAGTTCATATCATATTTTACGAGATAGAGTTCATATTTATTATTATCTATTTCTTTACTTTATTATATATAGTTAATAGTATACTATACTGAGCTCGTTACTAGGGGATTAGCTCGAAATACTAAAAATGGTGTTTCCTAGTGTTCGTCGCAACAGATTCTTTCCCCTTCTATAATATATATTCTTATACTTCTTATTATAATATTACAAGAGTAGAGAGCTCTACCTACTTAATATCGTTCACTAAACTTTAATATAAATTTTGTAGTTATGTTTATTTAGAGTTACTTATTCTGATACTCCATTTCTAGGGATAGCTATCTATGTTATCCTCAGTTACTCCTCTAGGTTCATATAAAATAAATATATGGGGCGAACGGGCAAGTAATAGAACTTCTATTCAGTTAGCCTGATTCTAATCTAAGATACTGCTACTATCTAAGTTTTTAATCCTTATTATCTAACGTAACCGGTAAGCGAGCGGCCACTGTAAGCGAGTGGCCACTTCCGTTCCCACAACGCGTCTCTTGACAATTTCATATAACTTAACGCGCCAATATGCCACTAATTCGCAATAAAAATGTGTCAAATTCTCAGGAACAAGAAGGAAGAATATTATTGGCTATTTCCGATTTATAGAATCAAAAAATTGCCAATATTGGATAAGCAGCAAAGATTTACAATGTCCCTCGAATAACTCTACGGCGCAGATTACAAGGCACTAAAGAAAGATCTCAAATACGCGTCAATAATTATAAATTGAGTAAATATAAAGAGGAATCACTTATTAAATGGATATTAGACCTAGATAAGCGAGGATTACCTCCCCGTCCATCTCTTATATGAGATATAGCTAACTATCTTCTATCTCAATATGGAAACTAATAAGTTAGAGAGAAATAGATATTTAATCTAGTTCAATATCGCCTAGACATTAAATCACAATTTTCAAGAAGATATAATTATGAACGTGCCAAATGCGAAGATCCAAAGATAATTTAAAAATATTTCAACTATATATAAGAAGCTATATTGAGGCTTTACCATTATATATTATTTTTAAAGCGATAAAATACTCTTAAGAAGGCTGGTTTAAATCTCTTCTAAATAATTGGAAAATCAATATCAGTGATAATAGATAGATAATCGATAAAATTAGCCTAGATTAGCTTTAGAACCATTTCATTCCTTATATAAATAATTGTATTAAAGGAAAATATCGAATACTTATTCTTGATAGTTATAGAAGCCATTTAACTGCAGAATTCGACCGGATTTGCATTGAGAATAATATTATTCTAATCTATATACCACTGTATTCCTCATATCTTTTATAACCTCTTAATATTAGCTATTTTACAGTCTTAAAATAATAATATAGGCAGCTTGTTGAACAGCACCTCTTAATATTAGCTATTTTACAGTCTTAAAATAATAATATAGGCAGCTTGTTGAACAGCGGATAAGGCTTAGATTCAATTATATCGACAAGATTGACTTTCTTATAGCATTCCTAGAAGCCTAAATAATAGCATATAAAGCTGAGACTATTCAGAATGGCTTCGCAGCCAGTGAATTAGTGCCATTTAATCTAAATCGAGTCTATCAATAGCTTACTATTCAAATTAAGACTCCCTCACCTTCTCTAAGTCAATCAAGCAATTCATAATTATCTTGCTTATAAACACCTTAAAATCCACGTCAATTTAAACATTAAATAATAATTATAAAGAGATGTATAAGCCAGTATACAGGGAGTCCTTCTAGTTCAGTTGATGAGATAATTATCTAAAGTATATAAGATGACCGTAAATAACATTATATTCCTAGGGAAGGAAGTCCATGATTTACGAGCTGTATATAAAAAGGAGAAGCAAAAACGCAGACAATCTAGAAAGCAAATATCTTATGAGTAAGGTATTATAAGAGAAGAAGCTCAAGTACTTATATAAAGTCAGGTTGAGGTATCTCAAAGTGTTTCTACTGCCTTGGCTAAGTTTGAGCTTCCAGACTCTTAACCACTTATATGCCGCCAATTCCGGTGTAGTGAGTGTAATATTCTTGGACATAGAAGGCCTCAATGCCCTAAGCGAACTGATAATTAATTTTTTGTATATAATCATAATATAAGGTTAGATATTGAGATTCAAAATTAATATTGACGCATTATTGGGGCGGAAGTGGCCACTCGCTTACAGTGGCCGCTCGCTTACCGGTTACGTTATATACTAGTAATTTATAATTAATGTCTTATGATTAATTCCTAAGATCCTCACGCAAGTTTACCAAGATTTTAAGATAAATAGTATATCGCAATCAGAAATATTCTCTACCAATAATCTTATCTCACTAAACACTAATTTCATTGAAATCATGTATTGTTCTGCGGTCAACTCTATGGTTTTAGTCCTAGAATAATATATGTATTATCAATTAATCTATAATAAAAATGATAGCTTATACATATTTTTGATGATGATATCTTTGGATTTTAGTGTTACTATAATTCTTCTAAAATTACTAAAAAGTATGTTTTGTCTATTAAATAGGTGTCTAGCTAACTTTATTCCTACTATATTTAATATGTATATATTTTTTACTTTCAATATATCTAAGGAATGCAGAAGCTTCAAGTAATAGAGTTAACAGTTTTATTTATTCCTAGGTGTCCTCTATTTAGTAGATTCTCGTGATACTAAATTATTTTCATGGTTAATTTTGCTAGAACTCCTATCTATTGCTTCTATATTATATCTATCTATCTCCTCCTGTTACGTCTATAGTTTTCTGAATTAGTGTATTCTTGTTAATTATATATCTGAGTGCTTAAATTCCTATTTCCATAATTATTATATTTATAGCTAGTATTATATATATTTTATTATACTCTATTAAAACCCTCCTGAAGTGTATCTTAGGTAATTCGATGTCCTTAATGTATTCTATAAGTACCCTGGACCTCACTAATTGACAAAAATAAAAGTAACTCGGACTTTTAATACGGAAATTGCTTATATTTCTATAGATCTATTTAGGTGTCTTTATATTTTATTACTCTATAGATTATATATTTAGGTGGTGTGCGCTAGCGAGGCTAAGAAATCTCATTTGTAGTTGATTAACTAGGAAGATATTTTCCTAGAGCGCTATAGTAAGCTCCTAGCCTTCATAAACTATTAGAATATACTTCTAAAGAGGCTCTAATCTTCTCTTATGCTTCTTATATATTTTCTTACTATTCATGAATTATAAAATCCCTTACTAATAACGTAATCCACCACCCACCCGATCAACCCTTCCAAAACGCGTACACCAGTTCTATTTGATTATTTTGACGCGTCACTATGCCACCAAAACATTCAGAAAAGTCAAATAAATTGACCAGGAAGGCAAGGTATTACACTCTATTCCCGATCTAAAAATAAATAATGCCAAGTATTCGTCAAGCGGCACGCGTCTATAAAGTTCCCTATATAACTTTATATGATGGTATCTTTATAAAAGCTAAAAAACGCGCCAATGGCCTCAAACTTTCAGAATTTGAAGAGGAATCGCTTATAAAATGGATTCTTAATCTAGATAAGCGAGGATTACCTCCCCGGCCTTCTCTTGTACAAGATATGGCTAATATTCTTCATTCTCAACATGGAAACCAATAGATTGGTAAAAACTAGGTTTATCGATTTGTTCAACGTCGCGCAGAGCATAATGATGATTTTCTCGAAGGTACAACTATGAGCGCGCCAATTGTGAAGATTCAAGGATACTTCAAGAATATTTCAATTGCGTACGAGAGGCTATATTAGAATATGGTATCCTACCAGACGATATCTATAACTTTGATGAAACTGGCTTTGCAATAGGACTCTATATAACTATAAAAGTTATTACTGGAAGTGATCGATATACTCATCTAAAGCTATTACAACCTAGTAATCGAGAATGGGTAACTATTATTAAGGTAGTTAACTCTATTGGATGGGCTTTACCTTTATATATAATCTTCAAAGCGACAAAATATTCTCAAGAAGGCTGGTTCGAGACTCTTCCAGATAATTGGAAAATCAATATTAGCGACAATAGTTGGACAACTGATAAGATTAGCTTGAATTAGCTTCAAAACCACTTTATACAAATGGCCATATAATGGGAAAATATCGCATACTAATCCTTAATGTTCATGGAAGCCACTTAACTGCAGAATTCGACTAGTCATATATGCACTAGAAATAATATTATTCCAATCTGCATGCCTCTGCATTCCTCTTATCTCTAACAACCTCTTGATGTTAGCTATTTTTGCAGTTATAAAACGGAAATACAGATAGCTTGTTGAGCAGCGGATAAGACTTAGTTTCAATCATATCGATAAAATCGACTTTCTTACTGCATTTCCAGAAGCTCATCTAATGGCATATAAATCTGAAACTATTCGGAATGGCTTTGCAGTGACTGGATTAGTACCATATAATCCAGATCAAGTATATGAACAGCTTACTACTCGGCTCAAAACTCCTATACCTCCTCCAAGTCAATCAAGCGATACGCAATCATCCTACTTATAAACACCACAAAATCCACGTCAATTTAAACGCCAATTAATGACAATTAAGAGCAAATAAATCAATATATAGAAAGTCCATCTAAAGTTATTGATAAGGCAATTCAGCGGATGTCAAAGGCTTATAATATGAGTATTAATGAGCTTCTAATTATATAAAAAGAAGTTCATGACCTACAGGCTGCACATGAGAAGGAGAAGCAAAAACGCAGACGATCAAGGAAACAGATACCTCATAATCAAGTAATTACTAGAGAAGAGGCTCAGACACTTATACAAAGTCAGGTTGAGGCATCTCAAAGTATTACTACTGCTCTGGCTGAGCCTGAGCAACCAGCTGTCACAAGAATCGACAACGCTCAGCCAATGGTTAAATAACGGACGCTAGTTATATAAGCAGGACGCTTACGAAAGGCTGTTCCGGACGAAAAGGAACCCCAGACGGAAAAGCCGCCTATATAGAACTAAGCTATAAATGAAAAGGATTAGCGCATAGAAACGCGCATATAATCTATAGAGCTATTCAAGCCAGGCTCTACCAGCTCTATTCAAGATATTGAGTCTATTAAATTAGACTCTATCTACTTAACTGACGACAGAGCCAGTGTCAGGAAAGAATCTACTTAAAGGAAATTATATAAGGATACTCATTTATCATTATATATTTAATCTATCATGCTTTATCGCTCACTCAGATTAAATATATACTTTATTCACTTTATTGACTTGTTATTCAATTGTCTTTAGATAATTACTTCATAATTATCTATTATAATCTTCTCAGCTCATTAATACTAGATGACTCCGCTTCTCGGCAGAATACTACTAAGCGTAATCAATCTTTTTAGTAAAGAATGGTCGATAACATTATAATAATAAAGTATCCTTACGAGTTACAACTTAAAGATATTAATAAGAAGTTCCCTTAGTAAAGACTGATAATGGCAGGAAATGATAGCCTAAGTATCTTAGAAACTCTATATACCGCTTAAGCTACCTCTAGATAGTAATAGTGCTATACTAAGATTTAATAAGATAAAGAGATAGATATAAATAATTATATTATATAAATAGAAATATATATAAACTGGATAGTTAAATAGATTAATACTCTCGAAAGATAGATAGAAGAAAGAAACAACTATATTGAGTAGTTAGAGAATCAAGTTATAAATACTCTAATACTAGAATAGGGACGAGTCAAGCTATTAAAATCTATAACCTTCGATAGCACTCGCTCTAAACTGAAGATATTCCTTATTAATATAGAGATATATCTAGAAGTAAATTAGATTATAGCTAATAAGAAAAAGATAATCTATATAGCTTTATACTTTACCGATGCCGCAGCTAAATAAATATAATCTATCTTAAAAGACTATTATAGTAATAGCTAAGAGGATTAAAACACTATTACTAGAGACTTATTCTTAAGCTATAATATATTTAAATAAAAGATCGCTGAAGCCTTTAGAAATATCGATAAATAGTAAACTATAGAATAATAGCTAAAATATCTAAGATAGACTAGATTAGCCTAGTAACTGGCAGTAAAGTTCTAATAGATTATTATACCACTATAATATAATAATAGAGTATAAATTGCTATATTTAAAAATATACTTAAGGAAGAAGTCCAGACTGAATTGATTAAGATAGATCGACCTAATAATATTAATTAATTTATTAAAATAACTATTAAGATTAATAATAAATTATTTGAAATCAAATAGAAATAACAAGAATTCCAAAGATAGAAGAAATTTGGAGGATTACCTTAAATGAACCAGGTCAAACGAAGAGGACCTTAATATAATATAGATAGAGATATTAAAATATAGATAAATACTATTAATACTAAAAATAAAAGAGAAAAATGATGTAAAGAAAGATTATACTATAAGTATAAAAAGAAGAGTCATTTCGCGAAAGCATATAGATAAAAATAGAGTAATAGACTGGCTACCTAGAGTTCTAAAAGAATTATAATAATTATAATAACTACTATTAGCTCGCCTAGTAATAGTATAGAAGTCCTAGATAAATAAGAATAAGATATATAGATTGATTAGAAATAAATTATATAGTAATAATTTTATAACACTCTAGTAATAGAGAGAATAGAATTCTCTAAGTTATTAAGTAGATATATCTAACTAAGCTTTAAGGAAGAGCTAGCTTAGAAAGAGTGACTCTATAAGAGTATTAGATTTAATAAAGAGATACCTCGCAGGAAAGTCTAAGATTTATAGGACCTTAATAATTCCTTAATATCTATAAAAATCCTAGATTAGATAACGTTTTAGGACAATAAAGATTAAGTAATTTATAAGGACCTAGATTGAGAATTGGATTACGCTAAGTAAGTAATAAGGAAACTCGAAAGAATTGCGTCAATAGTACGAGAATATTATATATCAAGACCACCGAGCTATATAAACTATAAAATAATACTATAGGAAGAAGAGATTACTAATGTTAACTGGGGCACTGATGACGATAAAAGAGAACTAAGATACGATTATTATCTAGCGAAACTAAGATATTGGGAAGAGTCAGTAGATATTTAGATAGAATATATTAAATATTATAAATTATACTATATCTAGATATACTATAAATATAAAAAACACGGAAAGAAATACCTAGAAACAGTGAATAAATATGAAAGGATATCTAGAACGAACGGGATTCAGTTATATGAATTCTCTATAGAATATGCGATTAATTGTATATGCAGGTATTACCTAAGCCTCAGCCAGATAATATATATTGAGTTAGATTGGACCACTTATCTAGATAACAGATATAGGTAACATTACCGAATAAAGTTGAGATGGGATTATTTCCCCAGATCACCAGGAATCTTAAACCAACTAAAAGGATGTCCAAGATCAGACCCATAGTATAATTATATTTAACTACCTGGATATCCCTATTATTTAGGGATCCCAGCTAGCGAATACGTTAAACCAAACTGCACAGTTCACTGAAGAGGCGGAAACTCATTTATATAGTTATTTATAGAAAAGGACCAATACTACTAGAAATATTTAACTATATATATTTCGACTATTACTTTAGATAAACAATCTTATATTATTGTCTAGGCTACAATCAACAAGATCCCTATTAAGATACTTATTAATTTAGGAGTAACTAACAACTATATTAACCAGGAATTTATTAAAAAGAATTAAATCTTATGTAAAGTAACGGGAGGACGGGTCAAGATAGTTACAGTCGACGGTAATATAGTTTTTAAAGGACTAGAAGAAAGAACCTATACTGCTATAATTAGATTAGGCAAATATAGTATACTGATATTATTTCTACTTACCCTACTAGGACTGTAAAGCTATAATATTATATTAGAAATAGGATGGCTACGATAGCTAAAACCAATAATCGATTAGAAGATAGATATAGTTATTATTAATAAGAACCAACTTAACACTAAGCCAATAAACTAATAAGATAACTAGATCGCAGCAATAAATATAACTATTTGGCCGAAGCCAAAGAAATAGTATAAGAAAGAACTTACAGAAGTGCAAAAGAACCTGCCGAAAAAATACCATAAATTTATTAAATTATTTATTAAGAAAGAATACCGACTTCCAACACACCCTCTAGAATATAAGATAGTTATTAAACTGAAACCAGATACCCAGCTTAAATAAATAAAGTAGAGATAGAAGTTATAAGATAAATAGGAAGTAGAAGATAAGTTCATTAAATATTTCCTATCTATAGAATATATTAGAGAATCCAAGTCACCCTTCTTAACGTAGAATCTCTATATACTAAAGAAGGACGGAACAAAGAGAGTAGTATATGACTACTAATATCTAAATAGTTAGATAATTAATGACGCCAATAAAGCACTATACTAAGAATAGAAAAGGGATTTATTATAAGGAGTAAAAATCGTCACTATCTTTGACATCGAATGGGGATACTATAATCTCTAAATGAAAAAAGAAGATATACCGAAGACCGCAATCCTCATAGATAAGGGATTATATAAATAGATTATTATATCTATGGGACTTAAAAATCTACTAGCATAATTCACTAAATATATAATCTATATTTTATAGGAATACCTAAACGATTTCGTGGCAGTCTATTTTAATAACATTATTATGTTCTCTAAGAAATCCGAGGAACATAACGAATATATTCAAAAAGTTATAAGGAAACTTATAAATGCCGGCGTAATACTAAAAATCAAGAAATACAAGTTTAATGTAACTAGAGTTAACTATCTAGAAATAATCTTTATACCTAAAGAACTAGAGATTCCACTAGAAAAAGTTAAGAATATTATATCCTAGCTAACTCTAATAAATATTAATAAAATATAGTAATTTCTAGAAGCTACTGGATATCTAAGATGATATATTAAAGATTATATAAAAATCATCTAACCAATGACGAAGTTACTTAAGAAAGAAGAAACATTTATTTAGGAAGAAGAATAAGAAAAAGCATTCGAAGAAATGAAAGAATGAATCAAAACGGCACTAATACTAAAACTATTTAATCTAGAGGCATAATATATTATAAAACTAGACGCCTCAGGATATACTATTAAAATAGTTTTAGAATAAATTAAAGGAGATATCGCTCGACCAGTCTTATTTCACTCTAGAAAACTAACTGACACTAAATAAAATTACAATATATATAACTGAGAACTACTTACAATTATTGAAGCATTTAAATATTAGAGATACTACCTCTAAGAAACTACTAAGAAAGTTATTATTAAAAGTGACTATTACAATCTAAAATACTTTATAAATATCAAGGAATTATTAGGATAATAAATTAGATAGGCCGAATTACTTGCGAAGTTCAACTTCAGAATTAAATATATCAAAGGAAAAGAAAATGTGATTATAGATATCTTAAGTAGACGAGCTAACTACACTATTAGTATCGAACTATCAAAGACAATAATATTAAAGGAAGACCCTAATAGAATCCGATATAATAAGTAAGCTACACTAGCTACTATTATAATAGTTATAGAAATGGAATTCCAGAAGGAATTAAAAGAAGTAATAAAATAGGACAAAATAGTCTAGGACAACATCATGAATTAGATATTTCAAGAAGAAGATGGATTCGCGAAATAGAAATAATGGATAGTGGTACTAATAAAGATAATTAAAAAAGTTATCTAGTTCTACTATAATCTATCAAATAGAGGACATCTAGGAATGGAAAAGACTATCGAACTTATTACTTGAAGCTTTTATATCCTATAGATTTATAAAAGGGTTAAAGAATACATTCGCAATTATAATAAATGCAATCGAAACAAACCAGCTAGGCATATGCCTTATAGAAAAATGCACATTCTAGTAATCCTAGAAGAACCATAGAAAAGTATAATAGTTAACTTTATCTAAGGATTACCGAAATCTAAAGATATCGTTACTAGAATTAATTATACTTAGGTAATCATTGTTATGGACCGACTAACAAAATATATTATCCTTAGTCCTATACTAGTAGAGCTAACCGCAGAGCAATACGCAACGCTTATAATAAAATTAGTATTTAGTTGGACCGGATTACCGATAGAAATCATCTCCAATAGAGACAAGTTATTCATCTTGAAATATTGGCAAACTATTATAAAAATATTGGGAATTGACTATAAACTATCAATAGTAAATCATTAATAGATAGATAGATAATTAGAATAAATGATCCAAACAGTTCAATAATACTTAAGACACTATTTAGATTGGAATTAGGTAGATTGGGTAGAACTCTTATCTCTTGCCCAGTTCGCCTTGAATAACTCGCAAAATGCAATAATAAAATAAGTACTGCATTATGTAAATCTAGAAAGATATCTATAAATATTATAGATTAATATTCTATAAGACGGAGTTTTAGAATAGGCAGCCCTAAAAGAAAAACAGTTATAAGCCCTATACTAAAGTATAGCTAAAGATATTGAATAGATAGAACTCTAGATAAAGTAATATTATAATAAGAAGCGCGAGGACGCGCCCATCCTCAAAAAGGGGGAGAGAGTCTATATATTGCGACGAACACTAGGAAATAAAAACTTCAATATTCAGAACAAGAAACCTAGTAACAAGCTCAACATAGTATATTATAGACTATATATAATAAAGTAGAAATTGGAAAACGATAACTATAAACTCTAATTACCTAGCAGAATATAAATTTATCCAGTCTTCTATATCTTATTACTATAGCTAATAATAAATTAATAAGAGTACTATAATGAAGCAGAAGAAGAAAAATATGAAGTTAAGAAAATATTGCAACGGAAAAAAGAGAAAGGAAAGATTTATTACTTTATTAAGTAGAAAGAGTTCTCTTATAAGCACAACACTTAGGAACCAATTAGGAATTTAAACTGCCCTAAATAAATTCAGGCATTTCTTAAAGAAAATAGTTAAAAGAAGCGTTAAAAAGGAGAGCAGGATTAACCGCAGAAATTATAGCAATAGAAGTAATCTATTTATTTGCTTTTTGTTCTACTAGCTTTTTCTGCTCTATCTTATATTTTTGCTTCTTCTCTTCCTCTAACCTTTCTAACTTTTCTATATCTTTTATATTAGTTTAAATAAATTTACCCGCACGCTTTTGAAGTAGCTTTCGCTGTTTTTCGAGACGAAGAAGCTTCGCCAAGATCATCTCCTAATCCTTATTAATCTTCTTTTAGATAGCAAGAAGCTTTTTCTAAGCTAAATTAGATAAAGCTATATTAATGTACTTGTATTAACCGATTTTAATACACTCACTATAATAACTTAATAATTCAGATTTTATATAAATAAAACCCTTAGCGAAATAACGTTGACAAAGGATAAGAAGAATGACTCTAGCACTTTCAATCTAAGAAGCAAGATTCTTTTTATCGATTGATTTCTTTAATAATATAATTAGCGCATTACTATGAAGAATACATGATAGATAGAAACTAAAATAGATAATCTACCTCGAGACAAATAACGGGAGCTTATAACTATTTATATTACTATCAGGACACTAGTCTATAAAGAAGGGGATTATTATAAGAATTGATAACGCTCAGCTAATAATTAAATAATAGATACTAATTATATAAGTAGGACACTTATAAAAGGCTATTCTGGACGAAAAGGAACCCCAGACGGAAAAGCCGCCTATATAGAATTGAGCTATAAACGAAAAGGATTAGCGCACGGAAACGCATATATAATTTATAGAGTTATTCAAGCCAGGCTCTACTAGCTCTATTCAAGATATCAAGTCTGTTAAGCCAGACTCTATCTGCTCAACTAACAACAGAGCCAATATTAGAAAAGGATCTACTTAAAGAAAACTATATAAGGATACTCATTTACTATTATATATCTAATCTATTGTGCTTTATCGCTCACTTAGATTGAATATATACTTTATTCACTTTATCGACTTATTATTTAATTGTCTTTAGATAATTGCTTCGCAATTATCTATCGTAATCTCCTCAGCTCGTTAATACTGGACGACTCCGCTTCTCGGCAGAATACTACCAAGCGTGATCAACCTTCTTGGTAAAGAACGGTCGATAACGTTGTGACACCAGCCTCGCAAGTACTCATACGCCGCTAATTTCGGTGTAGTGAGTGTAATACTCTTGAGCATAGAAGGCCTCAATGTCCTAATCGTACTAGTAATTAATCTTTAAAATATAATTATTTTTTTGGATTGAAAACTGAAGTTTGAAATCAATATAGTGTAGTTATTCGGAGCCGCTGATCGGGTGGGTGGTGGATTACGTTATTACTACAGAATATATTATTTTTAAGTAACCTTTTACTAGCTGATCCACTTTATAAATTATAGATAAAGGAGGGCTTATTAAATACTATTTTAAAAGATAATTAATCTAGTCTAGCATTCCAAAATCCAAATATTATAAAAAATTTAAAATATATTATTATTTTTATAAGAGTATCTAGTCTTAGATATCTAAAGTAGGTATCCTTATGATAATCTGTAATCAAGATGTAATAACTTCATAATTAAAAATAATATACCTATATAAGAGAAGCTATCTATAATATTCTATATAATATAAATCTCTCTATATATTATTAGTAGAATAGTAAGAAAATAATACTTATTAATATAATTAATATATAATTATATCTCTAAAGTGGCGCTTAAGCACTATAAAATACTAATATTAATAGTTATAATAGATATAAAGAACGCAAAGATAGATAGATAGAAATTTTATTATTAGTATTAATTCTATTTAGTAGGGTGGCCGCTGAGACTGGGATTTCCCCTTGAGACCGGTTCCAGGTCTCATTTTAGTCTCAATTTGGGATTTCTCAGGAGGGAAGTCTGGGACAGACTTGCTAAACATGGGACTGAGACTGGGATTGCTTAGAAAGAACGGGTAAGAAATGGGACTTCCTAAAGAGAGTCAAAAAAGTCCCAGTCTCAATTTAGATTTCTCGGGAGGGAAGTCTGGGACTGAGACTTCCCAAATATAGGACCCAGACTGAGACTGGGATTTTTCAGGAAGAATGGGTAAGAAATAGGACTTTCTAAAGAGAGTCAAAAAGTCCCAGTTTCAATTTAGGATTTCTCGGGAATGGGGACTTGAGACTAAGAATTCCCAAATATAAGACTAGGTGTCACAAGAATCGACAACGCGCAGCCAATAAATAAATAGCGGACGCTAGTTATCTAAGCCAGGCGCTCACAGAAGGCTGTTCCGTACGAAGAGGAACACCAGACGGGAAAGCCGCCCGCACGAAACTAAGCTATAGATAAAAAGGATTAGCGTATAGAAACTATATATATAACAGTATAGTAAATATAGTGGATACTATGTTCGATATGCTAAAGAATATAGTGTGTATAGTGATTGATATATTCACTATGCCAGCAGAGAATATAGCAAGTAGGGCCACTACTATAATGGCTATAATTAGGAAAAACACACTTATTTACCATTATATATCTAGTTTATTATACTTTATTATAAATCTATCTCTATAGATTGAATATATACTATATTTACTTTATTGATTGGTTATTAAACTTATCTTTAGATAATCACTTTATGATTATCTATTATATCTCCTAGTATATTAATCCTAGATAACTCTGCTCCTTAGTAGAATACTACTAAGCATACTTAACCCTCCTTAGTAAAGAATAATTAATAATACTATAATAATAAAGCATCCTAATAAGTTATAGCTTAAAGGTATTGATAAGAATCTCTTTAGTAAAAGCTAATAATAATAGGAAATAATAGCCTAAATATCTTAGGAACTCTATATATTATTTAAGCTATCTTCAGATAGTAATAGCGCTATATCAAGATTTAACAATATAAAGAAATAGAAATAAATAATTATATTATATAAATAGAAGTATATATAGATTAAATAGTTAAATATATTAATGCTCTTAGAAGATAAATAGAAGAAAATAATAACTATATTAAGTAGCTAGAAAATTAGATTATAAATATACTACTACTAGAAACAGGATAAGTTAAGCTATTAAAATCTATAATCTTTAATAGCACTTACTTCAAGCTTAAGATATTTTTTATTAATATAGAAATATATCTAGAAGTAAGCTAGATTATAGTTAATTAAAAGAAAATAATCTATATAGCTTTATGTTTTATTAATTCTATAGCTAAATAGATATAATCTTTTCTAGAAAACTATTATAATAGTAATAGTGAAGATTAGAGTACTATTACTAAAGAATTATTCTTAAGCTATAATATATATAAATAGAAGATTACTAAAGTCTTTAGAAATATTAATATTATTATTATTATTATTTAATCAAGGCTTAACGTCCATGCCCAAACCAGTGGTTTATGACGGACAGCGTGTCGAGTGGGGTAGCCTAGCTTATAGGGGTTGCCCCCTATAAGCTACTGCCACTACCCCCTATTGGAGCCTGGCGTTATAATAATTCTGGCGCTTTCCTCGCCCCAAGCCGCTTATATGCGCAGGACGATTTGGGGGTTTATAGTGGGTGGCATGCCCACAACCCCCTCCTTAATGCCGGACGTTAGGGCGTAGCCTACAGTAACGGGCCGCCCGGCCACCGCTACCCAGAAATATTAATAAATAATAGATTATAGAATAATAATTAAGATATCTAAGATGGACTAGATTAATATAATAATTAGTAGTAAAGTTCTAATATATTATTATATCTCTATAATATAATAATAGAGTATAGTACTATATTTAAAAATGTACTTAAGGAAGAAGTCTAGATTAAATTAATTAAGATAGATTAATCTAATAATATTAATAAGTTTATTAAGATAGCTATTAAGTGTCATAATATTATCGATTATTCTTTACTAAGAAAGATTAAATATGCTTGGTAGTATTCTACTGAGGAGCGGAGTCGTTCAGTATCAATGTACTAAAGAATATAATAGATAATAATGAAGTAATTATCTAAAGACAAGTTAGATAATCAATCGATAAAGCAAATACAGTATATATTTAATCTATAGGAATAGATTTATAGTGAAAATAAAGTATAATAAACTAGATACATGATAGTAAATAAGTATCCTTATATAGTTTTCCTAATTATAGCTAATATAATGTGGTGGTAATACCACCATATATATAGCTGGCCCAGCTTATGAGATAATCCGGCCGGGTTCTGTTACGGCTTTCATATATCTTCGCTTTGTACTTAGCTATCAGACACACAATATACATATCTCAGCGGGAGATATAATACATTTGTTTGTGCTATGGTTCTTTGAGTGTTTCGTTGTTTCCTTACAAAGCGCGTGTGCGTTTATTCTTAGTTTGTCAGAGTCGGTCTGGTAAGATTCCTGCTTCTCTAAAGCCATACCATACCTCGCACATGCCCAGTTCAATTAGATACTCTTATTCCATCATAATAGTAGTGGCCCTACTTACTATATTCTCTACTGGCTTAGCGAACATATCAATCGCTATGCACACTATATTCTTCAGTATATTAAATATAGCGTTCGCTATATTCACTATACTATTAAATATATAGTTCCCGTGCGCTAATCCTTTTCATCTATAGCTTCATTTCGTGCGGGCAGCTTTTCCCATCTAGGATTCCTCTTCGTACAGAATAGCCTTCTATGAGCGCCTAGCTTAGATAACTAGCGTCTGCTATTTATTTATTGGCTAAGCATTATTAATTCTTATAAACATTAAGATAGATAATAAGTTATTTAAAATTAAGTAAAAATAGAAAGAATTCTAAAGATAAAAGAAATTTAGAGGATTCCTTTAAGTAATTAGATAGAATTAGAGGAGAGGACCCGCCGGGAAAATCAAAAATCGATCCTTTGAAATTCAACACTATTTGACGGTCTCTAGGGCTTCGCTATGCCCCCTAGACCACCCCAAATCGACAAGGCCCCCCCTAGACCATAGGGGGCAGGCACCAGGCCAGGTAAACCCCTAGGATACCTCTATAGGTATTATCACTGGGGCAGCACCGCCGGCGCCCCCTGAGGCCAGTGAGGCAGTCCCCTAGAGCGAGGACTTCTTACTTGGTCTAGGCATCAATATTAGGGAGCTTCTAGATACTATATAGGATAAGGCAGCCCCTAGAGAAGCACCCAAGACCCCTAGAAAGAGGATATAGAAATATAGTTCTGACGGCTTAGAGAGGGCCCCTATAAAGTCTCTATTTAGTCTAGGTTACTGGAGTGTCAAATTAGCCTTATTAGAATATCTTATAAGTGGTAAAACCGCTATCTATATTAAGATTACTATTATAAAAGCCTATATAGTCTCTCTTATAGAGATATTTAAGTAGTGCCTAGTATTATAATTAGATACTATTAGTAACTAATGTGGTGGAATGAGAGCACCCAATCGAACTGGGCGTGTGCGAGGTATGGCACGGCCTTGGAGAAGCAGGAACCTTGCCAGACTGACTTTGGCAAACCAAGAACAAACACACACGCGCTTTGTAAAGAAACAAGGAAACACTCAAAGAACCATAGCATAAACGAATGTATTATATCTCCCATTAAGATATGTATTGTGTTTCTGATAGCTAAGTATAAAGTGAAGACATATGAAAGCCGCAACAGAACCCGGCCAGATTATCTTATAAGCTGGGCCGGCTATATGCGTGGTATTATTACCATATTTTCGACCCAACCTAAAAGTAACGACCTCGTTGCGAATCAAAACACTAAAACAAAATAAACAAGATGTATAGAGAATAAGAAAAAGTAATATACCTATATGAATCTAACCGCCCTAGTAATAGTCCTCTATTTCTTCTGAGATAGGCTGGAGCTCACTAAGTAAGAGCTCCTTATCTTTTCTTGATAATCTGGTGGAATAAGGAGACTGGGTAGTGCCCCTATCTCAATTTAGAAAGTAGGAGTTCTCACTAAAAACCCGACGCTCCTCCTTCTATACTACCTTCTATGCTTTTTTGACTACAATCGCTAACTTCTTCTAGAACTTAAATTATAGATCTTATATATCTCTAAGTCGCCCTTCCCAATAGGTTTGGATATAGGCCTGCGTCAGGGGGTCATCCTATCTACGATGTCTTACTAAAGTATTGCTAATGGATTCTAAGCCTTGTAGGATAACCGCTGCAGGAAACCGAAATGGGATAGTACTATAATGATTATGTAGGCTAGATAGAGACGCGGGGCCAGGAACAAGGTCACGGTACGCGGCAGTAAGTTATTCCCACGTGCCTATCTTAGTTATATCTAATATCGAATGGTCATCTCGGATACCTATAAATTATAGCAGTATAGTATATCGGATGCTATTAGTAGGGCTTTAGAACCTATGGGGCACTCTCGGATCGGTCATATGAATATCGAAGGTATTGTATTTGACGTTAACCCAATTAGTCTTAAAGTGGGACGCGTCGGCATTAGTCTATATCTGGGGTTTGACTCTATATATAAACCTATCTATCTCAAGGCCTCGATTAACCACGTAGCATTTCTATTATTTAGCTAATTTAAGATAGATATCTAGTAAGATCTACGTGCAATTCTTGGAAGTCTTATTATCTAGGCTCAAGGAACTCTAAATGGCTTGCTTGCCTCGGCCAGTCTCAATATAGAAAGGAATATTAATGTCGATATACCTAAAGAAAGTCTAGTCCCCTGGCTTAGTATACTTGGCGTAGTATAGATAGGAGATTAACTAGTAGTAGTTATTAGGTCGGAGAGCTATATAAATTATCCAGTATATTAGGTTCTAACATATAGCCTGTTAGGCTAAGGAATGATATATTATACATAATTAATTATAGTTTGGGCGCCCGCCTAGCTCCTATAGGTGCCAGTTATATATCTCAAATTCTTTATAGAAGATAGTGTCACAAGAATCGACAACGCTCAGCCAATGGTTAAATAACGGACGCTAGTTATATAAGCAGGACGCTTACGAAAGGCTGTTCCGGACGAAAAGGAACCCCAGACGGAAAAGCCGCCCATACAGAACTGAGCTATAAATGAAAAGGATTAGCGCATGGAAACGCGCACATAATCTATAGAGCCATTCGAGCCAGGCTCTACCAGCTCTATTTAAGATGTCGAGTCTATTAAGCTAGACTCTATCTGCTCAACTAATAATAGAGCTAGTATTAGAAAAGAATCTACTTAAAGAAAACTATATAAGGACACTTATTTATTATTATATATTTAATCTATTATGCTTTATCGCTCACTTAGATTGAATATATACTTTATTCACTTTATTGACTTGTTATTCAATTATCTTTAGATAATTACTTTATAATTATCTATTATAATCTTCTTAGCTTATTAATACTGGATAACTCCGCTTCTTAGTAGAATACTACTAAGTATAATTAATCTTCTTAATAAAGAATGGTCAATAATATTATAATAATAAAGTACCCTTACGAGTTATAACTTAAAGATATTAATAAGAAGTTCCTTTAGTGAAGACTGATAATGGCAGGAAACGACAGCCTAAGTATCTTAGAAACTTCGCGTGCTATTTAAGCTACCTCTAGATAGTAATAGTACTATACTGAGATTCAATAAGATAAAGAGATAGATATAAATAATTATATTATATAAATAGAAGTATATATAAACTAGATAGTCAAATAGATTAATACTCTTAGAAGACAGATAGAAGAAAGAAACAACTATATTGAGTAGTTAGAGAATTAAATTATAAATGCTCCAATATTAGAATAGAGATAAGTTAAGCTACTGAAACCTATAACCTTTAATGGCACTCACTCTAAACTGAAGATATTCCTTATTAATATAGAGATATATCTAGAAGTAAATTAGATTATAGCTAATAAGAAAAAGATAATCTATATAGCTTTATACTTTATTAATACTATAGCTAAATAGATATAATCTATCTTAGAAGACTATTATAGCAATAGCTAAGAGGATTAGAATACTATTATTAGAGACTTATTCTTAAGCTACAATATATTTAAATAAAAGATTGCTAAAGCCTTTAGAAATATCGATAAATAGCGAACTATAGAATAATAGCTAAGATATCTAAGATAGACTAAGTTAGCCTAGCAACTAATAGTAAAGTTCTAATAGATTATTATATCACTATAATATAATAATAGAGTATAAATTACTATATTTAAAAATATACTTAAGGAAGAAGTCCAGACTAAATTAATTAAGATAGATTGACCTAATGATATTAATTAATTTATTAAAATGGCTATTAAAATTAATAATAAATTATTCAAAATTAAATAGAAATAACAAGAATTCCAAAGATAGAAGAAATTTAGAGGATTATCTTAAATAAACTAGGTTAAACGAAGAGGATCTTAATATAATATAGATAGAGATATTAAAATATAGATAAACGCCATTAATACTAAGGATAAAAGAGAAAAACGACGCAAAGAAAGATTATACTATAAGTGTGGAAAGAAGGGTTATTTCGCGAAAGTATATAGATAAAAATAGAATAATGGACTAGCTATCTAGAGTTCTAAAAGAATCGCGATAATTATAATAACTACTACTAGCTTGCCTAGCGATAGTATAGAAATCCTAGATAAATAAGAATAGAATATATAGATTAATTAGAAATAAATTATATAATAATAATTTTATAACACTTTAGTAATAGAGAGAATAGAATTCTCTAAGTTGTTAAGTAGATATACCTAATTAAACTTCGAGGAAGAGCCAGCTTAGGAAGAGCGACTCCGCGAGAGCGCTAGATTTAATAAAGAGATACCCTATAGGGAAGTCTAAGATTTATAGAACCTTAATAATTCCTTAATATCCGCGAAAACCCTAGATTAGATAATATTTTAGAATAATAAAGATTAGATAATTTATAAGGACCTAGATCGAGAATTAGATTACACCAAGTAAGTAATAAGGAAACTTAAAAAAATTGCGTCGATAGTACAAGAATATTATATATTAAGACCACCAAACCGTATAAACTATAAAATAATATTATAGGAAGAAGAGATTACTAATATTAACTGGGGCATTAACAATAATAAAAGAGAACCAAGATACGATTGTTACCCAGCGAAACCAAGATATTAGGAAGAGTCAGTGGACACTTAGATAGAATATATTGAATATTATAAACTATACTATATCTAGATATATTATAAATATAAAAAATATAGAAAGAAACATCTAGAAATAGCGAACAAATACAAAAGGATATCCAGAATGAACGGGATTCAGTTATATGAATTCTCTATAGGATATACGATTAATTATATATATAGATATTATCTAAGCCTCAGCTAGATAATGCACGTTAAGTCAGATTGGACCACTTATCTAGACAATAGATATAGACAATATTACTAAATAAAGTTGAGATAGGATTATTTTCCCAGACCACCAGAAATCTTGAACCAACCAAAAGAATGCCCAAGATTAGACCTATAGTGTGATTATATTTAACTATCTAGATATCTCTATTATTTAGGGATTCCAGCTAGCGAATGCGTTGAACCAAACTATATAGTTTACTAAAGAGGCGGAAACTCGCTTATATAGCTATTAATAGAAAAGAACTAATACCACTAGAAACATTTAACTATATATATTTTGACTATTACTTCAGATAAATAATCTTATATTATTATCCAGGCTACGATTAATAAGATCCCTATTAAGATACTTATTAATTTAGGAGTAACTAATAACCATATTGACCGGGAATTTATTAAAAAGAACTGAATCCTATATAAAGTAATGGGAGGATAGGTCAAGATGGTTACAGTCGATGGCAATATAGTTTTTAAAGGACCAGAAGAAAGAACCTATACTGCTATAATTAGATTAGGTAAATATAGTATACCGATATCGTTCCTACTCACCCCGCTAGAACCACAAAGCTATAATATTATATTAGAAATAGAATAGTTATGATAGCTGAAACCAATAATTAATTAGAAGATAGGCACAGTTACTATCAATAAGAACCGACTTGACACTAAGCTAATAAACCAATAAGATAACTAGATTATAGTAATAAATATAACTATTTAGCTAAAGCCAAAGGAATAGTATAAGAAAAAACTTACAGAAATGCAAAAGAACCTGCCGAAAAAATACCATAAATTTATTAAATTATTTATTAAGAAAGAATACCGACTTCCGACATACCCTCTAGAATATAAGGCAGTTATTAAACTAAAACTAGATACCCAGCTTAAATAGATAAAGTAGAGATAGAAATCGCGAGATAAATAGAAAGCAGAAGATAAATTCATTAAATATTTTCTATCTATAGAATATATTAGAGAATCTAAATCACCCTTCTCGACGCAGAATCTCTATATACTAAAGAAGGACGGAATAAAGAGAGTAGTATATAACTACTAATATCTAAATAATTAGATAATTGACGACGCCAATAAAGTGCCATACTAAGAATAGAAAAGGGATTTATTATAAGGAGTAAAAATCGTCACTATCTTTAATATCAAATAGGGATACTATAATCTCTGAATGAAAAAAGAAGATATACTGAAGACCGCAATCCTCATAGATAAGGGATTATATAAATAGGTTATTATATCTATAGGACTTAAAAACCTACCAGTATAATTTACTAGATATATAATCTATATTTTATAGGAATACCTAAACGATTTCGTGGCAGTCTATTTTAATAATATTATTATATTCTCTAAGAAACCCGAGGAATATAATGAATATATTTGAAAAGTTATAAGGAAACTTATAAATGCCGGCGTAACACTAAAGATTAAGAAATACAAGTTTAATATAACTAGAGTTAACTATCTAGAAATAATCTTTATACCTAAAGAACTAGAGATTTCACTAGAAAAAGTTAAAAATATTATATCTTAGCTAACTCTAACAAATATCAATAAAATATAGTAATTTCTAGAAGCCACTAGATATCTAAGATAATATATTAAAGATTATATAAAAATTATCTAACTAATAACGAAGTTACTTAGAAAAGAAGAAATATTTATTTGGGAAGAAGAATAAGAAAAAGCATTTGAAGAAATAAAAGAATAAATTAAAATGGCACCAATACTAAAACTATTTAATCTAGAGATATAATATATTATGAAACTAGACGCCTTAGGATACACTATTAGAATAGTTTTAGAATAAATTAAAGGAGATATCGCTTAACTAGTCTTATTTCACTCTAGGAAACTGACTGACGCCAAATGAAATTACAATATATATAACTGAGAACTACTTATAATTATTAAAGTATTTAAGCATTAGAGACACTACCTCTAAGGAACTGCTAAGGAAGTTATTATTAAAAGTGACTATTATAATCTAAAATACTTTATAAATACTAAGAAATTATTAAGATAATAAATTAGATAGGCCGAATTACTTACAAAGTTCAACTTCAGAATTAAATATATCAAAGAAAAAGAAAATATAATTATAGATACCTTAAGTAGACAAGCTAACTACACTATTAGTATTAAATCACTAAAGACAATAATATTAAAGGAAGACCCTAATAGAATCCAATATAATAAGTAAGCTACGCTAGCCACTATTATAATAGTTATAGAAATGGAATTCCAGAAGAAATTAAAAGAAGCAATAAAACAGGACAAAATAGTCTAGGACAATATCATGAATTAGATATTTCAAGAAGAAGACGGATTCGCGAAATAGAAATAATAGATAGTAATATTAATAAAGATAATTAAAAAAGTCATCTAGTTCCACTATAATCTACTAAATAGAGAATATCCAGGAATGGAAAAGACTATCGAACTCATTACTCGAAGCTTTTACATCCTATAGATTTATAAAAGGGTTAAAGAATATATTCGCAATTGTGACGAATACAATCGAAATAAACCAGCTAGATATATATCCTATAGAAAAATACATATTCTAGCAATCCCAGAAGAACCATAGAAAAATATAATAGTTAACTTTATCTAAGGATTACCGAAATCCAAAGATATCGTTACTAGAATTAATTATACTTAGGTAATCATTGTTGTGGACCAACTGATAAAATATATTATCCTCAGTCCTACACCAGCAGAGCTAACCGCAAAATAATACGCAATACTTATAATGAAATTGGTATTTAGTTAGACTGGATTACCGATAGAAATCATCTCCGATAGAGACAAGTTATTTATCTCGAAATATTGGTAAATTATTATAAAAATATCGGGAATTAACCATAAACTATTAATAATAAATTATTAATAGATAGATAGATAATTAGAATAAATAATCTAAACAGTTCAATAATACTTAAAACATTATTTAGATTAGAATCAGGCAGATTGAGTAGAACTCTTATCTCTTATCTAGTTCGCCTTAAATAACTCGCAAAATGCAATAATAAAATAAGTACCGCATTATATAAATCTAGAAAGATATCTATAAATATTATAGATTAATATTCTATAAGATAGAGTTTTAGAATAGGCAGCCCTAAAAGGAAAACAGTTATAAGCCCTATACCAAAGTATAGCTAAAGATATTGAATAGGTAGAACTCCAGATAAAGCGATATTATAATAAGAAGCGTGAGAACGCGCCTATCCTTAAAAAGGAGGAGAGAGTCTATATATTGCGATAAACACTAGGAAATAAAAACTTCAATATTCAGAGCAAGAAATCTAGTAATAAGCTCAATACAGTACACTATAGACTATATATAATAAAGTAGAAATTAGAAAATAATAATTATAAACTCCAATTATCTAGCAGAATACAAATTTATCCAGTCTTCTATATCTTATTACTATAGTTAATAATAAATTAGTAAGAGTATTATAATGAAGTAGGAGAAGAAAAATATAAAGTTGAGAAAATATTGCAACGGAAAAAAGAGAAAGGAAAGATTTATTACCTTATTAAGTGGAAAGGGTTCTCTTATAAGTATAACACTTAGAAACCAATTAGAAATTTAAACTGCCCTAAATGAATTTAGGCATTTCTTAAAGAAAATGGTTAAAGAAAGTATTAAAAAGGAGAGTAGAGTTAACTATAGAAGTTATAGTAATAGAAGCAACCTATTTATTTACTTTTTATTCTATTAGCTTTTTCTGCTCTATCTTATATTTTTACTCCTTCTCTTTCTCCAACCTTTCTAACTCCTCTATATCTTTTATATTAGTTTAAATAAATTTACCTATACATTTATATAGAAGTTTCTTTTATTTTTAAAGATAATTTATTCAAGCTATTAAGATTATTAGCTCTTCTTGAGCCTTTTCTTTATTAGCCTTAATCTTATCTTAAGTAGATACTAGACGCTTCCAAGCAGACTTAGAAATAGATATATCTATATACTAATAATTATTAGTATAAATATAACTACTATAATAACTTGAAAAATCGGCTTTCACGCATTCTTAGTTTAAATAATTATAACGATAATAAGAAAGAAGTAGCTTTATATCGAATCGTTCAATCTAAAGAGCAAGATTCTCCTTATTTATAGATCTCTTTAAAGATATAGTTAGCGCATCACTATAAAGTATACACAATAAATAGAAACTAGAAGGACAATCTACCTTAAATAAAGATATAGAGGGCTTATAACTATTTATATTGCTATTGGGACGCCAGCCTATAAAGAAGGGGATTATTATAAGAATCGATAACGCTCAGCCAATAGTTAAATAATAGACGCTAATTATATAAATAGGACACTTACAAAAGGCTATTCTAGACAAAAAGGAACCCCAGACGGAAAAGCCGCCCATATAGAACTGAGCTACAAATAAAAAGGATTAGCGCACAAAAACGCGCATATAATCTATAGAGCTATTCAAGCTAGGCTCTACCAGCTCTATTTAAGATATCAAGTCTATTAAGCTAGACTCTATCTGCTCAACTAATAATAGAGCTAGTATCAGAAAAAAATCTACTTAAAGAAAACTATATAAGGACACTTATTTACAATTATATATTTAATCTATTATGCTTTATCGCTCACTTAGATTGAATATATACTTTATTCACTTTATTGACTTGTTATTCAATTATCTTTAGATAATTGCTTCGCAATTATCTATTATAATCTTCTTAGCTTATTAATACTAGATAACTCCACTTCTTAGTAGAATACTACTAAGTATAATTAACCTTCTTAATAAAGAATAGTCGATAACATTATAATAATAAAGTACCCTTATAAGTTGCGACTTAAAGATATTAATAAGAAGTTCCCTTAGTAAAGACTGATAATGGCAGGAAATGACAGCCTAAGTATCTTAGAAACTTCGCGTGCCACTTAAGCTACCTCTAGATAGTAATAGTACTATACTAAGATTTAATAAGGTAAAGAGATAGATATAAATAATCATATTATATAAATAAAAGTATATATAAACTAGATGGTCAAATAGATTAATACTCTCGGAAAACAGATAGAAAAAAGGAACAACTATATTAAGTAGTTAGAGAATCAAGTTATAAATACTCCAATATTAGAATAGAGATAAGTTAAGCTACTGAAACCTATAACCTTTAATGGTACTCGCTCTAAACTGAAGATATTCCTCGTCAATATAGAGATATATCTAGAAGTAAATTAGATTATAGCTAATAAGAAAAAGATAATCTATATAGCTTTATATTTTATTGATACTATAGCTAAATAGATATAATCTATCTTAAAAGACTATTATAGTAATAGCTAAGAGGATTAGAACACTATTATTAGAGACTTATTCTTAAGCTACAATATATTTAAATAAAAGATTGCTAAAGCCTTTAGAAATATCGATAAATAGTGAACTATAGAATAATAGCTAAAATATCTAAAATAGACTAGGTTAGCCTAGTAACTAGTAGTAAAGTTCCAATAGATTATTATATCACTATAATATAATAATAGAGTATAAATTACTATATTTAAAAATATACTTAAGGAAGAAGTCCAGACTAAATTAATTAAGATAGATTGACCTAACGATATTAATTAATTTATTAAAATAACTATTAAGATTAATAATAAGTTATTCAAAATTAAACAGAAATGACAAGAATTCCAAAGATAGAAGAAATTTAGAGGATTATCTTAAACGAACTAGGTCAAACAAAGAGAATCTCAATATAATATAGATAGAGATATTAAAATATAGATAAACGCTATTAATACTAAGGATAAAAGAGAAAAACGATGCAAAGAAAGATTATACTATAAATATGGAAAGAAGGGTCATTTCACAAAAATATATAGATAAAAATAGAATAATGGACTGGCTATCTAGAGTTCTAAAAGAATTATAATAATTATAATAATTACTACTAGCTCGTCTAGTGATAGTATAGAAGTCCTAGATAAATAAGAATAGAATATATAGATTAATTAGAAATAAATTATATAGTAATAATTTTATGACACTTTAGTAATAGAAAGAATAGAATCCTCTAAGTCGTTAAGTAGACGCACCTAATTAAGCTTTAAGGAAGAGCTAGCTTAGAAAGAGTAACTCTATAAGAGTGCTAGATTTAATAAAGAGATACCCCGTAGGGAAGTCTAAGATTTATAGGACCTTAATAATTCCTTAATATCCGCGAAAACCCTAGATCAGATAATATTTTAGAATAATAAAGATTAGATAATTTATAAGGATCTAGATCGAGAATTAGATTACGCCAAGTAAGTAATAAGGAAACTTGAAAAAATTGCGTCGATAGTACGAGAATATTATATATTAAGACTACCAAACCACATAAACTATAAAATAATACTATAGGAAGAAGAGATTACTAATATTAACTGGGGCACTGATAACAATAAAAGAGAACTAAGATGCGATTGTTACCCAGCGAAACCAAGATATTAGGAAGAGTCAGTGGACACTTAGATAGAATATATTAAATATTATAAACTATACTATATCTAGATATATTATAAATGTAAAAAACACAGAAAGAAACATCTAGAAATAGCGAACAAATACGAAAGGATATCTAGAATGAACGGGATTCAGTTATATAAATTCTCTATAGAATATATAATTAATTATATATATAGGTATTATCTAAGCCTTAGCTAGATAATGCACGTTAAGTCAGATTGGACCACTTATCTAGACAACGGATATAGGCAATATTACCGAATAAAGTTAAGATAGGATTATTTTCCCAGACCACCAGAAATCTTGAACCAACCAAAAGAATGCCCAAGATTAGACCTATAGTATGATTATATTTGACTACCTAGATACCCCTATTATTTAGAGACCCTAGCTAGCGAATGCGTTGAACCAAACTACATAGTTTACTGAAGAGGCGGAAACTTACTCATATAGCTATTTATAGAAAAGAACCAATACTACTAGAAATATTTAACTATATATATTTTAACTATTACTTCAGATAAACAACCTTATATTATTATCTAGGCTATAATTAACAAGATCCCTATTAAGATACTTATTAATTTAGAAGTAACTAATAACCACATTGACCGGGAATTTATTAAAAAGAACTGAATCCTATATAAAGTAATAAGAGGATAGGTCAAGATGGTTGCAGTCAATAGCAATATAGTTTTTGAAGGACTAGAAGAAAGAATCTATACTGCTATAATTAGATTAGATAAATATAGTATACCGATATCGTTCCTACTTATCCCGCTAGAACCGCAAAGCTATAATACTATATTAGAAATAGAATAGTTATGACAGCTAAAACCAATAATTAATTAGGAGATAGGCACAGTTACTATTAATAAAAACCAACTTAATACTAAATCAATAAACTAATAAGATAACTAGATTACAGTGACAAATATAACTATTTAGCCGAAGCCAAAGAAACAGTATAAGAAAGAACTTGCAGAAGTGCAAAAGAACCTGCTGAAAAAATACTATGAATTTATTAAATTATTTATTAAGAAAGAATACCGACTTCCGACACACCCTCTAGAATATAAGATAGTTATTAAACTAAAACTAGATACCCAGCTTAAATAGATAAAGTAGAGGTAGAAGTTGCAAGATAAACAGAAAGTAAAAGATAAGTTTATTAAACATTTCCTATCTATAGAATATATTAGAGAATCTAAGTCACCCTTCTCGACACAGAATCTCTATATACTAAAGAAGAACAGAATGAAGAGAGTAGTATATAACTACCAATATCTAAATAGTTAGATAATTAATGACACTAATAAAGTGCCATATTAAGAATAGAAAAGAGATTTATTATAAGGAGTAAAAATTGTCACTATCTTCAATATTAAATAGAGATACTATAATCTCCGAATGAAAAAAGAAGATATACTGAAGACTGCAATCCTTATAGATAAGGGATTATATAAATAGATTATTATATCTATAGGACTTAAAAACCTACTAGCACAATTCGCTAGATATATAATCTATATTTTATAGGAATACCTAAATGATTTCATGGTAGTCTATTTTAATGATATTATCGTGTTCTCCAAGAAACCCAAGGAATATAATGAACATATTTAAAAAGTTATAAGGAAACTTATAAATGCCGGCGTAACACTAAAGATTAAGAAATATAAGTTTAATGTAACTAGAGTCAACTATCTAGAAATAATCTTTATATCTAAAGAACTAGAGATTTTACTAGAAAAAGTTAAGAATATTATATCTTAGTTAACTCCAATAAATATTAATAAAATATAGTAATTTCTAGGAGCCATTAGATATCTAAGATAATATATTAAAGATTATATAAAAATTATCTAACTAATAACGAAGTTACTTAAGAAAGAAGAAATATTTATTTGGGAAGAAGAACAAGAAAAAGCATTTGAAGAAATAAAAGAATAAATTAAAATGGCACCGATACTAAAACTATTTGACCCAGAGATATAATATATTATAAAACTAGATATCTTAGGATATACTATTAGAATAGTTTTAGAATAAATTAAAGGAGATATCGCTTAACCAGTCTCATTTCACTCTAGGAAACTGACTGACGCCAAATAAAATTACAATATATATAATTAAGAACTACTTATAATTATTAAAGTATTTAAGCATTAGAGATACTATCTCTAAGGAACTGCTAAGAAAGTCATTATTAAAAGTGACTATTATAATCTAAAATACTTTATAAGTACTAAGGAATTATTAGAATAATAAATTAGATAGGCCGAATTACTTATAAAGTTCAACTTTAGAATTAAATATATCAAAGGAAAAGAAAATATAATTATAGATGCCTTAAGTAGATAAGCTAACTACACTATTAGTATTGAACCACTAAAGATAATAATATTAAAGGAAGACCCTAATAGAATCCAATATAATAAGTAAGCTACGCTAGCCACTATCATGATAGTTACAGAAATGGAATTCCAGAAGGAATTAAAAGAAGCAATGAAACAGGACAAAATAGTCTAGGACAATATCATAAATTAGATATTTCAAGAAGAAGACAGATTCGCGAAATAGAAATAATGGATAGTGATATCAACAAAGATAATTAAAAAAGTTATCTAGTTCCACCATAATCTACTAAATAGAGGATATCTAGGAATAGAAAAGACTATCAAACTCATTACTCGAAGCTTTTATATCCCACAGGTTTATAAAAGGGTTAAAGAATACATTCGCAATTATAACGAATGCAATCGAAATAAACCAGCTAGATATATACTCTATAGAAAAATATATATTCTAGTAATCCCAGAAGAACCATAGAAAAATATAATAGTTAACTTTATCTAAGGATTACCGAAATCCAAAGATATCGTTACTAGAATTAATTATACTTAGGTAATCATTGTTATGGACCAACTGACAAAATATATTATCCTTAGTCCTACACCAGCAGAGCTAACCGCAGAGTAATGCGCAATACTTATAATAAAATTGGTATTTAGTTGGACCGGATTACCGATAGAAATCATCTCTAATAGAGACAAGTTATTTATCTCGAAATATTGGTAAATTATTACAAAAATATCAGGAATCGACCACAAACTATTAATAGTAAATTATTAATAGATAGATAGATAATTAGAATAAATAATCTAAATAGTTCAATAATACTTAAGACACTATTTAGATTGGAATTAGGCAGATTGGGTAGAACTCTTATCTCTTGCCCAGTTCGCCTTAAATAACTTGCAAAATACAATAACAAAATAAGTACCACATTATATAAATCTAAGAAGATATCTATAAATATTATAGATCAATATCCCATAAGATAGAGTTTTAGAATAGATAGCCCTGAAAGAAAAACAGTTATAAGCCCTATACCAAAGTATAGCTAAAGATATTAAATGGGTAGAACTCTAAATAAAGCAATATTATAATAAGAAGCGCAAGGACACACCCATTCTTAAAAAGGGGGAGAGAGTCTATATATTATAATGAATACCAAGAAACAAAAACTTCAATATTCAGAGCAAGAAACCTAGCAACAAGCTCAACACAGTACACTATAGACTATATATAATAAAGTAGAAATTAGAAAATAATAACTATAAACTTTAATTATCTAGTAGAATATAAATTTATCTAGTCTTCTATATTTTATTACTATAGCTAATAATAAATTAATAAGAGTATCATAACAAAGTAGGAGAAGAAAAATATAAAGTTGAGAAAATATTGCAATGGAAAAAAGAGAAAGGAAAGATTTATTACCTTATTAAGTGGAAAGGGTTCTCTTATAAGCATGATACTTAGGAATCAATTAGGAATTTAAACTGCCCTAAATAAATTTAGGCATTTCTTAAAGAAAATAATTAAAGAAAGTATTAAAAAGGAGAGTAGGGTTAACCATAGAAGTTATAATAATAGAAGCAACCTATTTATTTACTTTTTATTCTGCTAGCTTTTTCTACTCTATCTTATATTTTCGCTTCTTCTCTTCCTCTAACCTTTCTAACTCCTCTATATCTTTTATATTAGTTTAAATAAATTTACCCGCACATTTACGCAGAAGTTTCTTTTATTTTTAAAGATGATTTATTCGAGCTATCAAGATTATCAGCTTTTCTTGAGCCTTTTCTTTATTAGCCTTAATCTTATCTTAAGTAGATATTAGATACTTCCAAGCAGACTCAGAAATAGATATATCTATATACTGATAATTATTAGCACGAACGCAATCACTATAATAACTCGAAAAATCGGCTTTCACGCACTCTCAGTTTAAGCAATTATAATGATAATAAGAAAGAAGTAGCTTTATACCAAATCGTTCAATCTAAAGAGTAAGATTCTCCTTATTTATAGATCTCTTTAAAGATATAGTTAGCATATCACTATAAAGTATATATAATAAATAGAAACTAGAAGGATAACCTATCTTAAATAAAGATATAGAGGGCTCATAACTATTTATATTGCTATTAGGACGCCAGCCTATAAAGAAGGGGATTATCATAAGAATCGATAATACTCAGCCAATAGTTAAATAACAGACACTAGTTATATAAGTAGAACACTTACAAAAGGCTATTCTAGACGAAAAGGAACCCCAGACGGAAAAGCCGCCTATACAGAACTGAGCTACGAACGAAAAGAATTAATGCATAGAAACACATATATAATCTATAGAGCTATTCAAGCCAGGCTCTACCAGCTCTATTCAAGATATCGAGTCTGTCGAGCTAGACTCTATCTACTTAACTGACGATAGAGCCAGTATTAGGAAAGGATCTACTTAAAGGAAACTATATAAGGATACTTATTTACCATTATATATCTAATCTATCGTGCTTTATCGCTCACTCAGATTGAATATATACTTTATTCACTTTATCGACTTATTATTCAATTATCTTTAGATAATTGCTTCGCAATTATCTATCGTAACCTCCTCAGCTCGTTGATACTAGACGACTCCGCTTCTCGGCAGAATACTACCAAGCGTGATCAACCTTCTTGGTAAAGAACGGTCGATAACGTTGTGACAGATAGCCGCTAATCTATAGGACTCCTACTAGGATATCATCTTTAGGAAGATAATAGACCTAGTCTTTAACTAAGTAGCCTATATATCCTAGGCTTGACGCTCAGAAAAGGAACTAATCTTAATGACTTTGGTAATCCGCATAATCTGTTCTACTATTATTAAATGTGCCATTGAGAATAGGGTAGGAGTCTCTGCTAGAAACTTATAGATATCTAGGATATCTTTAGATTATACTGGGCGAGCAGTGATTTAGAACTACTTATATATCTCTTTTCTAGTTATTAGGATAGATAGATTATTATAATACTTAATAATCTTAGCTATATAGCGAGCCAATATTAAGTGGTTATAGCATATTTATAATTCTACTAGACTAGCTAGCACTTTTAGATACTAATAATAAAGATATAATATAGTCTGCGGGATTGGAGCTTATACGCGGTTACAATGTTCGGCAAGTATATTCAAGATCCTCTTTACCTCTACCATTAATATAGTCTATCTTAGATGAAGCGCCTATAGAAGCCTTAATAGTATACTATAGTATCTATAAATAGCTGTAGAGGGTTCTTCACCTAGTATATTATATATAGTAGCTGGTAACTGAGAGCAAAAATATTTATATATATTATCTTCTATAAGCTTAGTATTATCTTTAAGATAGAGATCTTAAGCTACTATAATAGCCTTCTCGGCGGCAATAGCAGTAATATACTTTATATAGATTATTAGAGATAGCGGGGTAGGTCTCTTAGTGCTATTAGTTAACTGGCGTCGATATTCAGCACTTAATTTAATATATAGGTTCCTGGAAATGGCGGCTTCTAATTAGTTAGAGGATTTTATCTTCTTAGAAAGGCGAAATCGCAGCTAATCAGTGACGAGATTTTATATAGTATAGTTAAGCTATAGTACTAAACTATAGTCTATCCTTAGCGCTTCTTCTAGTAAGATAAACTATATATTAGATATTTCTAATACTTAAGACGCCATAGATACTAATTAAGAATAAATCTATAGAATATAAGATAACGCACTATATATAAAAGGATTATTAAGATAGCCTACTTCCTGGGGTTAGCTAGGCGATACTCTAACTAATACTTTACTTCTAGTTAGTAATATTAGTAACCTAGATAAAGTAGATAAGAGAGGCGGAGAGCTAGCTTAAACTATTTATCGCGATACTAATTATATCTATCTATTTAGGTCAATTTCTAAATTGCTCTACTTAAGGAGTTAATAGCTAATTAATCTATTATTAATATCTATAAGTATTTTATTGATATTGCTAGTTAGAAAGACTAGTACCATTAATATATCTTGTTAAGGATATACCACTTATTATATAATAGCTCTATTCACTTAGTTAATAAGTTATTTATATATAACCCTCTCTCTCAGTAATCTTCTTAGTTATTTAGCTATCTATACTGTCTTTATCTATATAAATACTATATCTACCTTCTTCTTTTTTTAACTCTCTACTGTAATCTTATAGATTAGCGCGATCTTCTCCTTATTATCTTTTATCTACTTAGAGATTTTCTACGTATATCCCTATACTATCTAATATACTTCTTATATAATGACTCCTTGCTAAAGCCTAGTATCTTATATATAGTTAGTTAATCTAGTAATCTAATTATTATGCTTCTTATATAGATTTATTAGCTAGTTTAGGATTGCGACAGAGTATTTATAGTATATCTACTGGTTATTGACGCTTCTTAGATAGTTAATGGTTTCCTCGATACTTCTAAAAGCTCGCCCTTCTACTTATACTAGAACTATACCCTCGGAGGGTCTCTCGGTCGCAGTCTCTTATTTTTTAGGTGCTGGATAGATTAATTAAAAAGATATAATGTCTTGATGGCTTAATGACCTAGTACATTTATATAGTATTATTCTAATGGTCTTAGGATACTTATAAGAAAAGAATGTAGATAAATCTCTGACAAAAAAGGGAAAGAGCGAAAGATAGGAAAACGATCTAGAGGAGGGATAACGGGTCCTCTATGATACTGCCAGTAAATATTCTTAATTATCTCTTTTTTAATAGCCTCCTCATTTGGACAGGGCGTTAATTATACCACTGGGGGGGGGTCCCTTGCAATCTGAAGAAAACAAAGAAGTATAATAGAATCTGCGGGTCCTTTGCAGTCTCACCGGTACGCTTATATATGCTCTCTAGCATTCTCTAATATCCTTATTAGAATACAATAATAATAGATCCGCCACGCGGTAATAGTAGACCCACTATATAGTGATAGATCCACCAGGATTCTCTATAAAGAAAAATAGGAAAATAGAATAGATAAAGGAAAATAAAAGAGATAGTGGGTCTCTTCTCTCTCACTTCTGCGCCCTATATATAGAATTTTTCTATAATTTTCTAGTTTAAGTGTAGAGGTGGCGGTATTATTACTATAAAGTCCCAATTCGGAGGAATTACCTCATGATTTCCTAAGCGGGAAATTATGAATGCTTCCCCCTTTTTATTATTCTCGGGTATATCTGGGAGGCTAAGAGAATCTTCTTTGGGCAATTTAGGAACGTCAATTGGGTCTCATATATAATACTTTTTTAACTGGTCGACATTAAAAACCCCTCGCAGTGGTATGCCATCTAGTTCTTTAATAGTATAGGATCCTTATATATTTATCTATACTATCTAATATGGCTCTAGCTATCTCTATAGTAGTTTTATCTTTATTAATATATTATGAGATTGCGACATATTATATAATAAGACTAGGTCTCTCACTTCTAGATACTTATATCGAAGCTTTTATATATTTTTAAATCAGTTATAATTATATTTCTGCTGCCATTTAATGCTATCTGCCACTTTATCGATATCAATATTTCTTCTATTGAATTACTTCGCTCGCAAGGCAATAAGGTCCTAAGTAATATAGATAGATTTCTAAGATAGTATTCTCTACATTGATATATCAGCTTTAATAGATAGAATAACATAGTATCCTATATTTATATAATATAGAGATAGATCTATCGATTAATGAGTGATGACCCAGTCTATAAATAGAATTAGTGGTAGATTAGCGACCTAATCTATATCTAATTCTCTGGTTCCGAGCTTAGATAATGTATTCTTAATAATCTTATAACTATTTTCGATAAATCTATTTACTTAAGGATAGTGGGGTAAGATAATAGAGATCTTTATCCTATACTTATCTAGTAGATATATCTCTAGGTCTTGATTCTCTAGTCCCTAATCCATGACGATTATTACCGGCACCCCCTATCGGCAAATAATATCCTTCTATAGAAAATTATCTACTATCTATATTGACGCGTGTTATAAGGCTCTGGCTTCTGCCTATCCTGATGGGTCCTCGCGTGTAATTATAAGATACTTCTTGCCTTAATCCTTCAGTATATAGATAATATCTATCGTAACTCTTCTCTATAATATAAAGACTAAACCTGGTTGTAGTTCTTTCTCTTGTCTCTTTATTGAGCGAAACTGATACTTATAATATTCTTGAACCCACTTCGCGATATCCTAAAATATACCTTCCTACTAATAGATAGATTGGATCCACTGGTAAGTCCCTTCTCAGCCTTAGTATCCTATATTATTATATAAGCTTCGCACTATCTGCTTCCGTTCAGCCTCATTATATATAACCCGCTTTGGTACTGTGTTTTTCCCTTTTCTATATTGAAAGAGATGGTTATCTTGTACCAGAAAGCGCAGGGCCTTCTCCTTGAAGGTTCTGAATTCCCCACGAGATAGGTTGGGGGATCTTTATAAGATGATTAGATATACCGCTATCCACTTATAGATCTTAGTATAAGATTTATATAGGATTCTATCTGGTGCTTTACCTGTCATTACTAATAGAAGTATAGCCTTAATATCTATAAACTATATCTATATATAGTTGTCGATCTTAACCTTATCTTTCTGATTTACTAGTTCCCTCTTTATTATGGGTCTGTAAGATAGCCCGTCTGCGGCTATATATTTTTTTCCTAGTATATACTTTACTATAAAGTTAAATAGTTATATCTATACTAATTAATTTATTATAAGTGTCCTAGATAGATCTATAGTAGAATAATTTAGTTAGGCTACTAAGATATTAATATCTATTTCTAGTGTAAAGTGCACACTATAGATCTAGTATCTAAACTTTTTCAGGATCTTCAAAACAGCCCTATATTCCTGTTTCCCTACATTATACTTATGTTCAGTGTCGGTCTAAACCCCTAATTTATACCTCGCAGGATGGCGTTTTCCATTAAAGACCTATATAAGAATGCTGCCGTATCCTTCCTTACTAATATTAATAGCTATAATAATTATTAGTAATTCTATATAGTAGTTTAATAGCTGGATATAGGGCAGTTCTAATAGGCGTATCTTTAAGGTATTAAATACTATATCCTCTTTGGCTCCCTATTTCTATTCCGCTTCTCTCTTTAGTAGATGGTAGAGAGGAGAGACTATAATTATAAAATAGGGTATTATAATCTAGAAGAAGATAGCTATTCTAATAAAGCTTCGTACTTTCTTAATATTATTTAGAACTAGCTAGTTAACTATCTTTTCTATTTTAGCTATATTGGGGTATCGACTATTATAGTTATAGATCTATTCTATAATCTTAAGACTACTTATAATGAATTAAGACTTCTCCCTAGATATAGTGAGCCCGGCCAACTTTATAAGCTATAGTATATAGTCTAGATTCTATATATATTCTAGTATAAATTGTTAGATACCTAGTAGGCTCTCTTCATTATTATATCTGCTGCGTAGACCTTTAACCCCGAAGTCGTCAAGGAAGACGCATGCCTTCTTAGGAATTACCTTCTCCAAGATCTTTATAATAATGCATTAGAACTATAGTATAGAGTTCGCACCGCCTTAGATAATTATAGTATATCTAAGCAGTCTAATAGGTATTATTATTACTATTATATCTCTATTCTGAATATCTAAGGGAATCTAGTTATATCCTAAAAAGAAATCCACGAGTGATGCCGCTGCCAGACCTATAAATTCCTCTATAAATTTATTATAATCCAGTGATATATTAGTATCCCTAATAGTTACCCAGTTCTCCTACTATACCGCTGATACAATCCAGTATTTATCATTCTTTTTATATATTAGGAACCAAGGATTTCGGTATAGACTATAATATCTCTCTATTGTCCTAATCTTCAGTTATTCCTAAAATATCTCTATTATAACTAGGAGTAGTGCCTTAGATATCTTGAATCTAGCTATCTATTATATATTATAAGGAACTATCCAAATTCTTTATAGAGGGGCCACTTCTGGTCAATATCTTCTAATCTCTAACTACTCCTATACTAAAGTATCTTCTCTTTAGTATAGTATCTCTAGTAGGAACTCTTTTTTGCGTAGCTAAAGATCCTTCTCTATTAGTATTCTTATACTTCTCTTAATTATTAGTCTAGTTTCCCTAGAAAACATGGCAATACGCGGTTAAAGCTATATACTAAATCTTACTAGTAGGTCTAGAGCTCTCACTCACCTATTATAATATTTATCTAGGTACTTTTATATTTAATTGTTATCTCCCCTAGGCACTTCCCCGCTGGATAGACCTTCTAAGTCCACTAGGTTGACCTTGTTGGCTTTCCATTTATATAGTGTATTAATAAATGCTTCCGCGGCCGTCAGACCTAGTTACTATATATACTATCTTAAATTCTATATAGTTGTCTTGCTAGAGGTGCGCTACTCTAATTTCGCTATTAGGGGCCCTTGGGGGTCGTTAAAAATGCGTTAAAATTTAAAAAATAGCGTTACATTCTCTAATTAGCTAATTGATTTTATCTCCTTAGGGAGGTGAAATACTGACTAATTAGAAAGCACTATTTTCTGCCGCTCCGCACCGCCTTCCACTTTCACTTCTAATAGCCTAATTATATCTAATTCTAAGAAAGTAGCCTCTCTAGTAGATATACTCTTGGATTTATATCTATCTAGTCTTTTAATATATTCTCTAGCTAAATCTGCCTAGCCAACTTTCTATCTATGCCTAGAATATAGATCTTAAATATAATCTTTCTAGATTAATTATAATTAAAGATAGTACTATATACTATATCTTTAGGTAAGGTTATAAACTGTAAGTAGATAGCTTCCTACCAGGGACGACCTAGAATCAGATTCTAGTTCCCCCTAGATACTACAAAGATAGATATATATATAATAATATCCCTTATTTAAACTAACACATCCTTATAGTATCCTATATATACTTAAGGGCGTCTATTCTGACTAACTATATCTAGGCTAGGATCTAAATGTATCTCTAAATATATTTTCTGAGCTAGCTCAGACAAGATAATATTTATCTAGGCTCCAGTATCTAATACTATACTTTATAATATATTATTTATAGAGATTATAGCCTAAGTTATATCTACTATATAGATAATTTTCCTCCTAAAGATAGAGACTAATACTATATTAAAACTATTTATAGCTACTTCGGAGGCTTTAATTATCTCCAAGACCTAGCCTTTCTTCTTCCTTGGCTGTAATAGAGAGCGCCTAATATTTATAGAACTATATAGTAGATTCTCTATTATTAGCTCTTCGACGATCTATCCCAGGATCTTCTTATATATAGTACTGTTTATATTATTCTACTTAACTATCTATAGTAAGATATCTTTAGTCTATCTAGAATATATAGATACTATATTATGGTCTACTAGGACTGATATCTCTAAAAAAACTATATCCTTTATTGCTATATCTTTCTCTTCGATATCTTCTATCTTTAGGTTCAAAGAATTCTCGATATATTATTAGGGCTAGTTATAGATACTGAAGGCTTATATCTTAATACTAGGATAGACTACTATCTTCTTCTTTTTATTATTTAAAATAGCTACTTAATAGATATTAATCTTAATACTAGCTAGGCCTAGATCTTACTCCTTATCTAAGCTTTTATCTATATTAAGATATATCTTATTTAAATAGCTAGATAACCTAATAATTAACACTTCTATAATATTTATCTCTACTATATTTGATGCCTCGGCCAACTAAGATATAATCTATTAATTATATATCTACTCTATAGTAGCCTTCTTAGCTACCTTAGATCTGAAGAGAATAAGAGAACCCTACTTACTGGCTAGACCAACCTGAAGACGCCAATTCTTATCCTTATAAATAATACCCTAATTTATTATCTGTTACTTCTAGTTATATTCCTGCTCGAAGTATCCTAGTATATAATAATAGAAGTATTTCTATTTACAGCTTAATATAGAATCTAATCTAGAGATCTTCTATATCTAGCTAGAATAGTATAGAGTAGATAATTAGACTTGCTGCCACCTCTACTACTACTATATATTAAGAATAAGGCTTAGCGTAGATATTTGCTAATTTAGCTTATATAGCTATTCTACTATCTTTCTCTGCTCCTCGCGAGTATTATTAATAGAAGTATATCTTGCCTTCTCTAGATTACTAAGCCACTAATAGGGTGGTTATTGGTATTGGTAGCTGACCAGCTACTCCTACTTAGATTAATATATTTCTAGAAGGCGTTCTATACTTTATAAACTGTACTGGGCACCCTATTCCGCGGTATAGTATCTTTTTTTTTATAGTTTCTATGCCACGTCTACCAATCTATTAAAAGAGATACTCTATAGGTCTCCTAGATTAATATTCTCTCTATCTATGATTTTCTTATGCAGTTCTGCTGGGAGTCCTCTTAGAAACTAGTTGCTCTATATTAATTTATCTAGAAATTCTTAGGCCTTAACCTGCTCCGAAATAGCAGTATACTCGCGTAGATATATAGCAGTGTTCTTATCCCAGTCTCGCTTAATATCCTTATATACTTCTAAAAAGGCGTAAGAATAAATGGTCTACTCTAAGTTATACTAGCTATACTTTTTATAAAGCTTATACTTTAAAGCTAGCTAATTACCTACTATAAACTCTAGTAATATCTAAATCTAGATATTAATTATAGGATTACAGTAATTTGGCAGAAGTATTATAGTCTCTCTAATATCCTTATAGCTATAATTATTATAAATCTATTTAAACTATATAAGGAACTGAGATACCTCGGTACCAATAAAGTTCGGCGTATTCAGTATATAAGGGACTAGTATAGACTAATATAATATATATTCTATAAAGGGTCTAGAGTCTGTCAGAGGAATACTTATACCCTCTATTAGTAGAGTTACTATAGAAGGGCCTTCGGAGAATCCTATCTTAGATATAAGACTAGAAATACTACTAGATACTAGAGCTAGAGTATCTATTATAGTAGTATTATAATAGGTCTTACTAAGATGCTGTATTTCACTTTCTTAATAACTATATATATTATTGGATACGTTATCGATACTATATTTATCTATAAGTCAATTTTCTAGAGAGACTGACCGCGAGTGTCCTTTCTGGCGATAATGAGGTAGTAGTTTCTTTATAGGAACTAGCCTAATAGGATAATATTTAATAATCCTTGGCATAGTTGGCAATAGCTTCTTAAAAAATGGAATAGTAGTTATGAGGCCCTTAGACGTCAATATCTCTTCACTATCTATGTCGCTAGCAGACTTCTTATCCCACTAATAATCTTTATCTATACTAGTAGTACTCTTCCTGTCGCACTGCAATCCTTATTATAATAATATAAAAACTAATAAAAGACTTTTAAAAATTGGTGTTTTCCAAAATAAAAGAATAAATATATATATCTACTGTATAATATAGCACTATATCTTAATATATAGATAGATTAACGCTTCAATCCACTTAGTATACTTATACTATTCTAATTATATTGTAGCGATATCTAACAGGGTCTAATCTTCCTTCTCAGATCCCGAAGGTTTTCCCCAAATTAGTATAGATATCCTCATTTTTAAAGCTATGCTTCTAGCCGCGGTATCTATACTTTTAATAGTGTCTCTCTCTACTTTATTATAGATTTCTTTTTCTTAGCTGTCGAAGCTTCGCAATTTTCAGGGTCAAACCAATGCCCCTAATTCTCAGGCCCTACTCTTATATTAGTATATTATATTCGTCAATACAAGTTTTCATTCCCTATGCGGATCTCTAGAAATGTGGTGGAATAAGAGTACCTAATTAAACTAGGCGTATGCGAGGTATGGCATGGCCTTGGAGAAGCAGGAACCTTGCCAGACTGACTTTGGCAAACCAAGAACAAACATATACGCGCTTTGTAAAGAAACAAGGAAACACTCAAAGAACCATAGCATAAACGAATGTATTGCATCTCCCATTGAGATGTGTATTGTGTTGTTGATAGCTAAGTACAAAGCGAAGACATATGAAAGCCGCAACAGAACCCGGCCGGATTATCTCATAAGCCGGGCCGGCCATGTGCGTGGTATCACCACCACATTACCTTATCCGGTCTCGATATAGAAAGGAATATTAATATTGATATACCTAAAGAAAGTCTAGTTCTCTAACTTAGTATACTTAATATAGTATAGATAGAAGATTAACTAGTAGTAGTTATTAGATTAAAGAGCTGCGTAAATTATCTAGTATATTAGATCCTAATATATAGTCTATTAAGCTAAGGAATAATATATTATATATAACTAATTATAGTTTAGATATCTATCTAGTTTCTATAGATACTAGTTATATATCTTGAATTCTTTATAGAAGATAGCTACTAATCTATAGAACTTCTATTAGAATATTATCTTTAGAAAGATAATAGATCTAGTCTTTATCTAAATAGCCTATATATTCTAGGTCTAACACTCAGAAAAGGAATTAATCTTAATAACTTTGGCAATCTATATAATCTATTCTATTATTATTAAATATACTATTAAGAATAGAGTAGAAGTCTCTACTAGAAACTTATAGATATCTAGAGTATCTTTAAATTATACTAGATAAGCAGTAATTTAGAACTATTTATATATCTTTTCTCTAGTTATTAAGATAGATAGATTATTATAATACTTAATAATCTTAGCTATATAGTGAGCTAATATTAAATAATTATAGTATATTTATAATTCTACTAGACTAGCTAGGACTTTCAGATACTAGTAATAAAGATATAATATAATCTATAGGGTTAGAGCTTATATATAGTTATAATATTTAGTAAGTATATCTAAGATTCTCTTTATCTCTATTATTAATATAGTCTATCTTAGATAAAGTATCTATAGAAGCCCTAATAGTATACTATAATATCTATAAATAACTATAGAGAGTTCTTTATCTAGTATATTATATATAATAGCTGGTAACTAAGAGTAGAAACATTTATATATATTATCTTTAGCAAGCTTAGTATCATCTTTGAGATAGAGATTTTAAACTACTATAATAGCTTTCTCAGTAGTAATTATAGTAATATATCTTATATAGATTATTAGAGGCAGCGGGATAGATCTCTTAGTGCTATTAGTTAACTAGTATTGATATTTAGCACTTAATTCAATATATAGATTTCTAGAAATAATAGCTTCTAATTAGTTAGAGGATTTCACCTTCTTAGGGAGACAAAATTATAACTAATTAGTGATAAGATTTTATATAGTATAGTTAAGCTGCGACACTAGACTATAATTTATTCCTAGTGCTTCTTCTAGTAAAATAAACTATATACTAAATATTTCTAATACTTAAAATACTATAGATACTAATTAAGAATAGATTTATAGAATATAAGGTAATATACTATATATAAAAAGATTATTGAGGCAGCCTACTTCCTAGAATTAGCTAGGTAATACTCTAACTAATATCTTACTCTTAGTTAATAATATTAGTAATCTAGATAAAGTAGATAAGAGAGGCGGAGAGCTAGCTTAAACTATTTATTATAATATTAGTTATATCTATCTATTTAGATTGATTTCTAAATCACTCTATTCAAGGAGTTAGTAACTAATTAATCTATTATCTATATCTATAAGTATCTTATTAATATTATTAGTTAGAAAGACTAATACTATTAATATATCTTATTAAAAATATACTATTTATTATATAATAGCTCTATTTACTTAGTAAATTATTTATATATAATCCCCTCTCTTAGCAGTCTTCTTAGTTATTTAGCTATCTATACTATCTTTATCTATATAAATACTATATCTATCTTCTTTTTTTTCTAACTCTCTATTATAATCTTATAGATTAGTGTAATCTTCTTCTTATTATCTTTTATCTATTTAGAGATCTTTTATATATATCTCTATACTATCTAATATACTTTTTATATAGTAACTCCTTACTAAAGTCTAGTATTTTATATATAATTAGTTAATCTAGTAATCTAATTATTATATCTCTTATATAGATTTATTAGCTAATTTAAAATTATAATAGAGTATTTATAGTATATCTACTAGTTATTGACACTTCTTAGATAGTTAATAGTTTTCTTAATACTTCTAAAGGCTTACCCTTCTATTTATACTAGAACTATACCCTTAGAGGGTCTCTTAATCGCAGTCTCTTATTTCTTAGGCGCTAGATAGATTAATTAAAAAGATATAATATCTTAATAGCTTAATAACCTGGTACATTTATATAGTATTATTCTAATAGTCTTAGAATACTTATAAGAAAAGAATATAGATAAATCTCTGACAAAAAGGGGAAAGAGCGAAAGATAGAAAAACAATCTAAGGAAGAGATAATAGATTCTCTATAGTACCGCCAGTAAATATTCTTAATTATCCCTTTTTCAATAGCCTCCTCATTTAGATAGGGCGTTGATTATACCACTGGGAGGGGGGTCCCTTGCAATCTGAAGAAAACAAAGAAGTATAATAGAATCTGCGGGTCCTTTGCAGTCTTACCGGTGCGCTTGCGTGTGCTCTCTGGCGTTCTCCGACGTCCTTATTAGAATGCGATAACAATAGATCTACCACGCGGTGACAATAGACCCGCTATATAATGATAGACCCGCCATGCGGCGACGATGGACCCGCCCTGCAGCGATAGACCCGCCAGGGTTCCCTACAAAGAACAATAGGAAAACAGAATAGACAAAGAAAAATAAAAGAGATAGCGGGTCTCTTCTCTCCCCGCTTCTACACCCTATACGTAGAATTTTTCCATAGTTTTCTAGTTTAAGTATAGGGATAGTGATATTACTACTGTAAAGTCCCAATTTAGAGGAATTGCCTCACAATTTTCTAAGCAGAAAATTATAAATACTTCTCCTCCCTTATTATTCTTAGGTATTTCTGGGAGGCCAAGAGAATCTTCTTTAGGCGATTCAGGAATGTCAATCAGGTTTTATATATAATATTTATTTAACTAGTTGGTATTGAAAACCCCTTATAGTGGTATACTATCTAGTTCTTTAATAGTATAGAATTCTTATATATTTATCTATGCTATCCAATATAGCTCTAGCTATCTCTATAGTAGTTTTATCTTTATTAATATATTATAAGATTATGGTAATTATATAATAAGACTAGGTCTCCTATCTCTAGACACTTATATTGAAGTTCTTATATATTTTTAAATTAGTTATAATTATATTCCTACTATTATTTAATGCTATCTACTACTTTATTAATATTGATATTTCTTCTATTAAATTGCTTTACTTATAAGATAATAAAATTCTAAGTGATATAGATAGATTTCTAAGATAGCATTCTCTATATTAGTATATTAGTTTTAATAGGTAGAATGGCATAATATTCTATATTTATATAATATAGAGATAGATCTATTAATTGATAAATAATAACCCAGTCTATAAATAGAACTAGTAGTAGATTAATAATCTAATCTATATCTAATTCTTTAGTTCTAAGCTTAGATAATATATTCTTAATAATTTTATAACTATTTTTAATAAATCTATTTACTTAAGAATAATAGGGTAAGATAATAGAGATCTTTATCCTATACTTATCTAGTAGATATATCTCTAGGTCTTAATTCTCTAGTCCTTAATCTATAATAATTATTATTAGTACCCTCTATTAATAAATAATATCTTTCTATAGAAAATTATCTACTATCTATATTAATATATATTATAAGGCTCTAGCTTCTATCTATTCTAATAGATCCTTATATATAATTATAAGATACTTCTTATCTTAATTCTTTAATATATAGATAATATCTATTATAACTCTTCTCTATAATATAAAGACTAAATCTAGTTATAGTTCTTTCTCTTATCTCTTTACTAAGTGAAACTAATATTTATAATATTCTTAAATCTACTTCGCGATATCCTAAAATATATCTTTCTATTAATAGATAGATTAGATCTACTAGTAAGTCCTTTCTTAGCCTCAGTATCTTATATTATTATATAAGTTTTATACTATCTACTTCTATTTAGCCTTATTATATATAATCTACTTTAGTACTGTATTTTTCCCTTTTCTATATTAAAAGAGATAGTTATCTTATATTAGAAAGTGCAGGGCTTTCTTCTTGAAGATTCTAAATTCTCTATAAGATAGGCTAGGGAATCTTTATAAGATAGTTAGATATACCACTATCTACTTATAGATTTTAGTATAAGATTTATATAGAATTCTATTTAGTACTTTATCTATTATTACTAATAGAAATATAGCCTTAATATCTATAAACTATATCTATATATAATTATTGATTTTAGCTTTATCTTTCTAACTTGCTAGTTCTCTCTTTATTATAGATCTATAAAATAGTCTATCTATAGCTATATATTTTTTTTCTAGTATATACTTTATTATAAAGTTAAATAGCTATATCTATATTAATTAATTTATTATAAATATTCTAGATAGATTTATAGTAGAATAATTTAGTTAAGCTACTAAGATATTAGTATCTATCTCTAATATAAAATATATATTATAGATCTAGTATCTGAACTTTTTTAGAATCTTTAAAATAGCTCTATATTTCTATTTCTCTATATTATACTTATATTTAGCGTCGGTCTAAACCCCTAATTTATATCTTATAGGGTGGCATTTTCTATTAAAGATCTATCTAAGAATACTACTATATTCTTTCTTACTAGTATCAATAGCTATAATAATTATTAATAATTCTATATAGTAGTTTAATAACTAGATATAGAGTAGTTTTAATAGATATATCTTTAAGATATTAAATACCGCGTCCTCTTTGGTTCCCTATTTCTATTCCACTTCCCTCTTTAATAAATAATAGAGAGAAGAGACTATAATTATAAAATAGAATATTATAATCTAGAAGAAGATAGCTATTCTAATAAAGCTTTATACTTTCTTAATATTATTTAGAACTAGCTAGTTAACTATCTTTTCTATTTTAGCTATATTAGAGTATTAACTATTATAGTTATAGATTTATTCTATAATCTTAAAATCACTTATAATAAATTAAGACTTCTCTCTAGATATAGTAAGCCTCGCCAATTCTATAAGCTATAGTATATAGTCTAGATTCTATATATACTCTAGTATAAATTATTAGATACTGTGGTGGTGATACCACGCACATGGCCGGCCCGGCTTATGAGATAATCCGGCCGGGTTCTGTTGCGGCTTTCATATGTCTTCGCTCTGTACTTAGCTAAAAAAAAACACAACACAACACACATCTCAACGGGAGATGCAATACATTCGTTTGTGCTATGGTTCTTTGAGTGTTTCCTTGTTTCTTTACAAAGCGCGTGTGTGTTTGTTCTTGGTTTGCCAAAGTCAGTCTGGCAAGGTTCCTGCTTCTCCAAGGCCGTGCCATACCTCGCACACGCCCAGTTCGATTGGGTGCTCTCATTCCACCACAATACCTAATAGGCTTTCTTTATTATTATATCTACTATATAGATCTTTGATCCCGAAGTCATTAAGGAAGACGTGTGCCTTCTTAAAGATTACCTTCTCTAAGATCTTTATAATAATATATTAGAACTATAGTATAGAGTTCGCACCCCCTTAAATAATTATAGTATATCTAAATAGTCTAATAGATATCATTATTGCTATTATATCTCTATTCTGAATATCTAAGGGAATCTAGTTATATCCTAAAAAGAGATCTATAAGTAATGCTGCTACTAGATCTATAAATTCCTCTATAAATTTATTATAATCTAGTAATATATTAGTATCCCTAATAATTATCTGGTTCTCCTATTATACTATAGATATAATCTAGTACTTACTATTCTTTTTGCGTACTAGGAACTAGAGATTTCAGTATAGTCTATAATATCTCTCTATTATTCTAATCTTTAGTTATTCCTAAAATATCTCTATTATAACTAGAAATAATATCTTAGATATCTTAAATCTAGCTATTTACTATATATTATAAGAAACTATCTAAATTCTTTATAGAGGGGCTATTTCTAGTTAATATCTTCTAATCTCTAACTACTTCTATATTAAAATATCTTCTCTCTAGTATAGTATCTCTAGTAGAAACTCTTTTTTATATAGCTAAAGATTCTTTCTTATTAGTATTCTTATATTTCTCTTAATTATTAGTTTAGTTCTTCTAAAGAATATAGTAATATATAATTAAAGCTATATATTAAATCTTACTAGTAGGTCTAGAGTTTTCACTTATCTACTATAATATTTATCTAGATACTTTTATATCTAGTTATTGTTTTCTCTAGGTACTTTCCTACTAGATAGATCTTCTAAATCTACCAGGTTAATCTTATTGGCTTTCCACTTATATAACTATATTAATAAATATTTCTATAGCTACTAGATCTAGTCACTATATATACTATTTTAAATTCTATATAGTTATCTTACTAGAGATATACTACTCTAATTTCGCCGTTAGAGGCCCTTAGAGATCATTAAATATATATTGAAATCTGAAAAATGGCGTCGTATTCTTTAATTAGCTAGTTAATTTTATCTTCTAGAAAGATAAAATACTAATTAACTAGAAGGTATTATTTTCTACCACTCTATACTGCCTTCTACTTTTACTTCTAATAGTCTAATTATATCTAATTCTAAGAAAGTAGCCTCTCTAGTAGATATACTCTTAGATTTATATCTATCTAGTCTTTTAATATATTCTTAAGTTAAATCTATCTAGCTAACTTTCTATCTATATTTAAAGTATAGATTTTAAATATAATCTTTCTAGATTAATTATAGTTAAAGATAGTATTATATACTATATCTTTAGATAAAATTATAAACTATAAGTAGGTAGCTTTCTATTAGGAATAATCTAGAATTAGATTCTAGTTCCCTCTAGATATTATAAAGATAGATATATATATAATAATATCCTCTATCTAAACTAGTATATCCTTATAGTATCCTATATATATTTAAGGATATCTATTCTAACTAACTATATCTAGACTAGGACCTAAATATATCTTTAAATATATCTTCTAGGCTAGCTTAGATAAAATAATACTTATCTAGGCTCTAATATCTAATACTATATTCTATAATATATTATTTATAGAGATTATAGTCTAAATTATATCTATTATATAGATAATTTCCCTTCTAAAGATAGAGATTAATACTATATTAAAATTATTTATAGCTACTTTAAAGGCTCTAGTTATCTTTAAGATCTAGCCTTTCTTCTTTTTTAGTTATAGTAGAGAATATCTAATATTTATAGAATTATATAGTAGATTTTCTACTATTAGCTCTTTAATAATTTATTCTAGGATCTTCTTATATATAATACTACTTATATTACTTTATTTAACTATTTATAGTAAGATATCTTTAGTCTATCTAGAATATATAGATATTATATTATAGTTTACTAGAACTAGCACTTCTAAAAAGACTATATCTTTTATTATTATATCTTTTTCTTTAATATCTTTTATCTTTAGATTTAAAGAGTTCTTAATATATTATTAGGGCTAGTTATAGATATTAAAGACTTATATCTTAATACTAGAATAGACTGCTATCTTCTTCTTTTTATTATTTAAAATAGCTACTTAATAGATATTAATCTTAATATTAACTAGATCTAGATCTTACTTCTTATCTAAGCTCTTATCTATATTAAGATATATCTTATTTAAATAGCTAGATAATCTAATAGTTAATACTTCTATAATATTTATCTCTACTATATTTAATATCTTAGCTAATCTAGATATAATCTATTAATTATATATCTACTCTATAGTAGTCTTCTTAGTTATTCTAGATCTAAAGAAGATAAGAGAATCCTACTTACTAGCTAGACTAATCTAAAGATACTAATTCTTATTCTTATAAATAATACTCTAATTTATTATCTATTACTTCTAGTTATATTCTTATTTAAAGTATTCTAGTATATAATAATAGAAGTACTTCTATTTATAACTTAATATAGAATCTAATCTAGAGGCTTTCTATATCTAATTAGAATAGTATAGAATAGATAATTAGACTTACTACTATCTCTACTACTACTATATATTAAGAATAAGACTTAGTATAGATATTGTGGTGGTGATACCACGCACATGGCCGGCTCGGCTTATAAGATAATCCGGCCGGGTTCTGTTGCGGCTTTCATATGTCTTTGCTTTGTACTTAGCTATCGAGACACAACACAACACACATCTCAATGGGAGATGCAATACATTCGTTTGTGCTATGGTTCTTTGAGTTGTTTCCTTGTTTCTTTACAAAGCGCGTGTGTGTTTGTTCTTGGTTTGCCAAAGTCAGTCTGGCAAGGTTCCTGCTTCTCCAAGGCCGTGCCATACCTCGCACACGCCCAGTTCGATTGGGTGCTCTCATTCCACCACAATATTTACTAATTTAGTTTATATAATTATTCTACTATCTTTCTCTACTTCTTATATATATTATTAATAAAAGTATATCTTATCTTTCCTAGATTATCAAGCTACTAATAGAGTAGTTATTAGTATTAGTAGTTAATTAGCTACTCTTACTTAGATTAATATATTTCTAGAAGGCATTCTATATTTTATAAATTATATTAGATATCCTACTCTATAATATAGTATCTTTTCTTTTATAATTTCTATATTATATCTACTAATCTATTAAAAAAGATATCTTATAGATTTTCTAGATTAATATTCTTTCTATCTATAACTTTCTTATATAGTTCTACTAGGAGTCCTCTTAGAAACCAGTTACTCTATATTAATTTATCTAGAAATTCTTAGGCTTTAATCTACTCTAAAATAGCAATATATTTATATAGATAGATAGTAATATTTTTATTCTAGTCTTATTTAATATCTTTATATACTTTTAAAAAAGTATAAGAGTAGATAGTCTACTCTAAATTATATTAGCTATATTTTTTATAGAGTTTATACTTTAAAGCTAGCTAATTATTTACTATAAACTCTAGTAATACTTAAATCTAGATACTAATTATAGAATTATAGTAATTTAATAGAAGTATTATAGTCTTTCTAATATCTTTATATCTATAATTACTGTAAATCTATTTAAATTATATAAGAAATTAAGATATCTTAATATTAATAAAGTTTGGTATATTCAGTATATAAAGGACTAGTATAGACTAATATAATATATATCTTATAAAGAGTCTAGAATCTATTAGAGGAACATCTATACCCTCTATTAGTAGAGTTACTATAGAAAGATCTTTAGAGAATTCTATTTTAGATATAAAACTAGAAATATTATTAAGTACTAGAGCTAGAATATCTATTATAGTAATATTATAATAGATCTTATTAGAGCGCTATATTTCACTTTCTTAATAACTATATATATTATTAGATATATTATTAATACTATATTTATCTATAAGCTAATTTTCTAGAGAGACTGACCGCGAGTGTCCTTTCTAGTAATAATAAGATAGTAGCTTCTTTATAGAAACTAGTCTAATAGAATAATACTTAATAATTCTTAGTATAGTTAGTAATAGCTTCTCGAAAAATAGAATAGTAGTTATAAGACCCTTAGATATTAATATCTCTTTACTATCTATATTATTAGTAGATCTCTTATTCTACTAATAATCTTTATCTAGACTAGTAGTGCTCTTCTTATTATACTGTAATTCTTATTATAATAATATAAAAACCAATAAAAGACTTTCAAAAATTGATATTTTCTAAAATAAAAGAATAAATATATATATCTACTGTATAATATAGCACTATATTTTAATATATAGATAGATTAATGCCTCAATCCACTTAATATACTTATACTATTCTAATTATATTATAGCAGTATCTAATGGGATCTAACCTTCCTCCTCAGATCCTAAAGGTTTTCCCTAAATTAGTATAGATACCCTCATTTTTAAAGCTATACTTCCAGCTATAGTATCTATACTTTTAATAATATCTCTTTCTACTCAGCTATAGATTTCTTTTTCTTAGCCGTCGAAGCTTCGTAATTTTCAGGGTTAAACCGATACCCCCAATTCTCAGGCTCTACTCTTATATCAGTATACTATACTTATTAATATAAGTTTTTATTCCCTATATGGACCTCCAGAAATATAGTGGAATGAGAGCACCCAATCAAACTAGACGTGTGCGAGATATAGCACGGCCTTAGAGAAGCAGGAACCTTGCTAGATTGACTTTGGCAAACCAAGAATAAACGCACACGCGCTTGCAAAGAAACAAGGAAACACTCAAAGAACCATAGCACAAACGAATGTATTGCATCTCCCATTAAGATGTGTGTTGTGTTATATCTTTTTCTGATAGTGTGGTGGAATGAGAGCACCCAATCGAACTGGGCGTGTGCGAGGTATGGCACGGCCTTGGAGAAGCAGGAACCTTGCCAGACTGACTTTGGCAAACCAAGAACAAACACACACGCGCTTTATAAAGAAACAAGGAAACACTCAAAGAACCATAGCACAAACGAATATATTGCATCCCCCGTTGAGATATATGTTATATTATTGATAGCTAAGTACAAAGCGAAGACATATGAAAGCCGCAACAGAACCCGGCCAGATTATCTTATAAGCTGGGCCAGCTATATATATGGTATCATCACCACATTTTCGACCCAACCTAAAAGCAACGACCTCGTTGCGAATTAAAACACTAAAATAAAATAAACAAGACGTATAGAGAACAAGAAAAAGCAATGTACCTATATAAATCTAACTGCCCTAGTAATGGTCCCCTATTTCTTCTGAGACAGGCTGGAGCTCACTAAGCAAAAGCTCCTTATCTTCCCTTAACAATCTAGTGGAACGAGGAGACTGGGTAGTGCCTCTATCCCAATTCAGAAAGTAGGAGTTCTCACTGAAAACCCGACGCTCCTCCTTCTATACTACCTTCTATGCTTCCTCGACCGCAATCGCTAACTTCTTCTAGAACTCAAGTCGTAGGTCTTGTGCATCTCTAAGTCGCCCTTCCCAATAGGTTTAGATATAGGCCTGCGTCAGGGGGTCATCCTATCTGCGACGCCCTACCAAAGCATCGCTAATGGATCCTAAGCCTTGTAGGGTAACCGCTGCAGGAAACCGAAACGGAATAGTACTATAATGATTATATAGGCTAGATAGAGACGCGGGGCCAGGAACAAGGTCACGGTACGCGGCAGCAAGTTATTCCCATATGCCTGCCTTAGTCATATCTAATATCGAATAATTATCTTAGATGCCTATAAACCATGATAGCATGGTACGTCGGACGCTATCGGCAGACCCTCAGAACCTATAAGGCACTCTCAGATTGGTCACACGAATATCGAAGGCATTGTATTTGACGTCAACCCAATTGGTCTTGAAGTGGGACACGTCGGCATTAGTCCACATCTGGGATTTAACCCTATATATAAATCTATCTATCTTAAGGCCTCGGTCAATCACGCAGCGCTTCCACCATTCAGCCAATTTAAGATAGATACCTGGTAAGATCTATGTATAATTCTTAGAAGTCTCATTATCTAGGCTTAAGGAACCCTGAATGGCTTGCTTATCTCGGCCAGTCTCAATATAGAAAGGAATGTTAATGTCGATATACCTGAAGAAAGTCTGGTCCCCTGGCTTAGTATACTTGGTATAGTATAGGTAGAAGATTAACTAGTAGCAGTTATTGGGTTGGAGAGCCATATAAATCATCCAGTATATTAGGTCCTAACGCATAGCCTGTTAGGCCAAGGAATAGTATATCGTGTATAACTAACTATAGTTTGGGCGCCCGCCTAGCTCCCATAGATACCAGTTATATATCTCGAATTCTTCATGGAAGATAGCTGCTAATCTATAGGACTCCCACTAGGACATCACCTTTAGGAAGATAATAGACCTAGTCTTTATCTAAGTGACCTATATACCCCGGGCTTAACGCTCAGAAAAGAAACCAATCTTAATAACTTTGGTAATCCGCACAATCCATTTCACTATAGTTAAATGTGCCGTTAAGAATAGGGTAGGAGTCTCTACTAGAAACTTATAAATATCTAGAATATCTTTAGATCGCGCTAGACAAATAGTGATTTAGAACTATTTATATATCTCTTCCCTAGTTATTAGAGTGGATAGATCGTCATAATACTTAATAATCTCAGCTATATAGTAAGCTAATATTAAGTGATTATAGCGCATTTATAATTCTACTAGACTAGCTAGAACTTTCAGATACTAATAATAAAGATATAATATAGTCTATGGAATTAGAGCTTATACGCGGTCGTAATGTTCGGCAAGTATATCTAAGGTCCTCTTTACCTCTACTATTAATATGGTCTGTCTTGGGCAAAGCGCCTATAGAAGCTCTAACAGTATACTACGGCACCTATAAATAGCTATAGAGGGTTCTTTATCTAGTATATTATATATAGTAGCTGGTGACTGAGAGCGGAAACATTCATATATATCGTCTTCTATAAGCTTAGCATTATCTTTAAGGTAGAGATCTTGGGCTACCGCAATGGCCTTCTCAGCGGTAATAGCAGTAATATACCTTGCACAGATTATTAGAGATAGCGGGGTAGATCTCTTAGTGCTATCAGTTAGCTGGCATCGATATTCAGCACTTAGTTCAATATATAGATTTCTGGAAATAGCGGCTTCTAATTAGTTAGAGGATTTTATCTCCTCGGGAAGGTAAAATTGTAGCTAATTAGCGACGAGATTTTATATAGCGCGGTTAAGCTGCGGCACTAAGCTATAGCCTGCCCTTAGCGCTTCTCTTAGTAAGATAAACTATATACTAGATATTTCTAATACTCGAGACGCCATAGATACTGATCGAGAATAGATCTATAGAATATAAGGTGACACATTATATATAAAAGGATTGTTAAGGCGGCCTGCTTCCTAGGATTGGCTAGGCGATACTCTGACTAATGCTTCGCTCCTAGTTAGCAATATTAGCAATCTAGATAAAGTAGATAAGAGAGGCGGAGAGCTAGCTTAAACTATTTATTGCGACGCTAGTTATATCTATCTATTTAGGCTAATTTCTAAACCGCTCTGCTTAAGGAGTTAGCAGCTAATTAATCTATTATTAGTATCTATAAGTATTTTATCGATATTGCTGGTTAGAAAGACTAATACTATTAATATATCTTATTGAGGGTATATCACTTATTACGCAATAGCTCTATTTGCTTAGTTAATAAGTTATTCATATATAACCCCCTCTCTTAGTAGTCTTCTCAGTTATTTAGCTATCTATGCCATTTTTATCTATATAAATACTATATCTATCTTCTTCTTTCCCTAACTCTCTACCGCAATCTTATAGGTTAGCGCGATCTTCTCCTTATTATCTCTTACCTACTTAGAGATTTTCTGCGTATATCCCTATACTATCTAATATACTTCTTATATAATAACTCCTTGCCAAAGCCTAGTATCTTATATATAGTTAGTTAATCTGGCAATCTAATTATTATACTTCTCATATAGATTTATCAGCTGATTTAGGATTTCGATAGAGTATTTATAGTGTATCTGCTGGTTATCGACGCTTCTTAGGTAGTTAATAGTTTCCTCAATGCTTCTGAAGGCTCGCCCTTCTACTCGTGCCAGAACTGCACCCTTGGAGGGTCTCTCGGTCGCAGTCTCTTGTTTCTTAGGCGCTGGACGGATTAGTTAAAAAGATATAATGCCTCGGTGGCTTGGTGACCTGGTACATTTATATAATATTATTCTAATGGTCTCAGGATGCTTGTAAGAAAAGAATATAGATAAATCTCTGACAAAAAAGGGAAAGAGTGAAAGATAGGAAAACGATCTAAGGGAGGGATAATAGGTCCTCCATGACACCACCAGTGAATATTCTCAATTGTCCCTTTTTCAATAGCCTCCTCATTTGGATGGGGCGTTAATTATATCACTAGGGGGGGGTCTCTTGCAATCTGAAGAAAACAAAGAAGTATAATAGAATCTGCGGGTCCTTTGCAGTCTCACCGGTACGCTTGCGTATGCTCTCTGGCGTTCTCCGACATCCTTATTAGAATATAATAATAATAGACCTACCATATGGCGATAGTAGACCCGCTATATAGTAATAGACCCGCCAGGGTTCCCTGCAGAGAAAAATAGGAAAACAGAATAGACAAAGAAAAACAAAAGAGATAGCGGGCCTCTTCTCCCCCGCTTCTGCGCCCTATGCGTAGAATTTTTCCATAATTTTCTAGTTTAAGTATAGAGGTGGCAATATCATTACTATAAAGTTCTAATTTGAAGGAATTACCTCATGATTTTCTAAGCGGGAAATTGTGAACACTTCCCCCCCCTTATTATTCTCGGGTATATCCGGGAGGCCAAGAGAATCTTCTTTGGGCGATTCAGGAACGTCAATTAGGTCTTATATATAATACTTCTTTAACTGGTCGGCATTGAAAACCCCTCGCAGTGGTATACTATCTAGTTCTTTAATAGTATAGAATCCTTATATATTTATCTGCGCTATCTAATATAGCCCTAGCTATCTCTATAGCAGTTTTACCTTTATTGATATATTATGAGATTACAGTATATTATATAATAAGACTAGGTCTCCCACTTCTAGACACTTATATCGAAGCTCTCGCGTATTTTCGAATCAGTTATAATTATATTCCCGCTGCTATTTAACGCTATCTGCCGCTTTATCAATATTAATATTCCTTCTATTGAATTGCTTCGCTCGTAAGGCAATAAGATTCTAAATGGTATAGATAGATTTCTAAGGTAGCATTCTCTATATTGGTATATCAGCTTTAATAGGTAGAATGGCATAGTATCCTATATTTATATAATATAGGGATAGATCTATTAATTAACAAGTGGTAACCCGGTCTGTGAATAGAACTAGTAGCAGATTAGCGACCTAACCTATGCCTGATTCTCCAGTTCCGAGCTTGGACAATATATCCTTAATAACCTTATAACTACTTTCAATAAATCTATTTACTTGAGGATAGTGGGGTAAGATAATAGAGGCCTTTATCCTATACTTATCTAGTAGATATGTCTCTAGGTCTTGGTTCTCTGGTCCCTAATCTATGACGATTGTTACTGGCACCCTCTATTGGCAAATAATATCCTCCTATAGAAAATCACCCACCATCTGTATTAACGCGTGCTATAAGGCCCTGGCTTCTACCTATCCTGATAGGTCCTCTCGTGTAATCACAAGATACTTCTTGTCTCGATTCTTCGGCATATAGATAATATCTATCGCTACTCTTCTCTATAATGTAAAGACTAAACCTAGTTATAGTTCTTCCTCTTATCTCTTTGCTAAGCGAAACTAACACTTATAATATTCTCGAACCCACTTCGCGATATTCTAAAATATACCTTCCTATTAATAGATAGATTGAACCCGCTGGTAAGTCCCTTCTCGGCCTCGGTATCCTATATTATTATATAAGCTTTGCATTATCTGCTTCCGTTTAGCCTCATCATATACGACCCGCTTTGGTACCGCGTTTTTCCCTTTTCCGCGTCGAAAGAGATGGTTATCTTATACTAGAAAGCGCAGGACCTTCTCCTTGAAGGTTCTGAATTCCCCACAAGACAGGCCGGGGGGTCTTTATAAGGTGGTTAGATATACCGCTATCCGCTTATAGGTCTCAGTATAAGATTTATATAGGATCCTGTCCGGTGCTTTACCCATTGTTACCGATAGAAGTATAGCCTTAATACCTATAAACTATATCTATATATAGTCGTCAATCTTAACCTTATCTTTCTGATTTGCCAGTTCCCTCTTCGTTACGGGTCTGCGAGATAGCCTATCTGCGGCTATATATTTTTTCTCTAGTATATGCTTTACCGTAAAGTTAAATAGTTATATCTATACTAGCCAACTTATTATAAGTGCCCCAGATAAATCTATAGTAGAACGATTTAGTTAGGCCACTAAGATATTAATATCTATCTTTAATATAAAATGCACACCATAGATCCAGTATCTGAACTTTTTCAGGATCTTCAAAACAGCCCTACATTCCCGCTTCCCTGCGTCATACTTGCGTTCAGCGTCGGTCCAAACCCCTAATTCATACCTTGTAGGGTGGCATTTTCTATTAAAGACCTATATAAGAATGCCGCTATACCCTTCCTTACTAGTATCGATAGCCATAATAATCACTAGTAATTCTATATAGTAGTCTAATAGCTAGATATAGGGTAGTTCTAATAGGCGTATCTTCAAGATATTAAATGCCGCGTCCTCTTTAGCTTCCCATTTCCATTCCACTTCCCTCTTCAGTAGACAATAGAGAGAAGAGGCTATAATTATAAAATAGAGTATTATAATCTAGAAGAAGATAGCTATTCTAATAAAGCTTTACACTTCTTTAATGTTATTTAAAACTGGCCAGTTAACTATCTTTTCTATCTTAGCTGCGTCGGGATATTAACTATTATAGTTATAGATCTATCTTATAACCTTGAGACCACTCATAATAAATTGAGACTTCTCCCCAGATATAGTGAGCCCGGCCAACTCCACAAGCTATAGTATATAGTCTAGATTCTATATATATTCTAGTATAAATCATCGGATGCCTGGCAGGCTCTCTTCGTCATTATATCTGCTGCGTGGACCTTTGACCCCGAAGTCGTCAAGGAAGACGCGTGCCTTCTTGGGGATTACCTCCTCCAAGACCTTTATAACAATATATTAGAACTATAGTATAGAGTTCGCACCGCCTTGGACAATTATAGTATATCTAAGTAGTCTAATAGGTGTCATCATTGCCGTTATATCCCTGTCCTAAATATCTAAGAGAATCTAGTTATATCCTGAAAAGAGATCCACGAGTGATACCGCTGCCAGACCCGCAAATTCCTCTGCAAATTCGTTATAATCCGGTGGCATATTAGTATCTCTAATAGTTACCCGGTTCTCCTACTATACCATTGATATAATCCGGTACTTGCCATTCTTTTTACGCATTAGGAACTAAGGATTTCGGTATAATCTATGATATCTCTCTATTGTTCTAACCTTCAGTCGTTCCCGAAACATCTCTATTATAACTAGGAGTAGCGCCTTAGGTATCTTAAATCTAGCTATCTACTATATATTATAAGGAACTATCTAAATTCTTTGCGGAGGGGCCACTTCTAGTCAATATCTTCTAATCTCTAACCACTCCTATGCTAAAGTATCTTCTCTCCGGTATAGTATCTCTAGTAGGAACTCTTTTTCGCGCGGCTAAAGATCCTCCCCTATCAGTATCCTTACACTTCTCTCAGTCATCAGTCTAATTCCTTTAAGGAATATAGCAATGCGCGGTCGAAGCCATATACTAAATCTTACTAGTAGGTCTAGAGCCCTCGCTCGCCCACTATAATACTTATCTAGGCACTTTTATATCTAATTGTCGTCTCCCCTAGACACTTCCCTGCTAGACAGGCCTCCTAAGTCCACCGGGTTAATCTTGTTAGCTTTCCACTTATATAGTGTACTAATAAACGCTTCCGCGGCCGCCAGACCTAGTCGCTATATATACTATTTTAAATCCTATATAATTATCTTGCTAGAGGTGCGCTACTCTAATTTCGCCGTTAGGGGCTCTTAGGGGTCGTCAAAAATGCGTCAAAATTTGAAAAACGGCGTCGCGTCCTCTGATTAGCTAATTAATTTTATCTTCTCGGGGAGGCGAAATACTAATTAATTAGAAGACACTATTTTCTGCCACTCCGCACCGTCTTCCACTTTCACTTCTAATAGTTTAACCGCACCTAATTCCGAGAAAGTAGCCTCTTTAGCAGATATACTCTCAGATTTATATCTATCTAGTCTTTTAACGCGTCCTTAGGCTAAATCTGCCTAGCTAACTTTCTATCTATGCTTAGAGTATAGACCTTAAATATAATCTTTCTAAACTAATTATAGTTAAAGATAGTACTATATATTATGCCTTTAGATAAGGTTACAAACTATAAGTAGGCGGCTTCCTGCCAGGGACAACCCAGAATTAGATCCTGGTTCCCCCTGGGTACCATGAAGATAGGTGTATACACGATAATATCCCCTATTTGAACTGGCACATCCTTATAGCATTCTATATATACTTGAGGGCATCCATTCTAACTAACCACATCTAGGCTGGAACCTAAATATATCTCTAAATATATCTCCTGGGCTAGCTTGGGCGAGATAATACTCATCTAGGCTCCAGTATCCAATACTATACTCCATAATATACTATTTATAGAGACTATAGCCTAAGTTATATCCGCCGCATAGATGACTTCCCTTCTAAAGATAGAGATTAACACTATATTAAGACTATTTATAGCTACTTTGGAGGCTTTAGTTGCCTCTAAGGCCTGGCCTTTCTCCTTCCTTAGCTGTAGCAGAGAATACCTAATATTTATGGAACTATATAGTAGATTCTCTACTATTAGCCCTTCAACAACCTATCCTAGGATCTTCTCACGTATAGCACTACTTATATTATTCTACTTAACTATCTATAGTAAGATATCTTTAGTCTATCTAGGATATATAGATACCATATTATAGTCTGCCGGGACCGATACCTCTGAAAAGACTATATCCTTTATTACTATATCTTTTCCTTTGATATCTTCCATCTTCAGGTTCAAAGAATTCTCAATATATTGTCGGGGCTAGTCATAGATACTGAAGGCTTATATCTTGATACTAGGATAGGCTGCCGTCTTCTTCTTCTTATTATCTAAAATAGCTACTTAATAGGTATTAATCTCGACACTAGCTAGGTCTAGATCTTGCTCCTTATCCGAGCTCTTATCTATATCGAGATATATCTTATTTAAATAGCTAGATAACCCAATAGTTGACACTTCCACGATATTTACCCCTACTATATTCGATGCCTCGGCCAACTGAGACATAATCTATTAATTATATATCTGCTCTATAGTAGCCTTCTTAGCTATCCCAGGTCTAAAGGAGATAAGAGGACCCTGCTCATTGGCCGGACTAACCCGAAGACGCCGATTCTCATCCTTATAAATAATACCCTGATTTATCGCCTGTCGCTTCTGGTTACATTCCTGCTCGAAGTGTCCTAGTATATAATAATAGAAGTATTTCCATTCACGGCTTAATGCAGGATCTAACCTAGAGGCCTTCTATGCCTGGCCAGGATAGTATAGAGTAGATAGTTAGGCTTGCTGCCACCCCTGCTACTACTATATATTAAGAATAAGGCTTAGCGCAGACATTTGCTAATTTAGCTTATATAGCTATTCTATTATCTTCCTCTACTTCTTATAAGTATTATCAATAGAAGTATATCTTATCTTTCCTAGGTTATCAAGCCACTAATAGGGTAATTATTGGTATTGGTAGCTGACCGGCTGCTCCTACTTAGATTGATATATTTCTAGAAGATATTCTATACTTTATAAACTGTACTGGGCGCCCTGCTCTGCAGCACAGTATCTTTTCTTTTATAGTTTCCGCGCTATATCTACTAATCTATTAAAAGAGATATCCTATAGGTCTCCTAGATTAATATCCTCTCTATCTATAATCTTCTCACGCAGTTCTGCTGGGAGTCCTCTCAGAAACCAGTCGCTCTATATTAACTTATCTAGAAATCCTTGGGCCTTAATCTACTCCAAAATAGTAGTATACTCGCATAGATATATAGTAGTGTTCTCGTCTCAGTCTCGCTTGATATCCTTATATGCTTCTAAAAAGACGCGAGAGTAAACAGTCTACTCTAAATTATACTAGCTATACTCTTTACGGAGCTTACACTTTAAAGCTAGCCAATTATCCACTATAAACTCTAGTAATATCTAAATCTAGATATTAATTATAGGGTTACAGTAATTTAGTAGGAGTATTATAGTCTCTCTAATATCCTTATAGCTATAATTACTGCAAATCTATTCAAACTACGCGAGGAACTAAGATATCTCGATACCGGTAAAGTTCAGCGCATTCAATGTATAAGGGACTAGTATAGACTGATACAATATATATCTTATAAAGGGTCTAGGGCCTGTCGGAGGAACACTTATACCCTCTATCAGTAGAGTTACTATAGAAGGACCTTCGGAGAATCCTGCCTTAGGTGCAAGACTAGGAATACCACTAGATACTGAAGCTAGAGCGTCCATTATAGTAGTATTATAATAGGTCTTACTAGGGCGCTGCGTTTCACTTTCTTAATAACTATATATATTACTGGATGTGTCGTCGATACCATATTTACCCATAAGTCAATTTCCTAGGGAGACTAACCGCGAGTGTTCTTCCTGGCGATAATAAGATAGTGGCTTCTTTATAGGAACTGGCCTAACAGAATAACACTTAATAATTCTCGGTATAGTCGGCAATAACTTCTTGAAAAATAGAATAGCAGTCGCGAGGCTCTCAGGCGTCAATGTCTCTTCACTATCTGCGTCGCTAGTAGACTTCTTATCTCACTGATAATCCTTATCTATACTAGCAGTGCTCTTCCTATCGTACTATAATCCTTATCATAATGATATAAAAACCGATAAAAGACTTTCAAAAATTGGTGTTTTCCAAAACAAAAGAATGAACATATATACCCACTGCATAATATAGCATTATATCTTAATATATAGGTAGACTAACGCTTCAATCCGCTTGGTATACTTATACTGTTCTAATCGCATTGCAGCGGTATCTAACAGGGTCTGACCTTCCTCCTCAGATCCCAAAGGTTTTCCCCAAATTGGTATAGATATCCTCATTTTTAAAGCTATACTTCTAGCCGCGGTATCTATACTTTTAATAGTGTCTCTCTCTGTTCCACCGCAGATTTCTTTTTCTCAGCTGTCGAAGCTTCGCAATTTTCAGGGTCAAACCAATACCCCTAATTCTCAGACCCTGCTCTTACATCAGTATACCATACTTATCAATATAAGTTTTTATTCCCCGTGCAGACCTCTAAAAATGTGGTGGAATGAGAGCACCCAATCGAACTGGACGTGTGCGAGGTATGGCACGGCCTTAAAGAAGCAGGAACCTTGCCAGACTGACTTTGGCAAACCAAGAACAAACACACACGCGCTTTAAACCCGGCCGGATTATCTCATAAGCCGGGCCGGCCATGTGCGTGGTATCACCACCACAATACTTATATTGTGCGGTTATATCCGAGATCTTAATAGCTCCCTGGCTCGGCCAGTCGATGGGAACCTCCCCCTGCTTAGTTGACTTTTCATATGGCACTGCAAATTAAAAGTCCTTCATGCGCAGAATTAAGCCAAGAGATATCTCCAACTGTGTCCTACCTATTATAAGAGATAAAAGGCTACCATTGAAGGCTAAGCAAAGATAAGTCAGCTAGCTAAGTATATACCTACTTATTACGATATATAAGGGGCAAGCTCATTTCCATAAGACATACCAAGAATGCTGTTAAGCAATACTCTAAGCAATCCAACACTCATTATATATCTTAAAGACGCTGCTAAACTAATGACAATGACTACTTCGGCAGTAACAACAAGATCCAAGGCTAAGGTAAGCCAGCGCTGAATTGTTAGAGTCCTAGCCTAAGAGATACTCGAGCGTCGCCCTCGTAGAACTGCCTGCGCCAATGGACCCGAAGAAACCCCTGATAGCGGGCGCTATACTTTATCTGAAATAGCGCCCGAGGACTAACACACCTCATATCTACCGCGTACCTCCACGATCCTTTCCTTTCCTTTTCTTTCTCTTCTCTATGTTCGAATCTACTCAAATTCCTGTATCTATCCTAGAACAATACGGCGGGACCTAGCCCATAACATGAATGCAGTTCAATATATAATATATGCGCTAGGTAGTATCTATTAACTTTGAGTTAGTGAGTCGAAAATCTGTTTCCTGACCAAAGGCCTGAATCGTAGCAAGGCCCTCAATAGTGTTAAGAAGATAGAAATATAATGGGCTTCTGCTTTCTAGTTCCAGTAAACGAAGTTGTCGTGATGTTTTCAGGGAGAAATAATATAAGAAAAAGAGGGAAATAAGCAAGAAAGACATAGATATTGCCATATACTTTGATCTAGTTATATTTAAAGCAGCATTAGCAATAGAAATAAAGAGATCTAGATTTATTAGTAATAAGTTTGATAGTTGGCGAGCGATAATAGTTAGGAGATTTCTCCAAAGTTGAGTGAAAGGTAGGGAGAGATTTACTTGAGCCTATGATTAAGATGCCAATAGATAAATTACTTTCTATAAAAATTATATCCTGGCTAAACAGGTTTAGTACTAATCCAATATTAATAGTAGCTAGAAATTAAGATGTTGCCCTGCAGATATCAGCAAACAATCTATACGCGAGAGAATGAAACTCTGAATGTACATTATAATGGTCTTCAATATAATATAATGGAGCCGGCGTACTGTTAAGGGCGAGATTAGAATGAGCGAAGCCCTAATACTCAGTTAGGGGATGTGATAAACTCCACTGTTTCTAGATACAACGGTTTACTAAATATAACCCCCATTTCCGACAGTATTATATATGGCCAGGAAGAAATACACTATAACATAAAGTGGCTTTTAATCTCTACCACGATTGGCCCATTGCTGAAGCCAGATTTCTAGTAGAAAGCCAAAGTCAGTAGTATTAGGAGTAGCATAAGTAAATATTGACTTACTACTATATATACTAGAGAAGACATTTAATGTCACGAAGAAAATAAAGATCGCAGCGTTCGTCCATCTAATGTACCGCAGATAGTATTTATAGATAGCAGAGTCCCCTATTGCTCTTCTGAGATCGTCGAGCTTATTCATCTTTAAAATTATAATAGCTTTATTCTTTATACCTATCGCCAGTGATCTTTTCGGAGCTTTATCTTCCCCCGGGTTAGACCCCGTCTCTAGGGAAATAATCCTATTTTGGGTCTCTTTCTAATGAAGACTGTCATCCGAAAGAATATAAATATGATCTGCATATGACAGAAGATCCACTATTAAGGTGTCAAATCATATCAAGTGACAAAGGAAATTTCAAAAGGGGCCTTACCCTCATGTGTCACTAGGATCACGGTTGAATTCACTTTTCTGAGCAGTCCATCTTCCTTAAAAGACGCGTTATGATAGTAGCCTTGGTTTTGCGGTCCAGTGCACTGAAAATGTCATCTAATAGCAGGAGGTTTCTACGAGCGTATATTACTCTAGTAAGAGCAATCTAATATAATTAACTATCACTTAATAGAGGGCCAGATCTATATCTAATTCGCATAGTATCTCTATCTCGAAGCATCTCCAAGTCTGAATTAAAGGCGCATACGTGGAGAACAGCTATATACCACTGCTTAATAAATGTGTCCTTCCTCACTGGAATTGCCAAGAAGATTCCATAGATTACATCGCGGATAGTGCCACTTGGAATCCATAATTTTTATACGCAGAAGGCTATTTATTAAATAGCTACTATTATGGACCCTTCTCATAGATTGCTTAGCTAAGTATAGCTCGAAGTAGTGTTAATTTGCCTAATCCAACTAGTCCATAGATTATAACTAGCGCCCCGCGGGAGATTTCTAGATCAACATCCCTCAGAACAATATTTACTGATAAAGACAGGCAAATGATAAGTCATTTCATAGAGATGACAGGATTTGCAAGGTCAGTTCTGTCCGGTAGGTTCTTGGAAGTTATATATTTCAATTCGACGATAGATTGGGATGTATCGGGTTCTGCTTTCGCCGTGCCAAATAGGTTCTCGTCACCTATATCTTGGGGACGGATCGCTAACAGAAGGAATGACTGTATTCTATCAAAAGATCCCGTGGCGGCAGCTATGGAAGGGATCGCACTCAAAAGCTTGGAAGCTGGATTAGTTAGAAGGGTTATGATAGACAGGCTGCTGAATGCCTTTGGTACTTGAGCAGCGTAGACAACAAAGGTCAAAGCTGGCGCTAAGGCCCAAGGTAAATTCTGGATCATATTTTTCTAGACTGTACTCCATCGATAGTTGGCTATTTGATGGGTTTCTTAGACTCGTTTTCTCTGTATAAGCTGAATAAAGGTTTGGGCCAGCCCGGCTCCCTTAACCATTTAGATATGGTCCAGCATTGAACGGGTAATTACTATGTGTTGCTACACGGCATCTACCCACGCTTTCTAATATCCCCCTATATACTTCGAGATATAGATACTTCCTCTACTAGATACTATTATCGCATTTCAGCAGTCATCATATGTGAATTTAAAAGGGATCTTTACCGAGCACGATCAGGAGGGGCACAAGGCAAACCCACCCTAAGCGAAGCGCAAGGAGCGCAATACCAATGCCACCTCAATTATGCGCACCCAGAACTCATTTAATATAATTAAATAATTGATTATCCGGTTAATATCGGTAGTTATTAGAGTGATTATGGCAGACCGATCCTCTAGGACTCTATTAAGAATATATAAGGTATAGTCGTAAATCATCAATAATACTGCCCCTTGAAACATTATCATAAAGCGAGACAATATCTAATCGTATATAAGTTTTAAGAGGGCTATCCGCAAGTAGATTAAAATTGTGGTGCCAACGAGACCATAGCCGTCACTACTCGCGGTTTAAGAGCTATTAAGCTAGTGTAGTATAGCTATAATTAAGAAGGGCTATAAGAAGGTAAAGCCGATCAAGTATAAGCGTGGAAATACTGTGAGAGCAAGAAAGACCTTGAAAGCTCGAGCCACCTGCCATGGAAATTCGAAACGGTGCTTAGGATACTAATATAGATTCTAAGCTCTCAATACCTTCTGGGCTGTCTCCGCGGACTTTAGGGATATATTGAGACGATCAAGATCCTTGGCAGTAAGCAAAGATCGAAAGCCCGTCAGAAGCAGACGATTTAGCCATCATATAAATAAACAATTCCACTTGTCGACTCTATGGGAGATTTTGGTAGGAATCGATAAGGTATTTCTGCTTTCCCAAACTCTTGAAAAGTAGCATCACTGTGTTTATAGCAGCACTTACTGTAAAGAGACTAGGGATAAGGAAGTTTCGGGGGGATAACCATAACGTTCTCGTTTGGACAACATCGAAAAGTAATGTGAAGAGAAGATAGTAGGCGAGGATTGATGACGGTCTGACCGACCGCTCATCTTCCATCTATAATAGGATCATAATTGCCAATGCTACTGCTGAATTTACTGCGCTCAATGCCACCGAAAGCTTTGTATATAGCTGAATTTTCTTTGTCCAGCTTACGAGTAGGGCAAATTGGATTGCGGCAAACGCCCCGGCAGTGATCTGAGTGGACGTTAACTCTGGTTTGTCTGCGGTAAGTAGAAACTGAGAGTACTTACTTACCAGCTTTGCCAATCGCATTGAATGAGGTTGAGATCGCACATGTCTCCTGATCAGGATTCGCTGTCGGCTGGCAAGCTGACTAAGGACCTTTGACTTCAATAGTCTCGAACTATTATTGCTCGACGCGTGTTACGCGCTAGAGTATTTGGAATTAAAGGGAGACAACTGATTGGATCAAATTACGGAGGAATTGTCTATATAAACTGATGAAATGCCTATATAATTTAGAAGAATAGTGGTCCCAATTCACATCAATTCTCACTGGTTACTCTATAATTTAAATTCTGCTGATTACTAAGCAGTGCCAAGATTCAATAGCTAACAGTTATGAGCCCGGCTTAACTCATATAATTATATTACTCTGATTATTTACTCTAAAGCTATTCAGACCTGTTGAATCAAGGCATTTTGGCCCAAACAAAGAGTTCAATAATAGAATAAAGATATATACCGAAGAATCTAGGAAGACTAAGATAATCTTATTAACTTCCACCGATTGGAAGCCCTGGATTCGGGAAATCCAAATCATAACTAAGGGATACAATATATAGAAGTATATTAATTCTTTAAACGATAATCCGCCTTAAGCACCAATAAGGCCAGGATTACTAGATATAGCAAGCCTTGAGGAGATCACCCGGGCATTAACACTAGAGATATATCGAACCCAGCAGAGAGACTAGGAGAGATATAAGAAAGGGATAGATATAATGAATCTATATATCTATACCTATCTAGATAAGAAAAATCACACCTATATTAATAAAGTCAATAGTGTAAGAAACCGTCTGGTAAAGCTCAGGAAGAGATTCTCTCTGACGATCGCTAGAGAGATATCTTAATTAAGTGAAAAATACCAATATCTTTATAAAGTAGAGAAATTAATCAACCCTAAGGATTGGATAATTCGATAGAAGACTATATATAATGACTGTAAAGAAGCTAGTCTATATAAGGTTCAAGGAGAACGTTATAAGGCTGATTTCATCAATTCGACAAAGCATCTTTACCCTGAATTCTATACTATATGATATATAAAATTGACTGACTCCCGATCTAAGTATAGAATACTATTACCTAAGTTAGAAGCTATCTTGGAAGTATTTCTCAATTTTACACAAGAGATACCAAGCCATAATATATTAAGGAAATCCTATATATTTGTAATCTTCCAAGGCCAATCAGAGGCTGGCAAAGGAACCAAGAAGGGCCAGAAAGGAAAGAAACCATACCTATATACCACTGAGCATAAGTGGGGATTTAATAATTGTCCCTACGTGGCACCAGATAAAGTACCTAAGGGATGGGTCGAAGACCCTAAGGCGAGAAAGGCACTCAATAAGACAATCGAGTCGGTAGAGACCTTAAAAGAACTATATAAAGCGGTAGTCAAACGGTATAAAAAGCGACAAGAAGAAAAAGCTTTCATAAAGAGAAAGAAGTAGGCACAAGCAGTTTATATATAGGAACTTGAATTGGAAAGCGAAGATATATCTGAAGAATCTGACGATAAAAATCATTAATAACTATCTTATATAGTATAAATAATAGAAAAATTATATAAGGTAATCGTCAAAGAACCAGAGTCGATAGAGGATGTGGACGAAATTCAGAATAGCTTTATATATAATACTGGAATAAACGTTCATATCTGCAACGACCGAAGCCAATTTATTAGATATAAGCTATATAAATCGACTATAGGGATTAGAAATACCTATAATGAAAGTATTAGTATAGGAGACGTTATCCTTTATCTAATAGAATCCCTAAGTAAGACGGCTAAGAAAGGAATCTATCTTAAGAATATCAGATATATTCCTAGTTTTTATACTAATCTCTTTTCTGTAAGCGTTAGCGAATAATAAATGGATATTTAATATAACGCAGAAAGAAGAATCCTATATACGCTAAAGAAAGATTTCTATAAGATTAACCTTGATAATCTTTACTATATAATGTGGGAAAAGAGAAAACTAACTATAATATCTATATAAGGAAAGACCTCAGCTATAAAGAAGACATTGAAATCGACTGACGATTTTTGGCATAAATGAATGGGCTATATTAATGCAGAAGCATTAAAATACCTTCAAGAATCGATGATTGGTGCAATTGTCATGCCGTCCAAGAAGGAAGAAGATAAAAAATGCGAAGAATACTTATTAATGTATAGAAATCGTTAAATAAGTAGGGTCATTAGAGAGCGTAGAAATCGACCGTTTGAAAAACTTCATCTCGACCTAATTCAGCTTAATATAGAATATAATATGGATAGTTAGGTAACTCACCTATACTGTGACTATTCTTATTTCAATCTTCTGATTACGACTCGAACCAAGTCCATTCAGTATGACGTTATTTGAATGATTAAGTGGATTATAAAAGAATTTAATATTATGGTCAAAAGCATTACCTACGATAATGAAGCTGCTCTCAGAGATAAATAGAAACAATTCTGCAAAAATGAGGTTATTTAATTCATACAGACCGTCCCTAATACCCCTGAATAGAATGGTTTTTCGGAACGCTCTGGGGGGGTGATATCGACTAGGGCAAGAGCTCTTATAATCGATAGTCAACTGCCTAATGGCCTATGGCCAGAAGCGTATAAAGCAGCTGTTTTTATATTGAATCGCACACTAACGAAACAATTAGGATAGAAAACGTCATATAAAGTTACTTATAGAGAAACCGATTCTGGTAAGCAAGATTGCAAACTATATATTGGAAATCTATATAAGTTCGGATTGAGAGCGTATATTCGAAAGGAACGCATATCTACAAAGGAAAAAGTTACTCTACGTGCATAAATTGGATATCTTATAGAATATAAAGCTTATAATATTTAGTGTATATAGATACCCATAAAGAAAGCAGTTATTCGAGCAAGAGATTGCCAGTTCGACGAGATAAGAAAGTATGACCCCGAAAACCCTTTCGAAGGCGAGATAGTTCGTCAGGAGATACCTGAGTTCGTGAAAACCATATAGCTCCTGAAAATAATAAATATTAAAGAAATAGACCTTGATAACGATATCGTCGATGGATTAGACAAATATAACAATCTTATAGAATCTCGAGGCTCCAAAAGCAAGCAGGATACTATTAAAGAGAGCGAATCTGCAGGATCCAAGTAGATCCTGACATTGCAGAAAGATAAATCTAATCCTGCAGGGGAGAGCGAGCGAGAGAGATATCTGACGCCCAAGTCATCTAATATAAGAGTACAGAAGGTAATGGAAGAACCGGGCGCAACTCACCATCTTTCTAATATAGAAACCCTACTGGTAGAATTGATAACTCTACCAAGATCTCCTTAAGAAGCTATATAAAATGTAATTCCGCGAGAAACTGTCTATTAATAAGAAGAGCTTATAACTCTATAACTAGATAAGTAAATTAATCCACTAATAGCTTCTTAGATATCTATATAATAAAAGGAATTGATTACACTAAGAAATATTAATTTAGATCTATCGGAAGACAATATAATTAAAGAAGCAAGAGTCCGCAGACCTTCACGAAGAGTTCGCGAAGATAAGGAAGCAAGGGATATCCAGAATAGGAAGTTAAAGAGGCACTAACACGCTTATCTGACTAGGGTTAGAGCCATTAATAAGTTATATATAGCTAAGGCCTTCCTCTCCGCAGCACTATATAAAGAGAGGATACACCGCAGTTAACTTTCTAATGAGCCTGGAAGCTGGCGAGATCTTAAAAATCACCCTTATAAAGATAGTTTCTATAAAGCAGCTAATACTAAATATATAAAGCTTTAGAAAAGACACACCTAGGAGGAGATAACGATTCCTAACCAATACTAGATATTACTAATAAAATAGATATTTATTTATAAATTTGACAATGACGATTATCTTAATCAGTATAAGATAAGATTGTGCATACAAGGAGATCTCCAAAGAATAACTCTAGAAGATACTCATGTAGTAACCTTAGCCGCCCAAACTTTTAGAACCATAATGGCACTCGCTGCAGTATTTAACCTCGAAATATAGCAGTGTGACGCTGTTAATATCTTTATAAATAGTTAACTTAACGAGATAATTTATATATAATATCTAGATAGATTTAAGATGAGCGGTAAATACTTGAAATTGAAGCAAGCCTTATATAGCCTCAAAAGAGCGCCATGACTTTAGTAAAAGGAGCTATCTAAAAAACTCAAGCTATATAGATTTGAAAAAATCAATGAAGACGAATATCTATTTATAAATAGAGGCATAATTTTTATATTCTTTGTCAATGATATTATTGTGGTTTATTATCGATACCACCAGCAAGAATTCAAAAACTTCAGACAAAGGTTTGTCAAGATATATAAGGTAAGAGAAATAACGACATTCGAATGGTTTCTTGGAATAAGAATTATACGAGACCGACAAGTATATAAGCTATAGCTTATCCAAGACTCTTATATTGACAAGATAGCGACGATTTATAACCTTAAGAAATATTGTCCTGTCAAAACACCAATCTCAAGACGATACCTTCCTAATAAGGGATAAGCAATAGATCGAGAGATATATAAATATCAATGGCGAATAGGATCGCTCCAATATGCGGCGGTCACTACCTGAGCAGACATTGCATTTGTAGCTTCTCACCTAGCAAGCTTTATAAGAAATCCTTCTTATAAATATCGACTCGCTATTGACAAAGCAATTGTATATTTATACTAGATAAAATCTCGTGCAATCCAATATTCACCATTACTAGATTTGGAAAGGAACGAAGTTTTCATTGCAGCAGCTGACGCAGTATACACTAATAACTATGACTGGAGAAGCTCATAAGATTCTCTATATAAATTATATGGTGGAATTATGGAATGGCACGTAAGCAAACAGAAAACTGTTACGATGTCAACCACCGAAGCAGAACTATTCTCCTTATCAGAAGTAGGAAAGCAGATCCGCGTCTGGGAACGACTTTTCAAGTCTATAGGATTTGACCTAGAGCATACACTTCAAATATTATATAATAATAAGTAGACGGTCGGATTACTTGATAAGGAAGAACCACCCTATAGAAGCAAGCTTCGACATATCAATATAATAGGACACTAGCTTAGATAAGAGGTGTAGGATCGACAAATCTCGGTTAGATGGATTCCGACTGACGAGATACCTGCGGATGGCCTCACTAAGCCACTTACATATGATAAATATGAGAGGTTCGTTAAACAACTTGGAATGACTAAGATAGGGTATTTATTAGACACCGAATAACCTCAATTCAACCGATCCTGGGGGGGTGTGTCGGCTGGCAAGCTGACTAAGGACCTTTAACTTCAATAGTCTCGAACTATTATTGCTCGACGCGTGTTATGCGCTAGAGTATTTGGAATTAAAGGGAGACAACTGATTGGATCAAATTACGGAGGAATTGTCTATATAAACTGATGAAATGCCCATGTAATTTAGAAGAACAGTGGTCCCAATTCACATCAATTCTCACTGGTTACTCTATAATTCAAATTCTGCTGATTACTAAGCAGTGCCAAGATTCGATAGCTGACATTCGCAGTCGAACTGGACACACGGAGAAATGCGACCGCCGGAACGAGTCCAAATATGGCTTGTTCGAACGATAGCGTGAAATCAAAGCCATCACGACACCCGCTATCTATTACAGGGCCGAAATTGTTGTCAGCCTGGAGTGGGTACCCTGCTGACATGCTGTCGTGGTTCGCTCCTTTTCTGCTGCTTTTGACGAGACGGAGGGAAAGGGGGAAATTAGGCAGAATCTTACATAAACATAGGCGGAGAGCAAAACCAAGGCGTCAGTGTAGGCAGACGGGCACTTTCTTTGTTCCTGCACACTCCTTCTACTTTTGACCGCACTTTTAGACGCCTCGTCCGGGGACGACAGCTATTCTTTCGGTTTAGGTGCTGAGTGTTCAAGGATTGTGTGAGAGCACTGATCCCCGCCTTATCATTAGTGATCTTACATAGATTCGATCGATGTGGTGACAAGATTCATAACAGAAGGAGACAATTTATCGATCTAGCTCTTTAATTGGCCAGCGAGATCATTACAAGCAAAATATCGAAAAAGCAACACAATGAAAGCTAAGCACGAGTCCATCAAGCAGTGCTTTCTCAAAGACTGAATGCATAGCTTCGTCAGCCGTCTCGCTACTCGCACTATAACTGCGCCACCTCATTCAACCTGTTACGCGCTCTACTTCTGTGCAAGTCGCGGCGGCATCGGGGTATCTCTTTCCATCATTAGCAATCATCTCCGCGTCGGCATCCACATGAGATGAGGGAGTCCAGTGAGTGCCTGGGACCCAAAGCGGGGTGTTATAGAATAGCTCATCCATATCTTCCAGGTTGAGTCGCTTGGTCTCGGGAAGAAAGGCCCAGAAGAAAATGGCATTCGTGATGTTGGTAACGATAAAGATGAGATAGTATCGCCAGCCAATCGACGATATAGCGATAGGTGTCACCTGTCCGACCATGGTATTAAAGGCAAAGGATGTCATTGCTCCAACCGCCACGCCCTTGGAGCGCAAGGCCGTGCCAAAGAATTCGACTGGCAGCGCCCACGACAGCGGCCCACTGGTAACGAAGAAAATAAAACTGAAAAACCAGGTCATCGCGACAAAAGTCCAGTGCGCGGCTGTGCTCGTTGATGTAGGAGGGAACACTTTGATTAGGGCGGTGTTGACCGCGAATGTACACGCCATCAGTAGATTGCCACCTATCTGCAAGGGTCGCCGCCCGATTGAATCGATGACCCAAATGCACAGTGAGGTTCCCATGAACGCGATGATGGCCTGAACCCCGGTTAGCAGGAGGGTCAAGCTTGTGGGGATGCCGATCTGTGCGAATATCTGAGGAGAGAAATATCGGATGGCGCTGACTCCTGTCATTTGAGCACTGGCCTGTGCAGCCATGACTAGAATGGTACGTCGAATGTTGGGCCAGCCCTTGAAAAGGTCGAAATATGTCTTGCGCTTCTGCCTGTGCTCTTTCTGGATCTGCTCTTCGATGAGGTTGAACTCGGCAATGACATAGGGGTCATGAATATTGCCGTGAGCATGGAGCTGCGCTAGAGTAGCCAGGCCCTTTTCCCACTCGTCATGGTCACAGAGCCAGCGTGGGCTTTCCGGAATCATGAAAACGAAGGCAGCCAGGAAGATGGCCGGCACGATTTGTATCCCAAGCGGGACCCGCCACTCTGCACTACTTCCCTTCCTGTCCCAGGCAGTGTAGCACCCGTAGCTGATCCAAGTTGCGAATATTTGGCCCACGGCATCAAACAGTTGTTGTAGGCTGGTGATTCTCCCCCTGATACGCCGGTGACTAATCTCTGCTTGATATATGGGAACAACCATCTGTATAAGTGGATTGATTCATAGTGGACATCAGAATCACTGCGATCTTCCTTATAAGGACAGAAGTCATTGACGTACCGTCAAAAGTCCTACGCCGATTCCCGCGAGGAGGCGTCCAATGTATAACATGGAAATGGCCACGCCGGCGGTTTGGATGATGCCTCCGATTATGAAGATTCCACATGCGAGCAAAATCGTGCCACGACGACCCAGACGATCTGCGAATCCGGCGGCAAAGGCACCGACAAAACAGCCCCCGGTAAACAGGGCTACCACCGTACCACTACGGGCATCGCCATCGGTTTCAAGGAACTGGGCTTTGAATGACTTTGACGCAACAGCTTCAGCGATGACACCTAGGTCGTAGCCAAACAGTAACGATCCAAGAGAGGCAAAGCAGCCGATCAAGAACTGGTAGACTCCCGGCTTCATCTCGTCGGTGAGATGTGTTCGGGGTTATAGATACTGCTTTGTCCACGATCTCTTGAGGAAAGAAAGAGTAGACTGCGAGAAAAGTACCGACAGTTGCTAGCGTTTCCAGCAATTCGGTGTTTCATTAATCAAGTTTCTTGAGAGCCTCGGATTAATATCCAGGAGTATTCCCTCCCAAGTTGAAGCCAATTCAAGTCTCGGAGAGTGACCGACTGATCCCTGGAGGCCGGTTGATATCCCAAACTGATAGAGTTTTGAATACTCTATATGCCAACCTCAGGGCTGATAATTGGTGTACACCGCTTCTGGATCGAGTTATCTCGAACATCGTAATCCACCAATTACTTTATCAGGCATCGTGAATTAGCTACGAGTCAGTCTACGACCTACTCGGGGTTCAGGTAACCACCGGCTAATACGGCAATTTCCGTTGTCAAGACTAACCCCAACACCTGGAGTAATTCAGATTCCCGCCCGGGGGGGGAGGAGACTAACTATAATAGTGATGATATCGACTTAGAAGGATCCCCTGCAAACGTATGGAGTCCGGAGTTGCTCCGACGTCTGGGGGAAATTATGAAGCATTTACTTTTGACTAAACAATTTTCTGCGCAAGCGAATTGGTCACTAGCATGGTTCGCAAAGAGAGCGTAGCGTGTTGTCTCTGGTAAAGACGGTGTGATAGATAATTTCATTATAAATTTGTGTAGTGTGATTTTTGGCTTTTTCTCCAGTTACCATGTATACGAGTAATATGCTCAAGCTGTGTCTAGCTCTTGGTAAGCCTAAGCAGAAGTGATAACGATAATTTTGCTCCAGCGGGCTTGTATTAGAAGCTAGGAAAGTTTGCCACTGTATTCTGGATAAACCGACTTCGCTATTGCAAACAACGTAACTAGCTGCTATTTACACGTAATTACACATTTCTCTATTATTGGACTACCTTCGCTTGGTCTAGTCAGTGATAGCTAGTTCATACTGTTCTGGTTAGTCAGAGTCGGTATTTTTCCGAGGATATATTCAGAGATCAGTCGAAGATGCTACTGCTACTACGTAGTAACAATGATCAAAGCCCCGGAATTATCGTCGGGGGCGGCTTGTTAAGCGGGGTAAAACTATAATCTGAGTTCGTCATTTGAAGTATTCGAGTCGAGGTTGAACAATACTATCATCAATATTGACGACGGCCAATGTATAAAGGAAGTGCCGACTTATCAATCAAAGTACATAGACCACTCCATTTCCATTGGGCAAATACCAACGCCATTACTTAGCTCTCAAGCATTTCTCCCTATCTCTCTCCAGATTTCCTGTTTTTTTTTTTTTTTTTTGTTTTTTCCTTTTTGTGTTTCTTTTCTTCTTTCTGTTTGCATCAACCATGACTCTGTCTGTTCTAACCGTTGCAAGCCTGGTGGCCACCGCACTGGGCAGTAAGGTCTCTGTAGTTGTCGATGCTTCCTCTAAACTTGGGCCCTGGACTCCAATCCATCAATACTACGGTTGCGACGAACCAAACTATGCCTATTATCCTCATGGCTCTGCACTTTTAAAAGAGCTGGGCAGCCTTGGCAAGGCTCAGACTTATTTCCGGACTCATAATCTTCTAACGACTGGGCAACCTGGCCTCGTCGGGGTTCCCGGCTTGAAATGGGGGAGCACGAATGCTTACACGCTCGATGAGAACGGCATGCCAGTCTATAACTTCACTATTGTCGATGAGATATTTGATCACTACCTTGCCAATAACGTCAAGCCGTTTCTTGAAATCGGCTTTATGCCAGAGGCTCTAGCAGTCGACCCCGATCCCTACTTCTTCGACTTCGACCCTGCTGCAGGCCCTGATAACATCTACACCGGATGGACCCATCCGCCGAAAAGCTATGAACGCTGGGGTAAACTGATCTACGAATTTACTAAGCACCTTGTAGACCGTTACGGTGCAAAAGAGGTCAATCAATGGCCCTTTGAGGTCTGGAATGAGCCGAATATTCCTTGTATGTTCCCATGGATAGACCGCCTCGCTACCATCTGCAGCCATTTGCTGACCTTCAAGCAGACTGGAACGGTACGACTGCGGAGTACTATAAGCTCTACGACTACACAGTCCGCTCTGTTCTGGAAGCCTTACCCACGGCTCACATCGGAGGGCCTGCGGTCGCCGGTGGTGCCTCTGGATCTTATCTGGGGGACTTCCTTGAGCATTGCAGCCAGGGCACAAACTACGCGACAGGCGAGAAGGGAGTTCCGCTTGATTTGATCTCGTTTCACGCCAAAGGCGTACCGCAGTTCATCAACACTACTGATACCCCTGGCAGCAGCGGCTACCTCCAGATGGACATGTCGCCCCAGTTACAGCAGATCGACGAGGCATTCGAGGTCATCACGTCCTTCCATCAATACAAACAAAAGCCTGTTTTCATGAGCGAATACGATCCCGACGGCTGTGCAGCGTGCACGTCAGCCGCCTATGACTATCGCAACGGCCTCATGTACGGGGCCTACTCTGCCGCCTCTTTCGCCCGGGCCATTGATTTGGCTGCGAATCGTAGTGTCAATCTTCAGGCTGCGCTGACATGGGCTTTTGAGTATGAGAAGAACGCAATCCTGCCCAACGAGACGGGCTACTTCGACGGGTTCCGAGTGTTAAGCACCCAGGGCATCGACAAGCCGGTCCTCAACTTCCACCGCATGTGGAGCATGTTGAGCGGCGATCGCATCAAGGCTGAAAGCTCGGCCCAGATCCCCATTCAGGAGGTGCTCAGCAATGGCATCCACGGTGCGCAGACAGATGTTGGCTCTCTTGCCACTTTAACTGAAGATGGGCGTGCACTATACGTGTTTTTGTGGCACTACCACGATAACGATCTGAGCTTTCCGGATGCCCAGGTTTCCATCGACATCGAGGGTCTCCCTGCCCACTTTGCTGAAGCCAAGCTCACGCATTATCGCGTGGACAACAAGCACAGTAACTCCTATGCGAAGTGGCTTTCTATGGGCTCCCCGCAGTCTCCGACTGCAGAACAGTATAATGAGCTAGTTGCCGCAGGGAAGCTTACTACTCTCGGCTCGCCAACGTCCATGCATGCGCATAAGGGCAGATTGTCGACGGACCTCTCACTCCCTATCCAAGCCCTATCACTGCTTGTATTTACAGCCTTGTAAAGGAGCAATTTCTCTCTATCTTTTGGGACACTCTCTTTTTCAACCCTTCAAGTAGTCCTTCCGGATCAGACAATCAGGTGCGGAGTATAGGACGAAGCAAAGTAGAGGCAGTTATCTCTTTGTTTGCAGTATAGTATCTTCAAAGTAGTGCAGACTGACTTGGTAGCCTTCACATTTCAGTGCGAGCACGGAAGATCAGGTTTTGAATGTATCTGTGGACGGCCTACTACACCTCAATTTCTTCCTTTTTAGCTCTGAAGCAGGACTTCGTAGCACCGTTACGGGCTGCCGTTTAGGAATCTTGGGTAATGAGTTGGGAATCAGATTCTTACAAGATAAAAACTAGCTAAGAGCAACTTCCAACCATGGAAAATGCCAGCATTACAACTTTAAGGACTAATATACTCTATAGGGTTCCTTTTACTTTTCTAACAGTTAATGATGTCTATAAAGCTCCAACAGCAACCTACCAGCCGTCTGCAAGCACCGCAGAGGAATATCAAGGAAACCCAGCCTATTACTAGTAATCATATAAACATCAACCAATACTTCTTGTGAGCATATGAAGCCCATCTTTCTTTCTTAGACACTGGTGGTACTAAAATAAATGACTTGGTGTCTTATGCTGGGGCCAGCTGAAGGTAATACGTTACAGTACATGTATGGGAGCGATTTCATAGGCGCGCGATGATTTCCTTTTCCTTTCTCTTTTTCTTCTCTTTCTTTTTACCATTTACGTATCTGTAAAGAGTCACTTAAGTCTCAAGCTGAAACGGCTAATCAATCAATATTAGGGATATACAGCTGGCAATGGGTCTGTATCCCTTGCCACCTAAAAAGTCGGGTTTTATTGAAAAAAACTACATAAGATGGAATCTTTAGATAATACTTCTCACGAGTGTATACTATATTAAGTGTGCTTTTCGATTGACAGTGGGTGACATAAGCAACAAGGCTTCTCTACACCCCACAAGTACACGAAGCAGTTGGAATAATGCTTACCAAACAGCCACCCAACAATCCCCCAGGAAGATCTACTCGGCCGTATCAAGCTCATCATGACCAGAGGGGAGCGGATCCAGAGCTGGTATATGTTAGTTTCTTGGTTGATGTGGGTGATCTCCACGAAAAGGACATATATATAGACGTACGCTTCCTATCATCGCCGTTGGTGCCATTATCATGGTCATCCTCACGGCGATCTCTTTCGTCTGGTCGTTCACGAGAACGATCTTCCTTTAGATCGCGATCCCGGTCTTCGGGGCTGCGAGACCTGTCACGGTCACGGTCTCGCTCTCGCTCACGATCGCGATCGCGGTCACGGTCACGTCGATCATAGTCTCTGTCACGTCGATCGTCCCTACGTGGTGAATAGTCACCACGCCCCCGGCGAGGGGATGGAGAACGACCTCTACGAGGAGGTGTGCGGTCTCGTCGACGATCACGACCGGAGTCAAAACGCCAAGAGGCAGAAGGAGGAGTTCGAGCCCACTGGCAATTAATTAGGATGGATTACTACACTGCATGAACATGGACTTACCTCGATCTTCAGCAAATCATCACGACCGATGCGCTTGTTGTGCATCTCGTGATAGGCATCGTCTGCATCACGGCGACTTTCGTATTCAACAAAAGCGAACCTGAAATAGTCTTTGAGCACGATGTCCACATATACGCAAGTGAGGGACTATGCAACACCTACAGACGACTTGAAGCTGTACGTGGAGCCGGGATGTCACACCGAACCAGGCGACCATATCTGTTGCAGCCAAATTAGAAATCCAGTCCATCATAGACAATCTCTCTCGTACAGGGAGTTAGTTTGAACAAATATGAAACAGTAACGAGAGTGGATTGTAAAACGGTCAGTTAGAGGAGATTTGGGTGGTGGAGTCGCCGCGTCAGGATAGCCGTCCGGTCAGGTACAAAGCCCATAAAGGGTCAATCGACGGGGATTAGCGGGCCCAAGGACGACGGACGAGTTCAATGGCCGACATATTGGATCGGAGAAAACGTGATAAATATGGGGTTTTGGTTTCGGGGAGGGATCGAGGAGGTCGTAGACCATCGGCGGACAGGACGTACCGTTCGAATTCGTATGCGAGGTCGCGAGCGCGGGTTCCGTGGCCGAAGCCTGTGACGTAGAGCGTTGTTCCGCCGGAGCGAGACATGGTCGAAAGTAAACAGGTAACTCGGAGAGAAAGGAGCGTTACCAGGCTTGTTGAGACAGCTGCGAACGCGGCAGAGGAGCTGAGTTGTGGAAAGATCGTGGAGCAGAAGTCGTCGTGCGACCAGAAGAGAAGATGTGTTCCGGCCGGCGGCAGAGACCAGAGTGGCATCAATGAGCAAACGGAGCAAACATGACTCAGCCCTTTCCTCAATCCCGAACAATCAGAGCGCCTCGTCCAAGACGGCGACAACTGTTCCGATTGACGAAGCTGGCTTGGCTGGCTTAGACGTGACGTGATCTTCGTGGCCTGATCTTCGACCCGGCAGCTTGGTTCCAGCAAGATTGCACCCTCCAATCCGCGCAACGCAACCGGCGACAGCCAGCTCTGTCTGTTCTTACAGGCGTGGCAGCTCATCCACAGCCGAAACAACAGCCTGGTATAACCGGGGGCTAGCTGTCCTCGTCGGGTGAAAGCGTCGATGTTTGCGCCTTGTCGAGACAACTCTTCATTCTCCAGCGTTGCAAAACAACTTTCCGTACGAAAAAGATTTCAAGGCGAGGCAACTTCAGCATACAATCACGTTCGTTACTTGTTCCGCGGCCATGATCCAATGAACCAGTTCTAGATCTCTCTACCGTCAGATTTTCATGTACATCCTTCATGGCCAGCGCAGTCAACACCAACGTTGATCTAGCATACGAAAGATATTTATTTTCAGCTTGGACACCGGCTCTTCGCTCTTTCAATTCCAAGCACCTTCGCCTGCTACTACACTCCCATCACAACCGTTTGCTTTTTTCCGAACCACTAGGCCATAAGCAACGCAATATATTCTCGCAAAAATGAGTCTCAATCCGCAGAATTCAAATCAGCCTACAAAGGTAGGAGGGAGGGACAATCAACCCCAAGATCTTGCTCCTCTTTCTGTGACGGCAGAAAATCCTTTATCGGTAAGTAGAATGTTCCTATGCAGCCATGTACCCGTTCAGGAGGGTTCTACAGTAGTACCAGGCAATCTAACCTTAGCGCGAAAGCAGACTCAGAACTCTCTCCTCCAGAAGACTCGGCACAACTTGTCAGAGCCTGTGGTGGCGGCATTTATCGCTGGTGGAGTGGCCGGCGCGGTGTCCAGGACCATTGTGTCACCCCTAGAACGACTTAAAATTCTGCTTCAAATCCAAAGCGGGGGGAGACAGGAGTACAAACTGTCTATATGGAAGGCACTGGTCAAAATGGGCAAAGACGAGGGCTGGAGAGGCTTCATGCGTGGAAATGGTACAAACTGCATTCGCATCGTTCCGTATTCAGCAGTGCAATTCGGAAGCTACAACTTTTACAAAAGGGTGAGCCCATGCCGAACTCCCGGTGGACTGCAAAACATCTTTGTTCTCCAAGTCCTTTTTGCAAGATGAACGAGTTTTGATCTCTTTATAGTTCATAGAATCAGCCCCCGGTGTTGACATGTCACCAATCCGTCGACTTGTATGCGGTGCATGTGCCGGAATCACGTCTGTTACAGTAACGTATCCATTGGATATTGTCCGTACCCGCCTTTCGATCCAATCGGCATCCTTTGCAGAATTGGGTAATCGACAACCTGGCCGGAAATTGCCAGGTATGTTCGAAACAATGGTCCTCATGTTCAAGAACGAAGGTGGCATCCCTGCTCTGTATCGTGGTATAATTCCCACGGTGGCCGGCGTAGCACCATACGTAAGTGATTTCGCTTCACGTGTACCGCTCTTGTTCTCTGACACAATTGATACAGGTGGGGCTTAACTTCATGGTGTACGAATCAGTTCGTGTATACCTTACGCCAGAGGGGGAGAAGAACCCGAGTTCGGTCAGAAAGCTGGCTGCCGGTGCCATTTCCGGAGCCGTGGCTCAAACGTGCACATATCCTTTGTAAGATTTTGCTCCTGACACCGACCAGTCTTCCCACATTGACCAGTTGGATTACCAGTGATGTTTTACGGCGACGATTCCAGATAAATACAATGACCGGGATGGGGTACCAATACAAGTCGATCTGGGACGCTGTCAGGGTGATCGTGGCCGAAGAGGGCTTCCGCGGACTATACAAAGGCATAGCTCCCAATCTCTTGAAGGTTGCGCCGAGCATGGCGAGTAGCTGGCTGAGCTTCGAGCTCGCTCGTGATTTATTGGTCGGCATGCGAGATCAGGAGTGATTTTGAGCCAGTATTCGTTCGTTATAGAAAGTTAACTTCAGGAGGCATTTTGATCCTACGCAATTGTAACATCTTGGGCAAGTCATATAGCAAAATTACATACACAGATAGATATTATGGCAGGTGTAAACTGTATTATTTTCAACCGTTCTAGCTGAACAAGTAAACAGGAATGATAATGAAGTGGCCAGTGCAACCAAAGCAATAGCTAAAGCGGCCACCGAACCCGCACGGAGTGAGCATATGCGCTAGTACAAATTGGGACTAAACAGCCTCGGGAGCACACGGCCTTAAAGGGACTAGTGCAGCTAGGGCTCAACCCCCACACAGCCGCTTCCCTCAAATTTGTCCCAGTCGAACCTCAACATTTTACCGACGAGCGACAGATAACCGCGTCCGACAAACCCCAGCACATCAGGAGCCATGGGTACGTGCTAGCATCATGACTGTCGTCTCAATTGAGCGGCTTGTTGCAACCGTCAAAGTTGCTTCGCTTTGCTTGTTTCTGTCGTACTGATTTGTCTGGCTAGGTATCGATTTGCAGCGCCACCATGTGCGCAACACCCATCGCAAGGCGCCCAAGAGCGAAAACGTCTATCTCCAGCTCTTGGTGAAGTTGTATCGATTCCTCGCTCGTACGAAACTCCCTCCCTCCTAGAATCTGCGAAAGTTACCGTGCAGGGTTTTACGGAATCGGGTTGTGGGCGCAAATTAACATTCTGCTAGGCCGTACCGATGCCAACTTCAACAAGGTTGTTCTGCGCCGCCTGTTCATGTCTCGCATTAACCGCCCCCCTGTTTCGCTCTCCCGCATCGTCTCCAACGTGAATGAAGCACAGAAGGGCAAAACTGTTGTCGTCATTGGAACCGTCACTGACGACAACCGTCTCCTGACCGTCCCCAAGCTGTCCGTCGCTGCTCTTCGCTTCACGGCTACTGCCCGCGCCAGAATTGAGAAGGCTGGTGGTGAGATCCTCACTCTCGACCAGCTCGCCCTCCGTGCTCCCACTGGGGCCAACACTCTCCTGCTCCGTGGCCCCAAGAATGCCCGGGAGGCTGTGAAGCATTTCGGTTTCGGTCCCCATAGCCACAAGGTAAATTCGCCCAGCCGTCACTCTCGTTCTACGGCCATGCTAATCATTTCCAAAAGAAACCATATGTCCGAAGCAAGGGCCGGAAGTTTGAGAGGGCTCGTGGTCGCCGGAGGTCTCGTGGTTTCAAGGTCTGAGCGCATCATTGAAGGATATACTCGGACAGTCACACTTGTCTTTATGTGTGAAATTGACAAACCTGTTTTCGACTGCTTGTTGTGATGGCTCTTTACGTATCAAGTCGAGGTCGAACCAAAACAGTCTCATATTTGCAGAGAGGCATACATTGAGAACTACATTTTTCGAAATGAATCAAAAAAAAAATATGTTTACTTGTCTTGGGCACGATACGGTTAATGTGAAACGTTCAACTGGAGTTTTCTAAATAGAGTGTCCCAATTGGTGTAAAAGAAAAACATAAATAGAGGCTAAATTCTAATTGCCTTTTTCTCCCCTTACGTTAGCTGCAATGCCTGATGCTTAAATTTTCTTTTCCCGGGCTGCCCAGAGTAATCAGCCGCCGTGTGGCCTTCGCCCCTGATCAGATATTTATAGATAGTCAGACCCTCTAGGCCGACCGGCCCTCGAGTGTGGATCTTGTTTGTACTGATTCCGACTTCGGTTCCAAACCCATACCTCATGCCATCTGCGAAACGGCTCGACGCGTTCCAGTAAACGCCGGCACTGTCCACGCCAGCCATGAAAGCCTCGGCTGCTTCCCTAGAAGTTGTGATAATGACGTCGGTATGCTTGGAAGAGTGCGTGTTGATGTGGGCAACGGCAAAATCTTGAGAGGGCACCGTTTTCACGGCTAGGATGAGATCCAAGAACTCGGTATCGTAATCTTGCTCTGTAGATTCCTGCAATAGAGTAGCCTTATCTGCTGAGAGAGCCTTCTCAAGCGCGGCCTTGGAGGCCTGATCACAGCGGAGCGAGACTCCCTTGGCAAGCAAAGCTTCAGCTATCTGAGGAAGAATGCTCGTGAGAGCTGCCTCGTGCACAAGTAGTGTCTCCAAAGCGTTGCAGGCAGCAGGGTAGTCGGTTTTTGAATCAACGATAACTTTGGTTGCGACCTGGGGATCCGCGTCGTGGTGGATATACGCCGAGCATAGTCCGTCAGCGTGGCCAAGGACGGGTATCTTTGTGTTGTCTTTGACATATCGCACAAGCTCATTGGAGCCTCGAGGAATAACCAAGTCGATCAGATCATCCTGAGCCAGAAGTGAGGATACAGCATCACGGGACTTGACGAGCTGGATAGCTGGTATAGGAATGTCTGTCTTCTCTAGAGCTGCTGAAATCACCTCTGAGATAGCAATAAACGATTGCGTAGATTCCTTTCCTCCTATGACATGGTCAGTACCACATGAGGAAAAAAAAAAGAAAAGAAAAGAAAAGGAATCGGTAGCCAGGCTACAACTGACCTTTAAGAATAGCAGCGTTGGCGGACTTGATAGAGAGAGCGGCAATGTTGGCAATAACTTCCGGACGAGCCTCGAAGATAATGAGAAGAACTCCCAATGGACAGCTGACCCGCTCCAGGATCAAACCATCGTCTAACAGGGTCTTCAAAGTAATCTTGCCAACTGATTGACCATCAGTAGAAGCTCCCAGTCTCGTGAGTCTTCCAACGTACCTGGGTCCTCGAGGTCTCTGACACTCAGGATTCCATCTAACATATCCTGGTATTTCCCGGGGCGGGACAGATCGAGCCTCTTCAAAACACTGTGACTTAGTTGACCGTCTGCAGCTGCTTTCGTGGCTAATGAGACATCTCGCGCATTAGCTTGAAGAATGTGTTCCCGGTTTTCTACCAGGGCATTGTGCAAGGCCGTCAGGGCACTGTTGCGAGACTCAGCCGAGAGCGTAGCAAGGCGCCGAGACGCAAGGGACGCGCTCTCTGCAATCTCTGGCGCCGAAGACTCCGTCAATGACATGATTTTCAGATTCTATCCTAAGTGTAGTGGGTGCCAGAGGATAGATGAATCAAACAGGAGAGATGAGTCACCGAGGAGATGAACATAAGGGAAAAACATTTTCCGGCGATGGGAATTTTAGTGGAATTTACGCTTTTGTCAGGGTAGCAGTCTGCACTAACTACCGTGATCGGTATTAACTATTACGAAATTTCGAATATATGGGTTCAAAAGTATAGTGCACTATTTGCAAGTTCATGAACTGACGAACATATATATATGCTAGAAGACTGCCAAAATCCTTCTGGTGTGCGGGGTAGTAAGCTCTTTTAAAGGCGGTGAGTCAACACTGTTATGACGCATCTCCGCAAAGCGGCAGATCAGTTCGTGTTATCGCTATCGTTGCATGAGCTTGTGTGCAGATTCCTAAGCAAAGCGAGTTTTTCGGAGCCACCACATCGTCCGGCAAAGGACGTTGGTCGTCTGATGTGTGCTGGTATTTAAGCCTCTTAGCAAAAACAAATCAAAGTCGGTTCTGGTTTCGTCATGGCAGAACTCCTTCCTCGTCTTCTTTCCTTTCCCGCATCACAAACGGCCACTACTGCTGATGGAATAATTGCCCACCCTCGCGACTTTATAGCGTCTGTCAACGAGCTTCTTTCAGCTACTATCGATGGATCGGCAGCCAAGCTAGATTCTGTTCTTGAGGTAAGCTTCGATAACGGGAATATCTCGACACCTTCCTGACAGCAGCTAGCAAGTCGATCCGTCCGTTCACTCCTTGTCATACCTCTTGGTCCTGCATTTCCATTGGAGACTAGTTGAAAAGTCTTCTCCTAACGGAGTATCGAGCGAGCTACGACCAGGTAGTAGTTTTTGGACGAGGTGTTTACTATTTCTGCAAACATTCGACGCCACCCAGGCCAAATATGCGCCAACTGAATGGCACGAGTTGGTTGGGGTTGTCGCGAAATCAGCTGAGAGGGAAAACAAGGTATCTGCGGTAGTCGTCTGGTTAAGGACTTTGGGCTGATACAGGAAAGGTCTTTCTTGCTGTTCGACCCATTAGAGACGCCATCCTCAGATTGGGGATAACCTCAGTTCTTACCACCACCCACGTGCTTTTCAGCCGCCTCTGTCTTCTAGCAAGATCATACACCGTTGCCTTGCCAATCATCGACCAGACGATCTACCAATTCTCGACCACAGTTGACAAATCCAGTACTTCACAAAATGAATCAGATACAGAACTTTCGACCGAGTTCCATGCGTTTGGACGTCGGTCGAACCTATCCCACACCGATCACCTGCAGTACTTCTTGTATAGTGGAATGATCTATATGGCGCTGAAAAGATGGAACGAAGCACGCCATTTTCTGAGCATTGTGATTTCCTCGCCTGCCTTTAATTCAGTCAGTTTGATCATGGTGGAAGCGTATAAAAAATGGGTCTTGGTCAACTTGTTGGACCGAGGAGTGGTAAGAGCAACCTTAAGCCGAAACTTATATTGCCTGCTTGCTAACTCTGTTGGAGGTTGCATCTTTGCCCAAAGTTACATCTCCCGTTTCAATCAAAGTATACAAGGCTCTTGCAAAACCTTACGATACCGTGGCTGCCACCTTTGTCGCAGGTGATGGGGAGAGGCTAAAGGCCGAGGTCGAGTTTGGACAGTCTATTTGGCGCATGGTGGGTTACTTCTACCCGTTCTACTTCTGTAGTCTTCAGATTAATAGCGTCTATCTCATCAGGATAAAAATGCTGGTCTTCTTCAACAAGTCCTTCTCGCATTTCGCAAACAATCTGTTCTTCGACTCGGCTCAACATTTGCAGCGGTCACCACAATAGATGTTTCAAGGCGAGCTCTAGCGGGCACTATAGATACAAATGCAACTGAGCGATACATATTGTCTCTTGCAATTCAAAAACAGCTCTCTGCATCGTTGTCACATCTACCTGGGGATCCAAAATCCTCCATGGTGCGGTTTTCGTTTGCCGATAACACCCAAAGCACGGAACAAGAGGCTGAGCTGGAGCAGCGTCTCTTGCTCCAGCAACAGAAACTCAGCCTTCTGCTCCAAAATATACGAGACAGTGACAGTAGACTAGAGCTCAACAGCGAATACATTGACTACTTGCGCAGCAGAAATCAGAAGAGCAATGACGGCAAGGATGGTGGCCAGGGCAAGGCAAAGGGGCAAAACATCGATCTCGATTTCGATGAGGATATGATGGCAGATATGCACTGAATGTAGAGAAGCCTCGTTTTTTTTTTGTGTCATTGTTACGACCCTAGAATTATGCGCACGAATACCAAGCGTTGTTTAATGCATTCAACTAAACTCTTTAAACTTCATTTGTTATGGGATCGAGGAATTTTCGATGTCTCAGTCAAGAAACTCAGGGAAGCTCAGTGCATCTTAGGCAACAACATCCCGTATGCGTTCTGTTGGGAGAGAAAACCCTCTAAACACGACTTCTTCACCTGAACAAAGCAAGATATTCCAAACACACAGCTCTTTCGTACTGTGATCTATTTGCCCAGTAATATGCAAAACAGCTTGTTGTCTGTTGTCGAGTGATGCAAACCTCTATGCCCGCGAGAAAACGTAAACGTATGCAAATTGCTTCATCTCCCCGAAATTCTCAGCTTCCACCACTTTCTCATCATTGAACAAGACCCAGGACGTCTGATTCGTGCTGGGGATGGTCTTGCGTATGAAAGAAACGTAGTGACTGTCATAAAAAATTAGTTGCAATTCTACAATTTCTATGCCCGCAAACTTACCCAGCATGGAGCGAACCTCCTTTATGACAAACGAGAGACTGTAATCTGTACTTTGCCGGTAGCGATGAGCTGCCCGGCGGTTCTTGCGTTTCGGATACTCCATTACCGTCACTTTTCTGAATGCCAGCATCCCAGTCGTTGGGATGACTGAAAACCCAGTCAAGTGCCCTGTTAACGTCACCACCTGTCTCTGCAAGAGCCACTGCAGCTCGTTCAGGCTCGATACCCATTTCCCCGAGCTGACTGATCTTCTCGGCATCGATGTGTGCCGGACCTGCGTTGGTGTCTGTAGAGAGTGGCTCATCAATGTCTGGGTCTTCCATATGAGCAAAGAGCCAATTCATTGCACTTTCTGGATCCGAGTTTCCTGTTGCGTGCAACGCCTTCTCGCATCGTACTTGTGGAAAACCCATGCTAAGCAGCTGCTGCAGCGCTTCAGGATTTGCCACAAATCCAGGCCCCGCTTGATCGGGTTCATCTGGGAGCAATTCCTCCGCCGGCTGAGCACCAGGGGATAGGTACGAGCTCAAATCTAAGTCTTCATTGCCAACTTCTACTGGTATATTGAGTTTTGTTGGCACCCAGTTGATCAATTCAAACCGGCGGGCATTAATAACGAGTTCGCGAGGAAGAGTCTTGAAGAGTGATCGTTTGCGGAACCCCTTATCACTACCACAACCTGGGCATTTGAGTTCCACGATTTCCACTCCTGTGAAAATATCGAGGCATTCTTTGATGGTCACCGGTTGGTACGAACTGTTGGGTTCTTTTGACATCTCTTCAGAGACAAGAGGACGAGCAGGTACTTGGATAGATATGTTGTCCTGTTCGTCATACTTGTAACGAACCTTCTCGCAAGCCAGGCACTGCAGCCGTTGCTCGAGAACAAACCGAAAATCATTCACTGGATTGTTGTATCCATCAGGATGTTTTGATAACAACACAAGTTTGAAAAGGTGCTGAAGAAATTCGAAAGCATCTTGTTGTCTCATTGTGGAAAACTCTGGATGGCCGCGACCAATGAGATACTTGAACATCGCAGGTCGCAGCCCTTTTTGATGTGGTACTTCTGCGGAGTCAGGTGTAGCTGAGACGTCTGAATCAGGCTTGGAGTATCTACCAGACAATAACCCATCTGCAAGCTTGCGCATTTGGGTTTCAAAATCCTCAGCGGGGTTAGCAGTAAGTGGCAGCTCCTCGTTAGGTCGAAAGTATCGTTGTTGAAACCCTTCCAACGAGAATAAGCATTGGACAATGCTGGCCAGGTAGCAGCTATTGCCTAGATTCTTGAGGCCGGTAAAGCCTGGGCCAAAAATCGGTTGTAATGTGTGCCCATCCTCCGTAGTCATGGCAAACTCCCACTTGAGATTCTGTTCTACCTGCAATTCCATGAGGCTCTTCTCGGTCTTCTGGCTTTCAGCAATATTAATCCCCCAGTGAGCCAAATGAGAGGCCAGATCTGGATCCGTCCTTTCCTCGTTGCATTTGTAGCAGTAGATGTCTGCACCGCCTTCAGGCGTGATAGAGCCAAGTTTTACGGCAACGCCATGGGATGAAGAATCAGAGTGTGCGAGAGCATGGGAATTTCCGCCAACGCCTCCGAACTGGCTCCTGCCACAACCGACATTGCCACACTCCAAGCAAAGCCACAGGTTTTCTTGCAGCTGACAACTTGAGCATTGTTTCAAACCTAGGGATGTATGAGCATAATGGTCGTCGAATAATCGAATAATATTGGGTTGGACTGAATACCGAGCTTGTGGACTTCGCTAGGGTCTTGTTGGACCAAGGTAAGAGTATGTTCGCAGGGAACAAACTCCTGCTCCCATGCTTTGACTTCCTCCTTCTTAGAAAATGTCAACGCTTTCATCACACCATCTACCACTTCAGCAAGTTTGCCGCTAGGATCCTCTATGTTTTCAACTTGGCATTGGTAGCATACGACTGTCGTAAACGTATCGTAGCGATCTTCCTCAGTTTCTGCCGCTATGGCCAGCTTCGATATCTTTTGGGGAGGCTCGTCGCGCTGAGAAACGAACACCTGCATTAGCTCCTCCTGCATGTTCAACCATTCGATTTGACCCACCTGAACCTTTTTCCTCGTCCGCCTGATATTCAGAGCTAGTGTGTGGTCTTGCAAAACGCTATGAAGCTTCCCATGATTTCTTTCACCCGTACATCCACCGTTGAAGCAGTGAAGGCAGACATTCAGCCCGCTTGGGTCGTCCTATTAGCTGTTAAATAAAGAACGTAGGGTAACAACGATCTCGTTCATACAATCGAGTCAAAGCATTGGGTGCAATCTTCCCTGTAGACAGGCTGTGTTGACGTCGGCGGCCGAATACCTGTACAGTTGCTTGTTAGCCAGTTTCAAGCTTCACCATCTATTACATATGATTCGGGGAAAATCAATAACTGGGCAAGCGGGGTAGCACCGCAGGTGAACGTACCCGAGCTTTCGATGTGAGGGCAAACCGCCATTGTGAAAAGTGTGCGATAGAAAGATGCTGTGTACGTTTTATTCTCTAGGGATACCGGAGGCGGTCGTTGGGAGATTGAAGAGTAAAGACGTTGAAAAGAAAGGAAAATCAAAGACAAACGGAGCTTCCATCGAGCACTGAAGGAAGGTGCGGGCAGCATACGTCAGCCAGGATCCCCAGGCAGCAAGGCTGCCAAGGTGCGGGGCGACATGTCCGTTCTGGGCTTAATGGTTTGCATTTCTCGACGCGCCCAACTCGCGCCACCACACGCGTTGTTTATCCTCACTACTTTTGCTCGCTCTCAACCAAGAACAACGACTGCCACACACATATATCTGACTCTGCTCGACCTTACAACGCCTTCAGCGTCGAGGATTACCCAACGGTCGTGATTGAGTGTGTGTGTGTGCGAGTGTTATTTGTCTGCTTGTATTACCCCGTCTGTGGCAATGGCTACCGATCCAGCTTCCCTCATCTCCGTGGGGTCTCTTCGGTTAGTATCAATCCCTACGTGATAAATCTCGACAAGCCTGTGCATATAGGTTGATGATTCCAAAGTGCCATTTTCGACGAGAATGGAGGCTCAACGAAAGAGCCTATCGTTCAATGTGTTCAGATCAAACCCCTTGCGCCCCAGCCTAACGGGCAGGAGCGATACCGAGCTGTATTCAGTGATATTTCCAACTATGTCCAGACTATGCTGGCTACACGTAAGTGCTTTTGATGTTCTATGTCATACTCGGGTGGCTGATGCTCCGATTACATTAGAAGCGAATCATTTTGTGACCGACGGAAGTTTGAGGAAAGGATGCATTGTGCGCCTAAAACAGTTTCAGGCAAATTCTGTCAAGGGAAAAAAGTACGACCATATTCCACGAACAACGTTGGCTGGCAGCCTGAAGGCTAATGTTTGGCAGGATTCTAATCATTTTAGATCTGCAAGTTCTTAACGAACTGGGTGAGTTCGAAAAGATCGGCGAACCAAAGCCGTTAGAAGCCAGAGGGCCCGAGGAAGAACGAGCGACTCCAACTGTGATATCCAGCAACGGCTTCTATGGCGCAAAGCCCAACCCTCCGGAACCGGCGACTCGCCAGAGAACCGAAAATTACCGGCCCGTCTCGAGTACCGCCCATGCGACCATTTATCCTATTGAGGCTATATCGCCTTACTCAAACAAATGGACAATCAAGGCGCGGTGCACCAGCAAGTCAGCCATAAAAACTTGGCATCGAAGCAACTCTGAAGGCAAACTCTTCAGCGTCAACCTTCTTGATGATAGTGGCGAAATAAAAGCCACGGGATTCAATGACCAGTGCGACATGTTATATGATCTCTTCCAGGAAGGCTCTGTGTACTACATATCGAGCCCTTGCCGCGTTCAGATTGCGAAGAAGCAGTTTTCAAATCTACCAAATGACTACGAGCTGACTTTTGAGAGAGACACTGTTGTGGAAAAGGTAAGATAAACCTCTTGCTTCGTCATTATCATGGCAAACTCTAACCTTGGGACAGGCCGAAGATCAGAACGATGTACCTCAGATCCGATTCAACTTTACAAGTATTGGCGACCTGCAGTCCGTTGAAAAAAACACAACGATCGATGTGATTGGTGTTTTGAAGGAGGTTGGCGAGACGTCCCAGATCACTTCTAAGACGACAAACCGCCCTTATGACAAACGGGAGCTCACGCTGGTAGACAACACTGGGTTTTCTGTTCGTCTTACTGTCTGGGGAAACACAGCAACTGCCTTTGACGTTGTCCCAGAATCAGTGGTCGCGTTCAAGGGCGTGAAAGTTTCTGATTTTGGAGGCCGGAGTCTCAGTCTGCTAAGCTCTGGCACTATGACAGTAGATCCAGACATGGAAGAGGCCCACAAGCTCAAGGGATGGTACGACGCGCAGGGGAGATCTGACACCTTTACTTCTCATGCTACCATGCCCGGCGCAACAACTCCAGGAAGTGGAAAACTCAGTCAGTACAAGACAATCGCCCAAGTCCGAGAAGAACAGTTAGGCATGTCGGAAACGCCAGATATGTTCAACCTTAAAGCTACAATCATTTTCATCAGACAAGAGAACGTGAGCTATCCTGCTTGCCCTTCTCAAGGCTGCAACAAGAAAGTGAGCGAGCTAGATCCTGGACAATGGCGTTGCGAGCGGTGTGATAAAACATACGAGAAGCCTGAATATCGATACATCATGCTCATGAACGTCAGCGATCACACCGGGCAGCTATGGCTTAATTGTTTTGACGAAGTTGGACGGCTTATCATGGGAACGACAGCAGACCACCTGGTTGAGCTGGAGGGGGAGGACAAGCAACAGGCTAATGATTTGTTTCAGGATGCTAATTGCCAGACATGGAACTTCTGGTGCAGAGCCAAGCTGGATCATTACGGAGACCAGCAGAGGTTAGTTCTATGATAATGTTACTCCTACAGGCCATGGACTAACGCGTATTAACAGGGTTCGCTACCAAGTCTCTTCGGCCAAGCCGATCAACTACTCTGATGAGGCCACCCGCCTGACTAGCTTGATTGAGTCTTACAATCTGGCTTAGATGTCCTCCCTATTAGCCCGTTTCGATACTTGTGATCATGTAAAACATTCGACTCCACAAGCTGTCAAGCCTTGTCTGGCTCAGTATCAAACCACAAAGATATTGATTTGTACTAAGTTTAATAAAATTGAATACCTGTGACACCCTAAAAGTTTATATAGGTATAGATATAGATATATTTCTTGATCAAAGCTAGGACGGGAGGTATTGGGTAAATGGCCTTTCAATGTAAGTACAGTAAGAGGTATCATGTTGGTCTTGCAAAGGTATCGAATTATATAAAGTCAGGGTGACTCATATTGGTCTCTTATCACGCTTGAGAGGGGAAAAGTTGCTTGTCCCGGTGAATCGAGACGCACGCAAAGCCTGTATTCCCGAATGCAAAGCTGAATTGAGGGCTTTCTCCTTCGTCGGACGTTCAACATCATCGTCATCGTCATCAAATAGCGTCTTATCTCGCTGCGCACCTAGCAGCTTGCGTCTCTTTTGGTTCTGTTTTCCTTCTTGAGGATTCTTAGTGCTTGTAGGGTCTGGTATTCCTTTGGGCTCAGGTAAACTTGTGTCTTCGTCTAACGACTCATCAGCGCGATCGCCCGCTTCGTGATTCTCGGGGTCTGATTTTGCATCTTGAGCCTTTCTCTTCTTTGTATTGGGCTTTTTGGCCGGTTTCGTATTTTCGTTGTTGTTGTCGACACGAGAACTGCTCTTAGAAGACTTGGGTTTGCGACGCTCCTGGTCCGACTTCGCGTGGGCATCATCGTCTGAAGTGCTGGGAGATTCAATTGTTTGTTTCGTACGATTTAGATAGGGAGTGATAGAAAAAGCGGATTTCTCTCCCGGCGCAGCGATTTGTCGTTTGGGATCTGCAGTTGTGCGAACAGCACCTGGTGTGGCGATTGTCATATCTGCATCAAAACTGCTGCGGCTGTGGCTTAGTGAAGAATCGCGTTGCAGTCGACTGTTGCTGGGTCGCGAAAGTATATGTGGGTTGGCTTCACTCTCACGATATTCCTTCAACTTGTCCTTGGCATTCCGCAATTGTTTTCGTACAGCTTGTAATCGCTCTTCTAGGGTTTTCTTTTCATTTTCCCAAGCGGCAGATTTCTCGCGCTCCTCGTTTTCCAGGCGGCGTTTTTCTTCAACTTCCTTTTTCAGTTCTTCTTGTAAAGATTCCAATTGATGTTGTGTCTCGCCTTTCTTAGTTGAACTGGTTGTTTTACTTCGCTCAAACGCGCGTCTCTCGTCTTGCATTTGGATCTCGAATGAATTCAACTGTCGTTCCAGTGCTTGTTTCTCGGATACAAGGGTCTGATAGGAGCTGCTATGCTTCTTAAGCTGGCTATTCTCTTGCTTTAGTGCCGATACCTCCTTCGAAAGGGCAAGTCTTTCGGCTAGCATCTGCTCATAGTCGGGCGACTTATGGTCCTTGGCAAGAAGCTCAGTCTGTGCACGGTTTAGTCCTGAACGTCGCTATCAAGTAGAGTTAAAGGCAGCATACTTTCATTCCTTGCATGGTCCGATTGTTCATTCTCAGAGAGGATTGTAGGCTTCTGATCTCGTCGTTGGCATGAAGCAGCTGCTGACTCAAGCTGTCCTGGACTTGCGCGAACTCAACGGTATCCTCATCCAGTCGATCGCATTCTATCCTCAGCAACTCATTGTCGGTTTCAAATATGTGGCATTGTACACGCAACTTGCGGGTTGCCTCCGTATCCACAAGTCTGTTCATTCGAGTCACTGTCTTTTCGTATGCGATTTCGAGTCGCGCTGAATTGAGCGACAATTCGTACTAAACCAAAAGCACCATGAGTGAACCATGAACACTATCAACTTCTGGAGATGCAAAGATTGCAGAACATACCTCACGGGCCAGGCACAGCCCGTTGGGACACTGGTGGTTTTTCCCCATCATTGCCGATATTAGTAGTCAGACTCCGTGTCGTTGCAGTTAGAAAGTGATGGACTGTCTAATGTATCCCGCTTCAAGCAAGACGCGCAGCCGGGCGCGTTTGGCAGTCGCTTTCCCGATGAAGTCGAGTGGGGCCTGAGTGTTCCCCATAGATTGCCTATCCTGGACAAGCGCACTGCGGCCCAGATTGGACACCTAACGTTAACCAACCGAACACTCGGCGACTGTGTTTAACCACCACCTCGACACTTGCATCGCGAACGAGGCCGCAATTGCTTGGCCGTTCCTTTTCAATATGCGATTCCTATCATATATCACTGCCCTGCTCTGCACGGCGGGAGTCGCCCTCTCAGCGACCTCCAAGGTGGACAAGTTCGAACGCTTTCAGTCGCTATCTCGTGGTAGCTTCGTTGATCTCGACGATAAGACTTATGACGAACTCACGACAGCTCCTCGCGACTATTTCAGCGCCGTCCTCCTCACCGCGATGGACAACCGCTTTGGCTGCGTTCTCTGCCGGGAATTCCAGCCCGAATGGGAAGTCATCTCGAAAAGCTGGAACAAGGGCCAAGCAGGAGATGTCAAACTGGTCTTTGGCACTTTGGATTTCACTGATGGGAAGGAGACCTTCAGAAAGGTGAGCAAATCAGGCTGACAATCCCTCGATGGTGGATTTATCTAATCAATGGCAGCTTATGCTTCAAACTGCCCCCGTGGTATTGGTGTTTCCACCTTCTACCGGCCCATATGCGACAACAAATGGCCCCTTCAGTTTTGAATTCACTGGGTGAGTGGTACTGCTAAGGTTGTTCTTGGTGCTCGCTGACAGTCATAAAAAGTCCAATTACCGCAGATCAGCTTTACACTTGGATCACCCGTCATCTCCCCGACGGCCCGAAGCCCCCTCTAGTACGCCCGGTTAATTACGTGCGAATCGCTTCAGGGATTACTTTGCTGCTTGGTATCATAACATCCTTCACGGTGGCTTCGCCGTATATTTTGCCCCTGCTCCAAAATAGAACTATCTGGGCTGGGATCAGTCTCATTTCGGTCCTTCTCTTTACCAGTGGTCACATGTTCAACCACATTCGCAAAGTTCCATACATTGTTGGAGATGGCCGAGGTGGAATCAGCTATTTTGCCGGTGGCTTCTCTAACCAGTTTGGCATGGAGACCCAGATAATAGCTGCAATTTGTAAGTGATTCCACGCTATTGACGCTTTTCAGGGCTAATCACTGTTTCTTTAGACGGCGTGCTGTCCTTTGCAACCATTGCATTGGCGATCAAAGTTCCCCGTATGTCCGACAATAAATCCCAGCAGGTGGCCGTTGTCATCTGGGGTGTGGTGCTCCTTGGAATCTACAGCTTCCTGCTCAGTGTCTTCCGAGCCAAGAACGGAGGCTACCCGTTCTTCCTCCCTCCCTTTTAGATTTTCTAGTTCATCTGCAACCATGACAGTACAGCGTAGGGTTGGATGGATTGCGGATTACCGAACACTATACATTACTTTTTGCTTTTGCCCTCAGCAGGCATGGATCGTTCATTGGACGAGAAGCATGTGTACGATTAGATAACTAGTACGTCACTATCTATTGAAACTCGGTAAAAGACCTTTCTCTTAAGCAGTGCAAATGGCTTCTGTTCCCTTTACTGCTGCATCGACCCTTTTCACGCCTACAAAAAGAGTGTAAACCTTCTCATATTTTCACTATACTGTACGTACATACAGCCTGCCAATGGCTGGTCTTGGCGCCAAGATAACGCTCTATCTACAAACCAATTGAAACGATGATGGTGGGTCCAAATGCGTCTCTATATCAAGCAACGTAGTCAATAGTTATCCAGTCGTTACTATCGAGAGCGATATTGCTGCGCAACTGGACTATGTATTGCAAAATGCAGGTCTAGCGAAAGACAAAAAACGTCACTTTATTATATTTTCTTTTATTCCCTCGTAGCTAACGATATTGTCTTGCCGCGATGGTGGTAGACAAGAACAACGGCCCAGCTACACAACAGCCACAAGTGTCGGCAGCTCGGGGCACGAGCTACCTGATATTGATCCAGGTGGTGTCGCGGATTCTCACATTTGCATCTAACCAACTGGTTCTGCGTCGCTTGTCCCCTGAGGTCTTTGGAGTTGCAGCGCAATTGGAATTATACTACATCACAGTCTTGTTCTTCTCTAGGGATTGCTTACGTGCTGCTATCCAACGAGAGCCGGTGGCTAGTGTATCAGAAGCAAAAGCCTCCCCGTCGAGGATTGAAAAACGGGATGACGAGTTAGCCCGGAAGCGCGCTCAGGATGTCTCTCGCTCATCGCAGACTGTGGTCAACATGTCGTACCTAGCAATACTTCTCGGGGTGTTGTTATCAACCGTTTTAGGATATTGCTACCATTCATGGGCGACTCTGGAGACCGCATCGGTACCTTTCTTTCATCAAAGCATACGACTAGTTGGTCTGTCCTGTCTCATCGAGCTCGGCACTGAGCCTTTCTTCGCTGTGGTCCAGCAGCGAATGCTTTACAAGGAAAGAGCTTCCGTGGAAATGATGGCAGCGTTTACAAGGAGTTTAGTGACCTGTATCTTCACCGTTTGGGCTTCGTGGAAAGGATGGTATACAGGTGTTCTGCCTTTTGGACTAGGATACTTGGCGTTCTCTTGTGCTTTAATCTCCGGGTACAGCTGGCAAATGCTGATGCGGGATAAACCTCGGGCGTTCTCTTTCTGGCTCTCACCGATTCAGTCACGGTACGACGGCTAAATTCCTGACGACTATTGTGTTATGCTAAATTGTGAACAGGTCGGGAGCGCAATACCTGGTGGATAGGTTCTCTCGCCGCCTAGTGTGGCTTGGGGCCAATATGTATCTTCAATCCACTGTGAAGCATTTCCTTACTCAAGGAGACTCCATGATTTTGGCTGCTTTCTCGTCCTTGGAAGATCAAGGCATATATGCCCTGGCAGCCAACTACGGTGGCCTCGTCGCACGCATGGTTTTTCAACCCATCGAAGAGAGCTGCCGAAATATATGGACCAACCAACTAAACATGACAGGCAGAGACAGCCTCGGCCATAAAGCCTACGTTGAGGCAGCAAAGACCCAGCTAGTCAACGTTCTGCGAATCTACTCGATTCTTGCTATCCTCGCATTGTCCATTGGACCCAGTACCATTCCCGTCTTCTTGCGATTCTTGATAGGCTCTCGCTGGATGTCGCCAAAGGTTCAAGAATTACTGGCCACATACTGCTGTTATATCCCCTTCCTAGCATTCAACGGTATCACAGAGGCATTTGTGGCAGCCTCTGCTGGTTCGTCGGATATACGAAGACACGCTGTATGGCTCAGCTTTTTTTCGGCCTGTTTCTGCCTGGTCTCGTTTCTCTTGCTGCACGTTGCAGACTCTGGAGCAGTTGGATTGGTCTGGGCCAATGCCATCAACATGTCGATCAGAACAACATGGAGTTTTTTCTTCATCCGGAAATACCTGCGACAGAATTCATCTGATCTGAAGATATCAGACTTTTGCCCGAAACTTCAGACCTTCAGCGTACTTGTTCTCGCAGCATCTCGGAGAGCAGTGGAGCCAGACCAGTCGCACGACGACTTCTTTTACAATATCTTTGTGCTTTGGTTTGCAGCAGTGTGTGGTGTCATGACGTAAGTTCAGATAGCCACATCATTTAGGTACAGTTGCTGACTCTGGACAGCCTCTTTTCGGAGCGAGAGTTCTTCTTGGCGCAGTATAGAAGCTATGTCCGGCCTTGAAAGATCATAAGGGAAGGATTAGAGAACTTTTCATGTCTAGTCTATTTGTATAACAATTAATCATCAAAGGTAATCTTGGTCGCTGCTTTGCTAGAGTCGACCTCCTTGAAAAAGGCACCATAAGCCCCGTGCTGCTTTTTCTTGACTGTCGTGCCAAATTTCATGAGCGAGTCAGGAACATCCTGATTTGCCGCTTTCAAAACGTTTATTAATCTGGAAGAATCAATCATCTGTTCCTTCTGGCCATCTCGGAAGAGGGGTGGTGAACTTACGCTCCAGAGTGAGTCTTGTCATTCTCCGTGAACATCGTGATGGCGAGGCCATCGGCGCCAGCACGACCAGTCCTAGGACAGATTTAGAAGGCTGCCAATGCAAAAGATAAAACGATAGAAAACCAAAGATCCCACTTACCGGCCAATCCGATGTACATAGTCCTCAATAGTCAAAGGGAAGGTGACATTGATCACCGTCTTCACTTCCGGGATATCTAGCCCCCGGGCTGCAACATCCGTAGCAACAAGAATGGGAACAGCACCGGATTTGAACGCCTCTAGACTTTTGAATCTATCGCTTTGGCTCAAGTCTCCGTGGATGCCGGCAACCTTGTAGCCTCTAGATTGAATGAACCGCTCAATTCGCGTGGCTTCTTTTTTGTAGAGACAAAACACCAAGATCCTGTCCGTGACTGCCTTTTTCTGCAGCTTTCCCAGGATCTGTAAAAGTCTCTGTTCCTTATCGAAAGGTTGGAGCACCTCCACCTCCTGCTTGATGCGCGTATTTGCGCGAGGGTCTCCTGACGGCTTGCCGCCAACGGTGATCATAGCCGGATCACGAGTGAACCCTTCAGCCAGCTTCCTAACCGACGGAGGCCATGTGGCCGTAAACATGGCAGTCTGTCTTTTGGAGACGGGCATAGTGCCGATGATCTCTTTGATATCTTGCTCGAACCCTTTGTCCAGCATTCGATCGGCCTCGTCGAGTACCAGATATTTCACTTTTCCCAAGTCTACTGATCCTTCTCCCATAAGATCTTTCAAGCGACCAGGCGTCGCGACTACCACGGTAGCTGTTTTCAGTGCCTCCCGGTGCTCGTCCTTCTTGACACCTCCGAAAATGCAGGAGACCTTGATACCGACAGGGGTAGCATATTTCTCCAGCTGGTCGTGGATTTGCATTGCCAGTTCTCGAGTTGGAGTCATGATCACCGCCGTGGGATGGCAAGCTTGCGTCTTCTTTTTCTTCAACGCGAGCATCTTCCTCAAGCAGGGTAGCCCAAAGGCCAATGTCTTGCCACTTCCCGTCTCTGCAATACCAATGACATCACGGCCAGAGAAAAGCAGCGGCCACGTTGACGCCTGGACAGAAGTCGGGGCAGCGAATTTCCGGAGAGGTTCGTACAGCGTATCGGCGAAATCGGGGATGTGCTCGAATTTCATGATCGGACGCAGGGTGTTTTCTGTGTCCAGCGGATCCGAGACCTCAATCAGATTGGATTTCTGGAAGGCATCGATTTCTGTCTGGGCCACCGCAGTCAGCTCGGCTGATTGGCGATAGCTCTTCTTGGACTTTTTCTTCTTGTCGTGCTTTGGCGCATCGGCGGCGGAGTCTTCAGCAGAGACCTGCTCTGTTTTGGCCCGCTTTTTTGCGTGCTTATCGTCATTGGAACGGGATCGCTTAGACATCTTGAATAGAAACCCAAGCGGTTGAATCGGAGGTTTAAGGGTATTTGGGAGGTTGATTGGGATTAATTAAAAGCAAGTAGTGAATCCGTTATCGCCATGATTTGATTTTTTTTTTTTTCTTCCCCTGCCAGTCCCAGTCGGTCCTAGCGGCGGAAGCGTCTCGGTCTCGGCCGGGGGACCTGAAGCAGCGAATGAAACAGCGTGAACATAAAACAATTCATCTGCTCCATCTCCCGTCTGCAATCCATTGTTCGGCCGTATCTCCGCTCTGAAAAGAAGAATTAGACGATTTGTTCGCCCTAAGGACGCTTGGGATTCGCATGCCATATGACTTTCAAGGGCCCGTCGACTTTTCTAGGGCTACGGTTTCCGTCTCATCAGTCTATCTGTTTTGCGCCGACAATCTTCAGACGATTTGCTTCGTCCAAGCAATGGCAGGCTCGCCAGAAGAACGACCCTTTTACAAGAGAGGCTTTGGTCAAGGGATTGAAAAGCAGGGCTGCCTTTAAGCTTCTACAAGTACGATGCGCCGCCTTCTTTCTCTTCTATACTATATTTGATTTTCTCTCTTCTCCCGAACGAAACGGTCTGCTGATGCACCGAGCTAGATCGACGAACAATATCGAATATTTCGGAGCGGGCAGACAGTTGTCGATCTTGTTAGTTTTCGGGCATTTTCTCTATAATACTGGATGAATTCCTCTGCTGATACCGGAACGAATCTTAGGGCTATGCACCCGGTTCCTGGTCTCAAGTAAGCGATGCAGCCCAGCCATTCATTGATGAGTTCCGCATCCTTACAATACAGGTTGCCGCCAGTCGTACTCAACCGAACGGGAGAGTCCTAGGAGTAGACATAATCCCAGCCCAGCCGCCAAAGGGGGTCTCGACGATACAGGGAAATTTTCTCTCCCCCGAGATACAGCAGTATGTTCTGGATTTTGTGCGCGATCCCAGGCGAGGGCGGCCGCGATCACCCTCGCCATCAGAGGGAGAAATAATGAGCACGGTTGGCTTGACCTCTACCGATAGTGGCAGCACAGGGACAGACAGATCCGATCCTGCGCATCCTGCGAGTGCTGCCAAGAGAGGCTCCGATTCGTCTTCATCAGAAAGAACGGTTGACGTGGTTTTGAGCGACATGTCCGCTCCCTGGGTTCAAACTAAAGGATTTTATAATAGGAGCCTTAGTAACCCGTATCATAGGATGATGAATACCAGCGGAATCAACTTTCGAGATCATGCCGGTAGTATGGTGAGCGGCCAGAGATACAAACTTGTGGCGATGATTTCGAAATTCACTAATTTCTATTTACATAGGACCTGTGCCGAGCCGCCCTTGAATTCAGTTTCAATGTCCTCAAGTCTGGTGGCCACTTTGTGTGCAAATTCTATCAGGGTGCCGAAGACAAGGCCCTCGAAAAGCAACTCAAGGCATTGTTTGACAAGGTCCACCGGCTAAAGCCGGAATCTTCTCGGAGTGTATGTTCTAAGTTTCGAAGTCATAAGTATTCACAAGTGTCTAATCAGGAATATAGGAATCGCGAGAAGCCTTCTTTGTTGGCCTTGGCAGGAAGCCCGGGACCCCAAAATCAGCCATTTTCCCGATAGAGTGAAGTCTATAATCTTCGAAATAACTTTGAGCCAATTCGGAAAGAAAACCCTTCTCGATGGTGAGCTAGTCTTCAACAAGCTCCTCCGAGTCATCGTCCCATTCGATTTCCGCGGCAGCCTCTTCGGCTCTCCGTTGGACCTAGCAGTTTGTCAGCGGTATCACACTAGACCGTCGCGCCAGGAATCACCTCTTTCAAACCGCTCAACTCCTCCACATATTCCTTGTCGTTTATCGCCTTCTGGACAAAGTCCCAGCCATTTTTTCTGTACGTCTCCACTATTTTGTCTGAGCAGGCACTGCAACAGTCGTAGCTCTTGCCTGTCACAGAGACGTTGTTGAAAGTGGAGAGGAAACCGCGGATCTGGTGTGGCACAAGGCCGAGAGGATGGTCTCCACGATCATCGGTAGGACTCTTAGGCGCAAGCGCCGCCGCTCCAGCAGGATCCTGTAGGATAGACACAAACAGTTCAACCAATAATGCAGATGCGATTGCCGAGACCCCCGGTCGGGTCACGGTACATTGCTGATCGAGCGTCTGATCTTTCAACGACTGTTCCTGACGTTAGATTCATTGTTTTCTTCCATTTACCAAAAAAGGTTCTCTCACATCTTGGGGGGCGACAACATCGTTACAAAAGTAACATCCTAGTTCGGCGTCTCTCGAGCCATCAAGCTTAACACCATGCCTCATTACCACGAATGTGTCAAAACCTAGTGCTGCGTTCATCACAATTTTCCCAGCCGACTTTCCCATCACTGTGGGTAACCATCGGGACTCTCTACTGTCCATAAGCAGGAAAATTGCGTCATGTTCGTCTATCAGTTTTTGAAGAAGCTCGTAGTCGGCAGCCGTTTGTTTTGCATCGGTAACCGGATGGCCAGGCATTGGCACTGAAAGAACATGGCCCGTCGAGGTCACTCCTGGATAAATTTCCTTCAAGGCTTCTGCAGCGCGGTGCGCTTTCTTTGCCCCTCCGGATAGACAGTCTTTAAAATTAAACAACGGTTGTCTCACCGGATTCGAGAACGAGACAGTCGCATTGTCAACGAAAGTGATCTTCCGTACACCCCAGCCCTATTTGCGTAGCGATTTAGCACTCCAATCACCAAAAGGGTTTGGATCACATACAAGCAGGTTCCGTGCTACGTAGCTCCCCAGCGTTCCTGCTCCCAAAAGGAGACAGCTTGTTTCCTTGATCTTGTCGAGGTCCAAATTAGGGCTTATTCTCCACTTGATAAGCTTCAGATTCAAATCTACTGCCTGGTCGGCCAGCCTTGAAATCCACGTTAGCGCAATTATCGTTCGCCATAAGATACCAGACTTACTTTCGAGGGTCCATGTAAGCCGTCAGATCAGCCAAGCGCCCGGAAAGCTTTCCAGCGCTGTTACGCTCCCAACCAGTGACCTTTGGCATCTCGGCGGCAGACAAAGCGCCTTGGGGTGCTTTGGCATCGGCGGGAAGGTCCAGCTGCATAGGAATCACTAGGCTGCGTCCCGAATCAGGCTTAGATGGGACATCGCGGTAACATAGAATCTGGGCTTCGCGAAGCCCCCATTTTTGTTGCAGCAGGACCAGGAGATTGCGTAGCATCCACCCTGGAGCGTTGGAATAATTTGACGGATCTGCAAAGCAAATGAACTGGTCTCTCGGATCTGAGCCATCAAAGAACCCCTTCTCATAACCTTCCAAAGTTGATATTTTCCACGTTAATATCTCTGCTTTCCGAAATTGTGTATTTCAAATTAGCAAAGGTCTTGGGCTCAACATTTACAAATAATGCTTACGCTCATCTTTCCATGTTTTCACGGCTAAGAAAAACCCATGTTGGCGAGTATCCACTGCTGTCTTCCAGGTCTGCACTGCATCCACCAGGCTTGAGCTCTCTTTCCCCGACAGAACCCGGGATCCAGGTAATAAAGGTTCACCAGAAGGCTGTTCTGAGTCCGTGGCCTGCTGCGATACTGGGACCCAGTGTGGCTGGGGGACTATGGCTGGAAACGCAAACCAATACTGAAACTTGTACTTTTTGAGGTCGGCGAAAGCGATTACGAGAAAAGACGCTAGTAGCGAGGGCTGAGCATATATTGATCCATCGTTAATCGCTTCCAAGATCTGAAATCGATCGAGTTAGTAAAGTCATGTGATATGCGGTATGGTTACTGTTAACCGTTTTGCCAGCTTCGTGCAACAATGCCATCTTGTCTGCATTCCTATATTCTTCCACCGTGTTGAAGTTTTTAATCATGCCTTCGGCTCTATAGTAAGAGGAAGGCACACTAAGACAACGAACACGCTTTCATTTAGCTGGAGTTCAGAGATCTTCGAAGTATCTTGCCCGACTCACCTGTCACTAACCAGAGCGTTTCCTAAGATCTGCATTCGACAGGACGCCGCAGGCGTGTCGGACGGGCGGACTTCATATAGTCCCAAAACTTTCCTCGGCGCATCATTGAGCTTATCGAGATCTATTTTCTGGGATGCCAAAGACGTGTAGAACGGCAGCTCAATATCGGACACAAAGGGTGTATACTGCATCTTGGCAAAGACAAGGCCAGCAACGGAGGCCCAAGGGGGGTAAAACAAGTATCAATAGCCTAAATAGGATACCCTCGAGGTATTTGACAGAAGAAATCCCTCTGCGTCTTTCGGAGAAGATGAGTGCAAGTTCCTGCACAGTTCAGCCTTTTCCGAGCAGTAGTGTACAGACAATATGTCTTGATAAGCGGCGGAGTACGGATCGGTCACAAGATACATCCCATGACGCGGGTAGCAAATCGGCGGATCATGAGTTAAAGTCACCTACGTGGTCGCGTAGAGAAAGAAAAGTCTAGTTAGGCATCTAGACACTGACTCGCAAGTATAGATTAAATACGTTTATGATTGAAGAACAATGAAGAGCAGTAGATCGAGGGAGTGGAAGGATGATGTCAGGATCGAGTGGGCTGCGGATAATCGGAGTTGATCAGTTTAGCGCGCTGGGTGCCTGAAGGAAGGTGGGGGTTGCCCGCTGGTTTGTTATCGGCCATCGATAGCAACCGTTTATCGATGTGTGTGTGTCTTTTTGTTTCTATTTTCCATATCGTGTATAGTCTCCATCCTAGTTCGCTCCATCAGGACGCATACGAACTGCACGTGAAGCTAAGTATGCTCATCGGGTTGTGTGGTGGTCAGTCACCCTATTGCACTGGCTTGTTGTACAAATGAGATAGGCAGACACAGATATTGATGCTGACGGTTTAAAAGGCATTTGTGCGGGGAAGCATGTTATCGCAGACTACCTGATTCGCGAGCACGGTTTTCAATGGCTGGAGTTGGCTAACAGTAGCCCAGCCGCGGTTCCTGAGGATCCAGACAGCGATGCGTATTTGAGGCGGTCCGTTATAGGCGGCCGTGACAATGGCCGGAAGTTTGACTCGATTGATGCATTTTTGGATTTTGTCACGAAGCGGTGGACAGAACGCTGGGTGACGATCGATATTTGGGATCGGTCAATCCTCGACAGGCTCCTTATTCGGCCTTTTTTCTTGCTTGTAAGTGTGGATGCACCGGTGAGTCTACGGTGGCAGCGATTCCGCGAGAGGTACGTCGACTAGGTTCCTGTCTCTCTCTCACTCTAGTTGTTCGGTATCCTGCGAGCTCATACTTGCTATAGATGCAGTAGCCGCCAGTTAGAATCTCCGTCACTTGAGAAGTTCACACTCTGGAGCGATAGACAGCTGTACGATAGAGATGCCGGTCAGGCTTACTTAGTTGATCGCGCAGCGGTGAGGCTGTTCAACGCGTCCTCGTCCCTGAATGAGCTATACACCGCACTCGAGGCTGTTGAACTACCTAATGAAGAACGTCTTCGGCCTAGCTGGGACCAATACTTTATGCAGTTAGCATCTCTGGCAGCGCAGAGAAGTAACTGTATGAAGCGGAGAGTCGGCTGTGTCATTGTACGAGATCGTCGGGTCATTAGCACAGGGTACAATGGCACACCACGAAACATCACAAATTGCAATGAAGGAGGATGTAAGTGACTTTGCTATGAAGTTTCTTGGTTTTTCAGTCTCACCTGTTATAGGCCCTCGTTGTAATCGCGGAGAAGGCGGCGGTGCTGGTCTTTCGACCTGTTTATGCATCCATGCCGAAGAAAATGCCCTGCTGGAGGCTGGTCGGGAAAGAATCCGAGAAGGAGCTATTCTATACTGTGATACGTAAGAAACCTTCGCTATGTGTCGGACAGTCTTTAACTAAATTCCCTTGATAGATGCCCATGTTTGACATGTACCGTGAAAATCGCGCAAGTGGGCATAACAGAAGTCGTCTACTCTAAAGGCTACAACATGGACAAGGAGGTTTGTGCTCAACTCAGCATCGTATAATGATTTAGTTTAACTAATCGTCTACACAGAGTGCTGCTATATTAGGTGCTGCCGGGGTCAACCTCAGACAGCTCTCGCAGGTAAGGCACCTGCCAAGATGTAGCCGAGAGTTCCACTAACCATTCCATAGCCACCGACTGGCCTGACCTATCTCTAACACCCTATGACTTTTCCTGTTGAGCTGTGCATTGTGATGGCGCCGATCTATTTGTTCTTCGCTTCAGCGTTCTTGGGATAAAGGTTGGATAGCTGGAATTCAGGTGATTCCAGATAAACTCAATAGACAATATCATTTTTGATGCAAAGAAGCCAATATACAACCTCATTGAAGTATTTTTCCAGAAAATAACAGATTAATATATTTTTCCCACTTTCAATCTGCATGTTTCGATAACCTGCTGTTTGGACTGATAAGCGGCCTTTTTTTTTTCTGGTGGGGCAATTACATAGTTTAGAGAGCATTACCGACTTCGGCGTGGAAATTTTGCGGAAGCTGTACATTCACATATAGGCCAATCCCGCACTTGAGAAATTGCAGTCTATCAGTTCAAGGACGGGCGAGACTATACGGAAAATTAAAGGGCCTTCAAAACGCGTCAAAGAGCAGGCTGGTCGAATTGCGGGGCCCCGTCGAACCGACAAGATTTGCTGTGCTTGTGACTCATTTCCGTCCGCAGTCAACGAGCCATCTGAGGATCACAATTTTGCTTCATTTGAACAAGTGAGTAATTTCAGGAGCACATTTTGACATTGTATTAAGATCATTCCGTACTGATTTGGAGTCTGAAGGTCGTCATTTCGCTAGCCATGCCTACAGTGCATCTCCTGGACTATGTTGCTGGGAACGTCAGATCACTGGTGAATGCAATCAACAAAGTCGGCTACGAAGTAGAATGGATTAGGACACCAGAAGAAGTCGCCAAAGCACAGGTAAATGAGACATATCTATCAACTCTGGCTTCTTCCTTACTTACATGACGACGCGTACAGACTTTGATACTGCCGGGGGTGGGGCATTTTGGACATTGCCTCTCGCAGCTCTCATCAAGCGGCTTCCTAGAGCCCATCCGAGAGCACATACGATCAGGAAAACCCTTTATGGGAATTTGTGTCGGGCTCCAGGCGCTTTTCGAAGGATCGGCTGAAGACCCCAATGTTCCCGGACTGGGTTTGATCCCCTTGCAGCTACGCAAGTTTGACGACAGTGACAAGAGTGTGCCGCACATTGGATGGAACTCGGCTAAAGTCACGCAAGACACCAGCAGTCTGTACGGACTGAGCCCAGAGAGCAAATATTATTATGTTCATTCGTATGCCGCCCCCTACAAAGCGGGAGTCCTAGAAGAACAAGGCTGGTCGGTTGCTACGGGAAATTACGGAGACGAGGTGTTTGTCGGTGCCATAGCTCGTGGCAACGTGTTTGCGACCCAGTTTCATCCGGAGAAGAGTGGACAGGCTGGTTTGCGTGCAATCCATTCGTTCCTCACGGGACAGCCGACCGGAAGCAGCGAGATCACCAGTTCGACAAAAGATGGATTGACTCGAAGAATCATTGCTTGTCTCGACGTGCGCACCAACGACCAAGGTGACCTCGTAGTCACAAAAGGCGATCAGTACGATGTACGAGAAAAGGACGGCGTTTCGACCGGCGGTCAGGTTCGGAACTTGGGTAAGCCGGTTGATATGGCCAAGAGGTACTACGAACAAGGGGCCGATGAGGTGACGTTTTTGAATATCACATCTTTCCGCAATTGTCCTCTCAAGGACTTGCCCATGCTGGAGATATTACGACGAACATCGGAGACCGTGTTCGTCCCACTGACCATTGGCGGTGGTATCCGAGACACCGTCGACACTGATGGAACCATGGTTTCCGCTCTGCAAGTCGCCAAGATGTACTTTCAATCAGGCGCTGACAAGATCAGTATCGGTTCCGACGCTGTCATTGCCGCAGAGGAATATTATCAGAGTGGAAAGAAGTTAAGCGGCAAAACCGCAATCGAACAGATCTCAAAAGCTTACGGGAACCAAGCCGTCGTCGTTAGTGTCGATCCCAAACGTATCTACGTTGGTGGTCCTCAGGAGACAAATCACCACACCATCAAGACGGCATTCCCAGACTCCGAGGGTCGAGATACGTGTTGGTACCAGTGTACCATCAAGGGCGGAAGAGAACTGCGAGACCTTGATGTCCGCCAGTTGGTCCAGGCAGTGGAGGCTATGGGAGCGGGTGAGATACTGCTAAACTGCATTGACAAGGATGGAAGCAATAGTGGGTTCGATTTGGAATTGATACAAGACGTCAAGTCTGCAATCAAGATTCCTGTCATAGCCTCAAGTGGAGCAGGGAACCCTACTCACTTCGCGGACGTCTTCGCAGGAACAACGACGGATGCAGCCCTAGGAGCCGGCATGGTAAGTCCAAATACGTTAAGTCTCCGTGAATTTTTTTCGCAGCGCTAACACTTTCACAGTTCCATCGTGGCGAATATACTGTGGCTGATGTAAAGACACACTTGGCGGATAAAGGATTTGTCGTTCGAAAGCCTGAAATAGAGGAGTCATTCACCAGATAGAAGGATATGCTAGTTCATGGAATTTTGTAACTTTAAACATAAATCTACACAGTAGGAGCATTTCCAGCTCTTCTCAAAAGCAGTGTTTTAAAGACACGATGTTTACAAGCAGGGGACCGGAGAGATGTTGATTATAAAGCCTATTGACGCTATTGCGACTACTATTGGCCGGCACCGGCCGATAAAAATCACAAAATGTACCATTCCATAAACGGAACCACAGCACGTGATCCTCATACATGACTAATCAGTGTGCCGCACTTCCATCTCTCCCGCTCACTCACCTCCCGACCTCTTTCTTATTTCCCACTTCCTCATCCCTTTCGCACTTTCACCATCTTCTTAATCTCCTTCTCTTTCATCACAATTAACATTTGCAGCACAGCAGATAACAAGGTTCTCGATCCTCCTTGAAGTGTGGTCGGATAGCTGCTCCGAAGCATTCGCATACGAGCTTTTCCTCTCTTTCGCTCTCTTGCCACCTTCACCCTTTCCCGATCGCATCTGCTCAGACTCGTTGCGAAGAGGAAGCGAAATCCTATAACCTTTACTAGTATTGCCAAGGAGAAAGAAAAACGAGTTTTATTGATTTATTGAGACTTTGCATCTAGTATCGGTCGACGAGGAAGGCTTCTTGTTGTTTGTTTCGCCTTTTGTATCCAGAGTGTTTGTCCCCTTCATGTAACAAAACTTCTTTCTTCGTCTTTTCTCTGTCTCAGTCGCATACAAGAGGAAAAGCTGTATCAAATTCAAAACCATTCCCGCGTCGATAGAAATCATTGAACTGGGGTTCATTTGACATCTGTTTTGATACCATATCTTATAATAACCTGCTTTCTGAACTTCTTGGGACTAGGAATCCTTCTCGACCGCAGCTGTTGGGCTGGGAGTCCCAGACAACAATCTCTTATTTCAGCGAAGTATCCGTACATTTCTTTGCTTGCGGAGCGGATCTTTGTTGACGGCGGCCACCTTTTCTTAGCTCACAATCCAGGTTTTCGGTACCGACGAGAACAAACAACAATGTCGTCTTCTGTTCACTTCAAATTTAAGTCCCAAAAAGAACCATCACGGGTGACTTTTGACGGTACAGGAATATCAGTATTCGAACTGAAGCGAGAGATTATTAGCCAAAACAGATTAGGAGATGGTACTGACTTTGAACTGTCCATCTATAACGAGGATACAAAAGAAGGTTTGCAATCACGATAAAATGTATTTGCTTTGAGAAACTATGGCTAACTTTGACGCGTCCAGAATACGACGATGATACCGCAATTATCCCACGCTCAACGTCCGTTATAGCGCGTCGACTGCCCGCAGCGCGGCCAGGCAAAGGTGGTGCTGCTCGCTATGTCTCTGGCAAGATGCCCGTAACTGCTCGCGCATCGACACGAACCGATGTGCCAGGCTCGAGTCGAACCACAGGTGCTGCTAGTGCTAGCGACAAGTCAGGTATACCGGGAATCGATAATGCACAGACGGAAGATGAAAAGATCGATGCCCTGTTTAACCTACAGGCGAACCAGTGGAAGGAGCAACAACAAGAGATGGCAAAGTAAGTAGATTATCCGATTGAGAAATGAAGGTGGGATCAAGACTGACAATTCTGTCTCCGCTCGTAGTGCTGTTCCGGTTGCTGCTGGGAGGGGCCGAGGACGCCCGTTGAACGTACCAGATCACCCTCCTCCTCCGGGTTATCTCTGCTATCGATGCAGGGAAAAAGGCCATTGGATTCAAGCCTGTCCGACAAATAATGACCCCAAGTTCGACGGCCGATATCGTGTGAAAAGGTCTACTGGCATTCCTCGGTCTTTGCAAACGAAAATAGAAAAGTCCGCGGCCATGGCTGTGGACGGGTCTACCGAGGACCTCAAGAACTCTGGTGTAATGGTGAACGCCGATGGTGATTTCGTCATTGCCAATCCTGATAAGGCTGCATGGGAGTTATATCAGGAGAAACTGAAAGCTTCAGCCGCCGCTGCCGCAGAAGCTGCAGCTGCTGAAGGGAGCAAAGAACTTCGCGCCAGAGGTCTGGAATGCCCAATCGATAAACGAATGTTTCTCGAACCCACCAAAACACCCTGTTGTCAACAAACTTACTGCAATGAATGCATTACGAATGCTCTCATTGAGAGTGATTTTGTGTGCCCGGGATGTTCCACCGAGGGTGTGCTACTGGATAACCTAACAGCGGACGATGAGGCTGTTGCGAAAATCAAGACGTATGAGGCAGAGAAGACCGAGAAAAAAGAGAAGGAGAAGCAAGAGCAAGCTGAGAAGCCCAGTGAACTCCAAGAGAAAGGAGATGAGACCCCTCAGGAGCTGCCTAACCCTACTACAGCCGCATCTCCATCTGGCGCGCAGGACAAGCCCGAAACAAGCCAGAGCAAGAAGCGACCAGCAGAGGACGAGCCCGAGAGTGCAGAAGGGACTGAATCATCTGCTGCAGTAAAGAAGCCAAAAAGCAACGATCAGCAAGGCGACGCTACAGTGCCGCAAAATCAGCCTCAAGACAACGTCGCGAACCCTATGCCATTCCCCTTCAATCCTCAAATGCCTTTCAACGACGTCACATTCTCTCAAGCTCATGGTATGCCCCCAATGCCTTTCCCAGATAACAGTTTCATGGCCAGCGGAATGGGTATGATGAATCCTATGATGGCTGTGAACAATGGCTGGAATCCAATGGGTGGGAACTTTGGCTTCCCGGGTAATGGGATGTTTGGGGATGGTTCAATGTTTCCCGGGAACAATTTCAATGCAATGAACTCGTTCAATCCAATGGCAGGTGGACAGCCGAACAATTTCATGCAGGCCCAGTCTGGGTATGCATATGGTGGTGGTAGTGCCGGTGGTGGGATGAACGGGTTCCAGAATACACAAAGAGCTAGCTTCAATGTCCCTACTAGCAACGAGGATAATGCGTATTTCCGCCAGCCCGTGAATCCACACAGACATCAAGCGAGGCAACGTCGAATTCGCCCAAGTGATTACCGTGAGCTTTAAACCGGAAGATTCACGACCTCATGTGTCATGATATGATAACACCGGCGTTGTTGCCTTGACTATTTGCCTGCCGAATCGCACTGTCTGTTGGTTCTTTGTATCAGAGGCTGCCTGCAGAGAGACCGGGCTTGATAGACTCATGTTTCGGAATTCTTCTCTGATCAGACTGGTTCTGATTCTAATCTGGCACGCATGAGTTATTTTCGAGGTTTTCTGTATATAGTTGAAAAGTATCGTGGTTCGGATCATGACTTCTGTGATCTCGCTGACCGCTATTAACACTTTATATTTGAGAGTAAACATAACTCGTAGTATTGAGCTCTTTAATCTTATATTTTATTTATTTTGTTTGTCTCTTCAAAGCAAGATTTCCGTACAGCGTAGGGCCATGATTAAGTTCTGGTAATTGTACTACTGTACACTAGTTGGACCCGGCTCAGCAAGGCAACAAGGCAGCGATGCAGATTACGTGATCCACCGGGTCTTGGCGGCCGATTTTGGATTTCACAAATCACCCCGACGTCTTATCTCGCTAGATGCTACAATCCATCATCGATATCGGCAGTCAACTGTACGCAGACTTCGTCTTACCATACCCAATCCCGACATACCTATTACACACCATATACGCATAAACTCGTACAAAACGATCTCATCATGGAGGATCTCAGTAGTGACAGTAGACATGTCAATCAAATGAGTCGCTTTGGCGAAAGTCACGACCAGTTCAGCGTCCTTGCCAGCTGCTACATGGCCACTACTTCCTCTGCCACAATCACCGGATTCCACTACTGCACTACAGGCGGGGCAGGTGAGTGTTGACCTCTGACGGTCCCGTCCGAATGTTCCTAATAAGTTTCTTTTGCTCAGGGTCCGGGTGGTATTCCTGAGGTCCCTTCGGGAACTAAGACCCGCACGACAAGTCCTCCCTTTGGATCCTCTGCGCTATTTAGGGCAGAGGACTCGCGGCCGAGAAGCAAGGCACTTCAAAATGCTGGGGAGGCAGCGCAAACCATCAGGGAAGAGTGTGAGAGACTCTTCTGTGACACGTTGTCCGTGTTGTTCCTTGGTGAGAGGAACCGCAGACACCGGACGTCGCTAGCGATGGGTGCGTATCAGCATAGTATCGGACCAGACAAATCAAGAACGAAACAGCGGACAGTTGATGTATACCTGGAGATTTGGGATTATGCAAATGATGCCATTTATCGGGGGTTTGTTGCCGACTGTGGCGACCAAAAGACCCTCTTCGTTTTCTTTGATGATCACACGGCCGACCACGGAATCAAAAATGGGTACGTCTCTGTTGATGGCACGTTGGGTGTTCACTTTTACGTGTACTGATCTCTTGAAATTTAGGCTGCTCGCTCTCTTCGAACTAGCCGAAATGGAACAGCTAGCCTGCGACCATATCGTCGCTTGTGTACCTCGTTTGGCAGACCCGCTTGGTCTGGGAATCGTGCGAAGTTTAGGATGGTGTGGATTTTCATTGACCACCCTAGAATCCTGGATGCCATCTGATGCAAGCGAGCCTGCAATTAGCGACACTTGGCTTTTCCTAGTTGCGGAAATTTAGAGCTGGTTCTTCTTTTTCTTCCTTACGGAAGTTATCAACATGCAATACTTGGAGAATTATCGGAGTAGGGTGCAGCACTTTTATATCAGTCCCTTTTCTTTTCTTCCTTTTCGCAGGTCTTGCTTATTCCCGGAAGTAGTTTTGTTCTCCATTGAAAGCTGATATCTAGGTGGTTTTAATGCACTAAAAGCTATTTGTCACGTCTTCGTTCACCTTTTTATCATTGATAGGCCTGTTCATACACCAGTGCAGACATACGAGACTGAGTCTCAAGCTTAAATCAATAATACAAAACAGCAATATCTGTTCCAAACCTTTCAGAAAACTAAGTATGTATGAGCAACTGATGGTACACCTCAAAAGATAACATGAAACAATTTTTATCATGATACTTCGCGCAGTAGCTCCCACACCACAACTGTCTGATCTCGAGGACTAAATGCCAGGCGTTTACAGTCATGTGAGAAAGCTGTGCTCGAGATTGGTTCCTTGTGTTTCAAGAATTGATCAAGTAACTCACCAGTAGCACCGTCTCCATAGCTGTCGTACAGTTCACAGAAGCGGGAGTTAAGTTGATCAATTGACACAATTACAGCGGTCTATTCTTGTCGAAGTAACCCTGCAATTTTCTGCCGTTTACTTCCCCCATTCAGATGCACATATCAAAATTTGTAGATGAATAATCCGCAACCATGTTCCCATTCTTAGCAATTGAAACCACAACATTAGTGGCGACGGTTTGGCTCCCACGCAGAGATATACGGTAGAACCTTAATAAGCTCCAAAGCTCGAGCACGAATACACCATGAAGATATAACACTGAACTCCATCCTGTGGGGAATATCAGGCGAAATAGTATGGCTGTCGTTGTCCCGATGCCACCATTCTCATGATTCACTTGTGGAGAGACACCAAAAACTCACACCTTAGACAAGGCGTCAAATGATTTTCCTCCCGTAGAATCAATGTTTTCTGCTGTTGCTGCCATATGCTTTTCGCTTTCATAACCAACCATGCCATGACCGCCAGTGTATGCATCAAGAGCATTCTGACATGACTGTAGACTATAAAACCTCACAAATCTCGAGAGAGAGACCCATATAGAGTGGTGTTGATGGTAATCCGTACTCCCCGACTTCGTTAACGTAAGTTCTACCTTAAAGTGACAGCTTACATAGCAGCTACTGCTTGGATTCTCCCTGTGCTGAGCTTTCCCACATATCCAGCAAGTCCCTGACTGCTTTGTGTGGTAGTGTCCGTGTGTGATCCATGCTCAGCTGTACAAAGGCTAATGTTTTTTATGTTCGCAACCGTATATGGCAGGTTCTGCACACACCAGGAATGAGACAGATTCAGCTTCTGAGTTCGTCAGAGTAGATACATCAATGTGACCAGTCTTCAGCCGTGCCCACCGACCTATCAGTTTATGTATCTAATCCCTGCACCGCCAGCAACAACAGCAGAACTTTGCCTCGATTAGCTAGACTAACAAGACCACTCAGAGTCGACCCCGCTCGAGACTCTGATTAATCTAGATATATATTTGCTATATTCGCCATACTCGGTTTGTTCATCGACCTGTATCATCACTACATTTAGTTTTTGCTCCTGAAAATGTCTCGTCTTACGGTTTATGAACAAAACAAAATCTCCCAGACGGAGGAGATCATCGTTTATCGATTCAGTGACCGAAGTCATCTTCGAAAGGCATTACAATTGGCAGGAGATGTATATGGTGACGGCAACAAGTTCCTCGCAATGTTAGGGGACAACCTCATCAAGGTTGTTCTAGTAAATGAGGGAATTAGTCGTCGCGCAGACCGAGGTAGGTGACATTTTTCGAAGAATCCCACATCGTAATGTGATAGACGTACTCAGACTATTGATCACTTTCAGAAAAAATCTCCCTAGTGGTTTCTGATAAAGCTAGCAAGGCGTTCCTTGCCGAGCGAGGCTTTACCACTGGCCTCCAAGATCAAGTTTTTAAAAACCCTTCCCAAGGGAATCAGGTTTTCACGGGGCCCATGGCTTCTACTGTGGAAGCCATAATTGCGGCGGTATTCAATGATAGCGGCGCAAATTTCAGGGCCGTCGAAGGTGTAATGAAGACATTGGGAATAACATGGCCAGAATGATTTCTACATCACAGGTAACGTGCCTCACCCCCTTTTTTTTGGGAGAAAAATACCGGTCAAAGCGACTGACTGTATCAGGGAGACTTGAGATTCTAGTTAATCTTCGTGAGGGCGTACAGGAGCCTCGCCGAAGGGGTTGGTATATGGCACTATGACTGCCAAATTGTGCATTTCGAAGTAAGAGGGAGGCGTACAAGACCCTCACCCTACTCCGAATTGGTTTGTCAATGCTCATAGTGCCACACACTAGCCCCCTCGGTGAGGCTCCTATATGCCCTCACGAGGGGGAAATAGGTTCCACAAGCCAAAGCCCCATGTCTGATCATTCAGGGTGTTAAGAACAGCCATGGACTGGTACAGACCCAAGCCATCATATCAAGTTCAGCTGCGTCTTCATCAACTGGGGATTGTGGCCTTTTTCGGGATGTGCAATTCACTGCTTCGTCAACTGAAGACACAAACATTCTTTATATATTGAAGAAACTACGTTTCAACTAGCATCGATTGGTTTTCTATGACTTCTATGTACCTTGCTACGCTCATTGCCCATTATCGGAGTACATGTAAATTTGATGGTCTAAGACATGTAGCTTTCTCAACCATCTTCAACCACCCCTTGTCCAAGCTGGACCGATACTCTAATAGGAAGGCATGGATGTAATTTCTATCAATTATTGCTTCTCACCATTGTGTCCACGCAATCTGTTGAGATTACTGCTGCCAAGGAGATAATCAGGCTGAGACTCGTATATTTTCTGACATGTTACTGCGCCATTAGCTGTTCAGCACATAGTGTGAATAGTCCAATGCAATTCAATGAAATTTCTGTTATACCAATCATTTAAGTGCCGATGGTATTGCAGAACTTTCAGCCTGGTACAAAAAGTGCATGGTTATGGATGGCAATGCATACAAGAAACTTGATTTGCCGGTCTTATCTCACTACAGGAAAACATGCATGAATGAGTGGAGTGTTACAAATGACCGAGCGGAAAGATGCATAGACCCTAATGATAGGTTATATTGGGTGTCTTCAAGTTGAAAAGCCCCAGTCACCCGGGTGAAGTCTGCGGGAAATAATATGCTCACACCCACAACATATAACTCTGATCTATAATATGTAAGAACTAGGTCTAGACAATGTAGATAACACAGCAGTCCAAAGTGAAAAACTCTTTAGCTTACAAAATATATCTTAACTTCTGCAATTCTACTTCAACCGACAACGAAGGTAATTTAACGACAGCGACGGTACAAGCAAGGCTGGATCAAATAAGTGCTTGGGCAAGCTCTCTAACGAGCACTTAGGCTTCTAAGAAACCTCGTTACAAAAGTCCAAGTAAAGGAAAAAAAAAAAAGGGACAGATTCAATTTTACGTGATAATCAGACAGAGTAGGCTGCGCATACGTAACAATCTGGAGTGTGCCACAAACATACAGGTGGGGTTTGGTTCATATAGACTTATTCCAAAAGGGTGTTGATGCATATTTCATAGGCTGAGCACAATGTCGTAAATACTAATGATATTATTACAAGACTGAGGTTGATAAAGTAAAGCCGATTTGCAGTTTTCACAGAAAGCATCACAGGAAAAACCCCAAATTAGCAGTGCACTACTGGGCTTTCATGCTCCTTATTCAACTCGGGATGCATTCCATGAGCCACCTTCATTCATACGGCTACGTCCAGGCAGTTCGGGTACCAAATGAACCCTGTCACTAGCAACCAAATCGTAGACCTCTCATGCAGATGCCCTTAAAGCTGCAGTGTACGGCCCTATGTATAACATTAACAAAGTGGCTGTTATTCCTATACGTGAGTCCTGCGTGTGCCGAGTAATCTCAAAGAAGCTTCTATGGAATCCTATGTCGACGTGGACCTTGTAACTGCTGGTTTGACAACCAGTATTAGCAAGATCAAAGTATACAGTACACACACAGATTTAGGGACCATTTGTTGTCGTGCCTAGAGCAAGATCCCAGAGCTTTGCTGTCCGGTTATTTTTAAATCAGAAGCATGGCGTCTACACTGTGACATGAACCTACTCGTCTGTAGACATGAAAATCAATGTCTGAGAAATCCCAGAAGTCACCGTTACAATTGGTGTCAAACTGAGTATGACAGCCGCTGGGAGTGCGAGGCTCAAACGGTCATGGGCTGAAAAGCACTTCAATATTGGCTGACTCGGTGGACTGATAAAGAAGAAGACTTTTTTAAAGAGGTCAGTCTGCATTCTAACTGCTTTGGTGTCAAAGAGCTCAAAGAGCGACGTTGGCGTGGGGCAATCAATGATTACGATGTTGACGATCGTGATGGAGGAGTCTTGCAAAGCCAATGTGGTATTCTTGAGTGGTGTCTAGGCGGAGATCCAGCAATATACCCAATATACAGAGAGCGAAGAACGATTGACTCGTGAATATGAGCCTGTACATAGGCCATCATGGCTGCCAATAGAAATATACAGCTAATTGAAACAAGTTAAAATAAGCTTATATTGCTATAAGACGAAACCCACAGTCTGCTCTTACTCATAATTCTACTTCTCGTCCAACCGACCGTACGCCAAACTTCAAAGAAGCAAAGAGACAGTATATTCCAAAATTACGACCCAAAGCCCTTTGCGATGATAACAAAGATTGAGAATTGACGTATGTTTGCTAGTATGTAGCTGAGAAATAACGGGTACGGCTATTTTGGATGACGTCAGCTCTACAGGTAAACTAGCTTTAACTAGCTTCAAGTCACCCCGCAATCACCAAATTGACGTTCTGTATGCTTTTTGACTACAACAACTCCGTTCAACCATGCCGCTCACTAAAGTGAGTGCGTCTTTACCAGTGTTTCCGACGTTTCTGCTACCGTCGTCGAAACAGTTCCCTGCCCAAAAGCGACAAGTGAAGACACAGGCAAAAGCGGGGAACCGCCATACCTCGGACAGTTCCCATGCCTCGTACATTCGATGCGCGCGCTGTGGAGCAGATATCTGTCTCAAATCTCAGATAATAAGCAAGGGCTTCACAGGTCGTCATGGACGTGCCTATCTGGTCTCGGGGCAAGCAGATATGTCTTCTTCCGCAGCACCTTCGACGCCGTCTTTAGCGAATATAATCACTCAGAAGGCAGTCCCTCGCCAACTGGTGACCGGTGCCCATACCGTCTGCGACGTCAGCTGTGTAATTTGTGGCAGTGTTTTGGGCTGGAAATACATTGCTGCTGAAGAAGAATCACAGCGGTACAAGGTCGGAAATTTCATATTAGAAACGAAAAGGATAGGCATCTCCTCATTTTGGGACGCGGGTGACACTCCTGTTGAGCCCATCACTACTGCCGGTGTGCCTCCTCAGACTGAATATGCGGCTGTGGAGTTTGATAGTCAGGACGAAGATGAATGTGAGGATCTATTCGCAGGTATCTGGACTCCTGCTCTGGCAACACGACGCCGCAATCGTAAGCGGGAACACCGACGTTAAGCATGCTTTTTGTGAAGGAAAAAAAAAAAAAAAAAAAAAAAAAACTCTGAACATACTAACGATGACACGCCTCTTCTTCCCCGCTCCTTTTTTGATACCCAAACCTCTTTTATCCTGGTTATTATTTCCTTTTTCAATCCTATGTTTGCAAAGATACTCTTAAGTCACGTTCATTATCATTTCCTGGTTTTATATCCAGAATTCGGTTTGGTAAGGTAAACACAATCATTTCAAAATTCGGCGGATCCTCGCCTCCCGTTATCGAGTACAAACGTTTCTTTTACTCTGCTTTCATTTGTTTCAGCTTGGTTCCTCCGTTTTAGCCCGTTTCGATGGTTCTGCTTCTTGGGTGTTCTCATGCTGTCGTTTAGAGGGAGCTTTCTTTCTTACGAGCGAAGACAGATCGTTGGCGCTTTTCGTGACATCTTCTAGTGCGGCCTTCTTCTCTTCAGATGATTTCCCCATGATCTGCCCTAGGATTCCGTTTAATGCGTTCATGGCATCGGCTTCTTGCGCTGAATTATTGATCGAGACAGGTGGCCGATGCAGATCAAGGAGCTTGGAAAGACAAGTCAGACTGCGACCTTGTATTTAGTTCGGGTACTATAGGAATTCAAACTTACCCGTTGCTCCATATCCTGGACTATTTCCTTCACATTCGCAATTTTTCTTTTCGCGGCATTAAGTTTGTCCTCACCCTCAATCTCCCCGTTTGTGAGCTTCTTCTCTTCCTGAGCCAACCGAACTTTGCAGCTCTCGATAGCGGTTTCCATATGCTGTGCTGCCTCCTGTCGCATCTCTTCATTGACTACGGGGGGTTCGTTCCGCCCCTGTTGCTGCTCGTCGTCCTTTTCTTGGCCAACCGAAGCAAACTCTAGAGCAAGCGAGAGCTTGTAGTGGCACTCTGCTATTGAGGCATCCTCAAAAGGCAGCAGCTTTTCTTTGATTTCAAGAGCAGCCCGGAGATCCGAGACAGCGTTGTCGAACCTCTCGCCCTCCAAAGATATTTCTGCCTGCAAGTCGTATATATCGGCAAGACGTTCTTTGATCTGTTTCGTTGCGGGATCAATGTCTGTCTCTTTTGCCTTTCCTGTAGCGTTGCCTTCTATCTCTTCCAGCTTCTTGAGCGACAAGATGCGCGCTAGATCCAAAACCTCAAAAGCATTTGCAAAGTCATCATCTTCCTCGTCTTCCCCTTGTTCCTCATTCTCTCCTTCTTCATCTGAATCCTCAAAATTCTCATCGCCGGTGAATTGGAAAAGCTGACCCTTTGGTTGATCGGCGCGCTGCTCCACGAGAGATGTGTTTGGCTCAGGCCCGGACATCGCAGCCTTGATAAGACCTGATTTGGTGGATTCCGCACTTGGTGGTTTTGCGGAGGTAGCCTCCGACTGTGAGGCTTCACCGGCAACTTTTGAACCAAGCACGTCGCTCTTGCTCACGGCGACATTAAAGAGCGATTTTCCGTAAGCATACAGCAATCCCACGTTGTCTAAAGACATTTCTCCATTTAACTCCGCTTGAATCTCAGTCGCCTGCGAGTATAGCTCGGCAGCAGCATTGTGGTCTTTGACGGCATCTTTCGCAGCAGCGCGGGTTGTCAGATCGTTCAAACGCGCCTGGAGCTGCTCGCGTGTTTCTTCAGAGGCGCTCATAATTGTTAGATCAAACTGCCGGGCGGCAGAATTCGCAAAGTTTCCAAGGTTCCCCAATCAGGTAACACTAACAAACCAGTGTTTGGCGACGGCGACGATTTAAAATGAGCACAACATGAACTAAGAAAAAGAAGAGACGAAAGGAAAGAAAAGAAGTATCTCCATCATACCCAGAGTGATGCGAGGAACGGCTCTAAGCCGCATATGGATTAAGTAGGGCCCCACACGTGCGGTTCCAGACGCGTAAAAACACGCGTTGCGGAGGAGATTGTTGCATCTACATAGGGAAGCACATGTCGGCACTGGCCATGCTGTTCTACTTATTTTACCGATAATTAATATCGGGATAAAATTCGAGACTTTAACTCTATGAGGATACGGCTTTGGTGAACTGAGACCCCGTTCTTTTGCTGTTGTGTCCTCGCAACAGCTTCCCCGCATCGGATAACGAGACAAAAGATGGACAGACCAGCAACGTCGACCTCGCCAGCAGCAAACGTCTCGGATGCGATTCCTTCGTCCTCGCCGGCATTTGGCACTCCTGTGAGGCCAGTGCGCTCAGGGAAGCCCAGTGCACTTCCCGGCAAGTCTACAATTCTCCCCGTCCTTCTCCCGCCGTCCCTACTTCGCCCTGTCGCCTTTCGAACCTTTACCAGGAAGCACAACCTGACCATCTCATCTAATGCCTTGCAACTTCTGGCAACGTTTGTCGGCAAGAATTGCGGGTCCAAATGGCGAGAAGAAGGTCTTGCCGAACGGTTGCTGGACGAGGTCGCGAAGATTTGGCGAAAAAATGGCGGTGGTGTCATTGTCGAGGAGGGTAATGGAGCCTCTATAAAATCCATTCTTCAGACCATAGAAGGCAATATGGTGAATGGCAGGGTCGTGCCCGGCAAAGTAGTGGACAGAGATGATCGGTCCAGCCTGCAAAGAAAAGGCTCAGCTGTGACGAGCTACACTGATGACACAGGGACACCCACCGCGGAGGAAGATAAGGATGATGCGGACGACATCGAGCCCAGGAAGTGGATGAAAGTTATAGATGCATTTGACCAGCCCCGTTTGACGTATAATCCGATCAGCAAACATTTTGAAACTTCCAGTGCAAGCCCATCCCTTTTCCCTCCGCCTGGCCGGCAGACTACACTGTGGAGGGATCGACACAACATAGTCCATCAACGACTGCTCCGGAACGAGTCCTTCCAGACTTCATCGTTTGCGAGCAACGTGACTCAGTCGTACAAGATATCGCAAATCGTAAACCTACTCGGACGAAGTGGTTCACCACATCTACTACTTGGGCTTTTGTCTATCTCGCCAACCGGAGAACTTTCGCTAACTGACTTGACTGGAAGTGTCATTTTGGATCTGACACATGCACGGCCGGTTCCCGAGGATGGTGCTTGGTTTTCTCCGGGTATGATGGTTCTGGTAGACGGCATTTATGAAGAGGAAGAAATAGTACGGGGTTCTGTCCTGGGAGGAAATAGTGGCGTTGGCGGTGCAATAGGCGGCAAATTCCTAGGGATATCTATTGCTGGTCCGCCTTGTGAACGGAGAGAGATGACCCTTGGAGTGAGCAGCATCCATTCAACGGGGGACATTGGAACCAGCGGTGGATTTGGCTGGATTGATTTCCTAGGGGTCGGAAGCGAGCGTGCCCTCGGTCAGCGTATGCGGAGACTCGAGTCCAGGTGTCTACGACGCAATGAGCATCGCGCAAGCGGAGGAGGGCCGCGAAATATGGTTGTTTTGGGAGAGGTCAACTTGGATAACGTGATGACGTTTGATGCATTGCGGCACGTGTTCAAAATATATGACTCCATGTCCTTTGAAGACTTGCCTTTGGGCTTTGTCCTACTGGGGAATTTCATTGACAAGGTCGGCTTTGGTCAAAATAACGGTGGAAACAGCATTGAATATAAGGAGTGCTTCGACAATCTCGCCTCACTTCTCTCCGAGTTCCCAGCTCTTCTGCGGCATACAACGTTCGTCTTCGTGCCAGGCGACAACGATCCATGGGTGTCAACATTCTCTGCTGGCGCATCCAGTCCGATTCCGCGCAAGGGGATCCCCGAGCTGTTCACATCTCGAGTGAAACGTGCCTTTGCCACAGCCAACAGCGAATCCGAAGCGACATCCAACACGACAAAATCTCCACCTGGAGAAGCCATCTGGACGTCCAACCCGGCCCGAATCTCCCTCTTCGGGCCCGTTCACGAAATCGTCGTTTTCCGTGATGATATATCCGGTCGCCTTCGACGAAACAGCGTAACCTTCCCCGAACGAGCCTCCGATAATGCAACATCATCACTGCCCACGTCAGCTAACGCGCTAGACGATACTTCTAATAATAACAACAATAATCTCGACACCATGGCTGTCGACGACGCAGCAGACGGCAGCCACAAAACCACCTTGGAAAAACAAACTCAGTCATCTGTACGCAAACTGGTCAAAACGGTGCTGGACCAGGGAACCCTATCGCCCTTTCCGCTCACGACGCGACCGGTGTTGTGGGATTATGCGTCGTCTATACAGCTATATCCTCTACCGACAGCCCTGGTGCTGGCGGATAGCGAGGGCCCGCCGTTTGCGATCACCTATGAGGGTTGTCATGTTATGAACCCCGGGAAACTGTTGTCGGATGGCAAGCGCGGCCAGGCGACGTGGCTGGAGTATGATATCTTGAGGAATCGGGCCAAAGTGCGACAAAGACGAAGCTAGTTTGTGTGCAGATACGTGAATCTTGAACCAGGACCGGTAGTACTCGAGCCGTGGTTTGTTTTTCTTACACCTACATGTCATAATGAACAGGAAAGAACTCTTTAAGTTACTTGGAATGTTTGAAAACTTCTAAAAAGAAACTCGATATTCCAGCCAAAACTAAACCTTTTATATTTCAAAGAGTGTACAGCGAACAGTAAAACAAATCTAAAGAAAATGATATGACTTTGACAACAGCCAAAAACGATGGACGGCCAAAAAGAAAAAAAGAAAGGACCAAGATCGCTTGCTATTTCATGCAAGAAAAAATGCCGCTCAAGTTGCTATGCTGGCTGGTGGATTGGCTGGCTGGTAGTCTCATCTAATAAGCAACTCCAAATGACTGAGGTTGACGATACATCTCTTCAGGGGTCGGGCTGCGATCCCGGCTGATATTATGGTGTAGACTCTGCTGGCTATCACGATAGGCTGGGTGGCTGGTAACGAGACGATCGGTACTCTTTTCCCGGTGGTGAGAGGCTGGAACGCGATCGCGGTATGGTTCAAGGGGACCAGAATAATTGTATTTGCCGGCCTCGTACAAATCGGCACGGGAACGAGGGGCATCCATGAGGAGCGAGTTACGCGCGTCAAGCGGCGTCAGGTTGTCGAAATCAGGGTCGCCTTTTTCTACAATCACGTTAGTGCTACCGTTGCACCAAGGGGGATGCTCTAGTGAGTTACCATTGCGCTGCCTCAGCTTGGCGTGTGGATTGGTTCTGATACAGTTGATCAAGGCATTGATGGCAATAAGAATAGCCAGGATGCCCGTGAGAGTTGACTGCACGGCGATAAGGACAATTCCGGTGATGGTCTTGGTGGTCTTTGAGAAGCCCAGTTCCTGAACAAAAATCAAGATGCACACCACAGAGAGGACACGGACGACCTGGATGACCAAGTTGATCCATTGGCTCGATTTGGCCACATAGGGGCGGGTCCACAGCAAGAGCACCAACATGAGAGACTCGACAACGAGCTGACCGCCGGTTTGGAACAGGCCGTGGCCATCACCACCGGCGATAATACAGCCCTTCACAAACATATAGACAATGGCGGGGATGAAGATGTACCAGTAGTCCTTCTTGTAGTTGTCGTAGAAGAGACTGTATCGGCGCCAGACCTTTTGGTCTTCGTAAAGCACACCGGCATCTCCTTGGGACTTCTTATATCGACGAGCAAGAATGGCAATTCTGACCGTGAACGCCACCAACACAGCGGTAAAGGCAACGAGGGTCAGGGCAGCCAACAGCTTGGCCGCCCAGGAATCACCGCGGGTGAATTGGTAGACACAGTAGAGCACCCATATCCCGTAGACAACCAGGATCAGGTTGGTCACGGTCCTGCCAAGCAAACCCCAGTAGTGCTTGCGGAAATTAGTGAGCTTGGCGGGGAAGGAACCGTACAAAGCCCAGACCTCAAGAATAACTTTCAGCAGCAGGATTCCAACGGCGATGGCCGCGATAACAAGAGCGAAAAACAAGAGCACGGTCATGAAGATGTTGGAGGAGGGAATCGACAGTTTCTCGGAATATGCCTGTAGACCCTGGATCGTGCCCTGGATGCCGCTTGCAGTGGCGTTGGCAACGGTCCCATTTCCAGTCCCATTCACCGAAGTCGAGACATCCCGGGTAAACAAAGCGGCCCGTTCAAACAACCCCGAGAGAGCCCGCTTGGTATTAGCGGAGCCGTCGTTGTCAAAAGTCAGATTGGCATTCTGCAGGTATTTGTAGCTACTGGCCGTTAGGTTGCCGCCGGTGCGGTTGCGGAAGTCATCAATAGAGCCCTGCATTTGCGCCCACGGGATCAGGCCGGTAGTAAAGCCAAAGTTGGACGCAAAGTTGCGGTAGACAGGGGGATACGGCACGCTCAACATGCCGCCCGTTGCCATTGATTGGAACCACCCGACGACCTCGGTGAAGCCTGGGCTTGAATACGACGAGCCAGGATGGCCAGCCGCTCCCAGCGCCGTCAGTCCACTTAGTGCTAGCGAGGCAGCGATGATGCCAGCAGCGACATACGTCACGCCAGGCATCTGCGTGGTCTTGCCGTTTGTGACGCCTGACTCGATACAGGCGACCTGTTCACCGGTTTCGGCAGATTTGAGCTCGAGTCTTGCGTCACCCTCGAGATCGGGCACGGCGAAGGCGATGGAAGGAATCATGTCGGCGTAGTCCGACGGCACTGACTGTGAACCTGAAGCGGAAAAGGTTCCCGCGGGCACAGGGCAGAGTTCCTCCACATAAGTGTCGGCATCGCATGGCTTGAAGTCTTTTTGGTAAACCTGCTTTCCGTAGGCGGTCACGGTCAAGGACGCCGTGACGTTCTGCTGCTTTTCACTGGTACCGGCGACGTCGAACTCGAGTTTCCGGGTGGAGCGGTCGTACTGCATATTGAATTGCTGCACCTTGATGGCGGAACTGGAGGAGCAGAGCGAATAGCCGTCAGACTTGAGGACGTCGGTGGCGAGAATGTGCACAGGCAGGTGAAGAAGAGCGACCGCGGCCGCAGCCGTAGTCGTTCCTAGGACGCGCATGCTTTGAAAAAGAAAAAGGCGAAAGAATAGGGTAACAGCTGAGAAGCAGACAGGCAGGGTCAACCTGCGGGAAGAAGATGCTGGTAATTAAAGGCAGTAGCAGTAGTAATATAGGTCAAGGACTAACGACGTCGACCGGGAACAAAGAGAATGAGCAGTTGAAATCACAGCAGACTCATGGTGGTCCAGCGAGAAATTCTCTCTCACTCTCCTGAGACGGGTGTAACAAGAGACAACGCAGCAGTGTACAAAGGATATCAATGAATAAGCGAGAGTGAGGTAGGTCAGTATGTTCAGCGAGAGACGAGAGGATAGAGACAGAGCGATAGTGAGAGGACGGAGAATAGCTGAGTAGCGAGAGACAAAAGACAAGAAACGGACGATGCAGAGAGAAATTGATAATGAACGCGAGAACGAGGAAGGTGCATGTGGAGGAGGAGGGAAAAACAGCGCAGAGCAAAGCCCACGCTATTGTTTTGATCGCCGACGCACCGGGAGTAATGGCAGCGTATCGCCAGCGTATTGTGGCTGTACTCCTGGCTTCGCTGGCAAATGATGGGACAACGCGCGGCGCTGGCAGGACGAGGACAACCGTAGCGGCGAGTGCTGCGTTTCCGCACGATACGGACCGGTATTACCGTATCTTACCGCTAGCCGTTAGCGCGCAGACAATATGGACAGCTGTCCAATGAGAGCGGTGCACGGCCGAAGCGCTGGCGGCCCGCGGTCTAGAGGCGGCTATTGCTTGGCCGCGGCGTCTGGACTGGCCGATCTGTTTCACCACCTGCCTTTGTATGGGAATCGTGTTATTATTTTCCTCGGATGCTCGATGCCTTTGCTGATCACTTAGTCACCTTCAGGCTATCAAGTCGACTATTGCCCTATGTCCTTTCTTGCCGCTCTCTTTCGCTCATCGTCCTCTCGACATCGCTGCTGTCTCACGTAGGCCCCCCCTTCGGGTGACCAATTGGCATCATTGCGGGTGTTTGTCTCTCTAAGCCACAATAAGCCCCTGCGCGTCGTCCGCGTCAGGGGAAACCCGACAGCCCACCACACATTATTGTTACATCCAGCAAGCAAGCTTGCAACGCCCGGTGGTGAAACCTAGCCCACCGCAGCAGTGGGCCAAAGCCGTCCTAGGGCGACGCCACAGGCCCCGCGCCAACTCATTACACAGAAATTTCATCAACTGGGTATTCCTCCCAGGCAAATGGATCGCCAATAGACGTCGAACAAGCAGTCGCCCAGGCACCAGCGTTGAGCCTGTCGGGCCTGTCTTAGGCTGCTCTGAGCGTTTGACACGCTGGTTGTGGCTTACGGTCCAGCCCCTGCATTTCCACTGGGCGCTTCGTCTACTGCAAATGCTCTGCATGGGTTATGATTGGTCCTCGGAAAGATGCTCTAGACAAGATGTGCACTGTGCAGCACACGACATTCCATGACATATCGATTCACTCTATTATTAGGCACATGTTTCGCAAGAAAAGGCCTGACTCTACCTCAAGAGACAATTATAGAAGGATCAGACAGGCAGCAACACGTCAATTAGGAATCGGACAAGAGCCCACACAGCCAGTCGGAGTAGTCATAGTCTGGAGCTTTCAAGTCTGGTCGGCTGTCAATCGAAAAAGCTCTATCCGTTGCAACGATACCCATGGAATGAGGCGAAGCAAGAAATCACCCCCGCGCGGGCTATTCTTCGCCCGCTGTATCCGTAACATATTGCGGGTGCGACGTCATAGCTGTGCGCACCAGCACGTAGCAAAGTGCGTATGTCCCAGTCTCGCCGTGTATGATGTATAGAACGGATATGAGAAAGATGTCCCAAAGCGCGTCAACCCGCTCAACTCGGCTTTTGCTTGCTTTTCGCCTGCATCTCCCGCATGGCAGCGCGTGCGCTGCGGCTGCCTCCGAGCTTGGGGCCCCGCGGCGCTTCTGCTTTCGCATTCTTGGTACTTGTCGTAGTACTCGTGGCAGCACGAGCTCGTGCAGTGCGGCGTCGACTCTGGATGGCTTCCATGAAGTCTCGCCGGAACTGATCGGCGATACGGTCATCCGCAGCTTGATCATCCTGTGGGACATCTTGCTCTATCTCGTCATACACATCCACTAGAAAAGAGCGTTAACCGCGTGAACGGGCACCCAGTAGATTGAAGACCGGCCACTTACACTTGCTTTCCCGAAGAACCTCTTCCACTAGTCGATCGCGCTCAATGTCTTCATACTTGCGGTTCCGGCTGCGCCATCCGGGCCCATTCCTGTCCCCTTGTGATCGTTCCGCAGAAGACTCGCCGGCCATTCGCCGTGTTGCCTCGGCTGTGCGAGCGATGTTCTGTAGTGTTGTTTCTTGTCCCAGATCGATTTCTTGCAGCTTGCCCAACGCGGCAGGCTCCCGGCGTGAGACCAAGTGACTCGACGACTGGTGGTGAGCATCTGGCCGAACAGTGCGCTGAGCTGTTGCAGCTTGATCGCTTTCAAGGCGACGGTTCTGTCGTTTGGCCAACTCAGATTCTATATATTCCATCCTTATCTCGTTAGTCGCCACATGTAGTCACAGGTCATACATCATCAAGTAATAGGCGGGGAGAACACGTACATGTGCTTGTCGACGTCTACTTTTTGTCCCGTATGAGCAGTAAAGCGATCGAGTTTCGCTTTGAGCAAATCCGCCTCTGTGTTTTCGGTGAGCGCCGAGTCGAGTCGAGAGTCCTGTACAGGTTCGGTCTTCCTGCTGGTGGAAAACTCAATGCCACCCTTTCGCAGGCGACGAGGTTTCTGCAGCCGCATCACCGTTGTTGTATCCTCGTCCGACTCCGAAGCTGGTTCTTGCCGAGAACCTTCTAGCCTTGGTGTTGTGGTATCCCCCGTTGTCGCACAGCTGGTGTCCTCGTTATCTGCCCGTTTGCGCAAAAACTTTTGCCGTTTGGCTGGGCGAAATGAGACCATAGGAGGGTCAGCTGTGTCAGCCTCCATCTCGTGTAGCTTGCTCAATTCAGTACTGGTGCGTAGTCATGTGCCTATACCAATAAGGGAGCAGACTTGTTGCGGTGGTCGTTGTGGTGTAGTCCAGCGAGCCAAGCTGGGTTGCCGGGGGCAGTCGCTGAATGGAGAAATAGAGTTTCCGGCGCAATGTCAACTTAGCACACGCTCGACAACGTTCAAACACCACCGCAAAAACACGTGCACGACCGTACCAGCTTTCGAGACCCTCGACGGTTGCTTGACATATATTCCACTTGGCAGTACTACGGGTCATACTATGCCAGCGCTTTCCTTCTGGTGAATTGTGTGAATTCTTCCTAGTGCGGCAAAGCTCTGTGGCAGTTTCGAAAAGGCCCAGCTCGTGGTCAAGATGAACCCCTCCGTTCCACCTTCGGCTGCTGAGTACGGCGGAGGTAAGTTGTTCTTTGAAGTCTTGCGGCCTACTACCATGAGGCTTTTGTGATACTGATTCTACTAGATGAGGTGTCCGCCATTGTTTTAGACCCTGGTTACTCGACGACGCGCGCTGGTTTCGCCGGTGAAGACACGCCAAAGTCCCTTGTTCCGACCTACTACGGAAAATACGCTGGAGAATCAGACAAGTTCCTCTTTGGCGATGACATCTACGTAACGCCTCGCCCGGGAGTTTCAATTCAGAACCCTTTCAGTCGCGATGGCATCGTCGAAGACTGGGACGCGGCACAGAAACTCTGGGAGTACTCTTTCAAGTCGCGCCTGACAGGGCAGAAACCCAGCAACCCACTGCTGAACGGGCTAAATGATGTGACAGAAGGAGAACTCTCTGCAGAAATGGAAGGCGTTGAGACAGAGGAGAAGCCCTTGGCCGACAGCCCTCTCTTGATGACCGAGTGCGGCTGGAATCCTACCAAAGCGCGTGAAAAGACGGTTGAAGTCGCTATGGAGAACTGGGGAGTGCCTGCGTATTATCTGTCCAAAACCGGAGTTCTGGTATCGTGAGTTACGATGACATGTTGTCCTTATTTTACTCTTCTGACCCAGTTTGTTCAGGTTCGCGTCTGGGAAAGCGTCCGCACTGGTGATCGACATTGGCGCTTCGAATATTTCGATCACCCCGGTCCATGACGGCATGGTGTTGAAGCGAGGCGTTCAGCACTCACCCTTGGGGGGCGACTATATTTCATCGCAGATCCGCGCTGCTTTCAAGTCGAATTCGCCTCAGCCCATCACAATCACTCCGCACTACCTGATCTCGTCCAAAACCGCAGTCGAAGCCGGCCAACGTCCCCAGGCGACTTACAAGACCTTCCCGCCCGAAAAGGCTCCCGACGCGTCATACCGGAAGCTGTTGGAGGAGCGAACCCTGACCGAATTCAAAGAGAGCGTCGTACAGGTCTGGCCGGGACCGGGACGTCTTTCTTCGCTGGGGCCAAACGGTGTGCCCAACGAAGAAATGGCAAAGAACAGCCCTGGCCGCGCATTCGAGTTCCCTGACGGTTATAACCAGAGCTTCGGTATCGACCGGTACCGGGTCGTCGAATCCCTCTTCGACGCCAAAGCACACATCGCCGACGCCGACTCGGAGTTCCCAGCACCCACGCCCGCACAAACCATCCCGGAGATGATCAAAGCCTCGCTGGGCGCCGTCGATGTCGACATCCGCCCACACCTGCTTCAGAACGTCGTCGTCACGGGCTCATCCAGCCTGATCTACGGCTTCAACGATCGACTGAACCAGGAGCTCATGCAGATCTACCCGGGACCGCGAGTGCGTATCTCGGCACCTGGAAACACGGCCGAGCGCCGGTTTGGTGCCTGGATCGGAGGCAGTATTCTGGCCAGTTTGGGCACCTTTCATCAAATGTGGATCTCCAAAAAGGAATACGATGAGCACGGTCCAAATATTGTCGAGAAGCGGTGCAAGTGATTTTACCTACTAGTGTATCTCTGTATCTCCTGGTTCCAAATTGTGAGACGAAAGAAAAAGAAAAAGGAAAAACAAAGAATAAAGCTCGGAGTTTTTATTTTTCCTGAATGTGTATGGGATCTGGCATCGTTAGTCTTGGACGTACGCGAACGTTGCTCGGTTGTGACTTTTGGTTTATGTTAGCTATTTATGATAGAGTCCATGGTAATAATGAGGAAAGATGTTGTAAGAAGAAGAGTACAAATTGTATCTATATTTACCGATCTATATACATTGTAACAATAACATTGATACATCGCCGTGGGAGACCGAGTCACAGTTGAGCTATCTATCTGTTTGCAAGCATAGGATTCGAGTACACTCTACCCGTAGGCAATTCAGGCTTTGCCTCGCGCAAACTTTTGTTCAGCGACGCAGTGGAGGCGAATTTTTTGAGATTGGGTTTCAGCAAACGACGGCCGGGTTGGTTCGGCTCGCCGGCTACTGCGGCCGCACTGGTATCGCCTTGTCTATGTGTCCTGGTTCCGGGAACAGTGAGGAACGGGTTAGGACTCGTCGGTGTGCTGCTCATCGCCTGTGTGGGCGTGCTGAGCTGAGCATTGGCATGATTTTCAGGATGAGCTGTCCCAGAGTCACTGGCCATATGGGCAATCTGAGCGAGATACATGGGACTAAAAGGCGTCCCCGGAGATATCGGGGGACTGTCGGGCACCTCATTGACAGGCGAGGTTGGGAAAGTCGGGGACAGAGGGGAAAGCGAGGAAGTCGATTTTCGAGGGAACGACCATCCTGGTTGAACCGTATACACAGTTTGGTCGATCGTCAGCGGTTTCGGAGCGCCTTTGCCGCCCTTGGGGCGAAGAGAAAAAAGGTTTGCTTTCTGGCTGGGCAAGCTTTGCCTGGCCGAGGATTTCGCATCACCGCCAGCCCTAGTGAGAACATCGTTGCTGTTATGAGGAAGAGGCGGTTCATTACTCGGTCTCTTCCTGCGTTTTCGACTCTTGACTGAGTACGTTGAAGCCACCTCTGCTGCTGTATCGTCATACCACGATGTCGGGTCGTCATCAAAGTTGGCTGTAAATGAGCCGAGACTCGGTAATGCAGTGACTTGGGAGCTTTCATCGCTGATATTGGTTGCGGCAACCGACTTCTGATCTGCCTCGTCCTCATGTTCTCCCTCACTCGACGTGTCATCATCGGAAAGCGCCAGGAAATCCAAATGTGGGAACTCTGGTGGCAGGTCCGATTGAGTTGTAAAGGCATGAGTCTCGCCAGGATCCTCCAGGCCATGAGCCCAGCTCATCTTCCTGTCAAAGTCGATCCAGGACTGCTCCGAAAGATCCGGAGGTTGGTGCGTCTGCGTTGTTTGGGGGGGATTTTCCACCTTGACAACATGTCGCACATTGGAGAGGATAGAGAAAGTCTTGGACGCAGAGCGATACAGTCGATTAGATCCCAGCTTCACTTTCGAGGATGACTTGGTGAAGCTCCTCAACGGTGCAAGGCCGTCTTGGTGCGAGTCCGTCGATGGTCGCTGGCTTGCCGCAGTGAGGGGCCTCTGAGGCTGTTTGGAATTGTCTGAACGTCCGAAGATGTTGTTAGAATGACCAGTCTTGCGAAGCTCATCATTGGTATGGTGGTGAGCAGGAGGCCATAGCGACGGCGATGGCGCTGGGCTTAATCGAGAGCCATTCCCTCGGAGCACAGGCTGGCTTCGCTGGCGCACTACAGGGGGGCGTTGCGGTTCAGACGTTGGCGAATCGGAGATTTCAGGTGTAGGTAGTGGCTTGTCTATGCTTGCTGGCGAACCAACTCGGGGCGTCGCCAATCGGAACGTTATGCGGGACTGCCTCCTTGGAATGACGGGTGCGTTCATCGCCAGCATTTTCCTGCTGGCTTCCCCTACCAGCCGCTGGATTTCAGTTGAGAGCCGGTTGAGCTGTGTGATGCCCATGGCGAGCTTGTATGCGCTTCTCTTCAGACGGGAAAGCTCGCGGTCCCACCCATCGACATTTCCCATCATAGCATCGCACACTGCCATGAATTCTGGGGAGTAATCATTGTCCCCTGTGCGGACATCCTTGATGTAGTATAGAAGCCCACCAATCGACTCCGAACCTTTCTTGATGTCCTTGACGCAATCATCCATGGCGATCGCAGACCGTTTGATAATGTGATCAATCCGGTCATTGTCTACCATCACCGTTTTCCGGAACACTGGGTCATCCAGCATCTGGCGAAACAGCTGGCGGTTGTCAAGCGGGAGTCGAAGGAGATCGAAACGTTCTTTGATGTCATTGCGCGCAAGATACAGATCTTCGGTGGTTCGCTCGATGAAACCATCGAGTTCGGATACATGGGTCTGGAGGATTTTTATGACATCAATTTTTGATTTGGCTAGATTTTTGGCTAGCAGGTGCAGGCCGAACGTTATCTGGGCGACAATTTTCCAAAGGGGATGGTATCTAGCAGCAACGAGGTAGGCGAAGCCCTCCCAGTCAGCATCTGCTCTAATTCATTCTCAAGATAAATAAAGAAAACTCACTTTTCGTTCGGCTTTTGGCGCCAGCGCCTTCCACAGAGACGCTCATACTCTGGCAGGGTGAGGATCTGATCTCGCCGCGACTGGGCGTCAATGACGACCTCCCACTGGCTATAAGACCCCTCCGCGGCCTCGGTGATGGACTCTTCGAACGGGCCTTGCAGCTGGGGAAGAGGGTGGATGGGCGACTCGCTTGGAGGTGTTGCTGGTTCGCCATCGTCCAGCCAGGCCATGTCATCCGAAAATCCGGACATGTCGACACCCATGCCACCAGGCGCTTATATAGAACGTTGATATAGTTTCGGAAATCGGCAGGCGCGCGCAAACTGGTCCAGACGAGCCAGCGCCCCCAACCAAAACCCTAGTTGAGAAGCCCGACCGACAGAGATAGTCACACACGTTATATATAAACCAGGCTATCGAAGAAAAGACGTGAAGGGGACACGAACCGCGAGGGACGGGCAAAAGCTGCATATCTCGGCGCCTAATCTCGTATGTAAGAGCCGGTCGAGCAGGGATCTCTCAGCTTTCATCGCATCCGTCCCCTGCAAAGAACCGACTTACCTGAATGCATTTGAAAGAGGAACAACAGCACGCGCATTAGGTAGCTGGCGCGCCAGGTAGAGAGGTAAGGAGACGTGAATATTCTAGAGCTGATGCAGATGCTTGTGCAGGAGCAGCATCAGAAGAGCGCGCATCGCGAACCACAGCGCTGGGCGGCGGCGGCAGCAGCAGCAGGAAGGAGCATTAAATGTTTAGCCGCCGCATTCATTATTATTACCCTGCATTATTACTGCGACAACACAGCTCCAGCTGGATGGATTTGCTGTCTGCGCTAACTGGCAGACTGCCAGTCAGATCGAAGCAAACAGCTCGAACCGGCTTCCTCCGCCCCAAAGGCCAAGGGCTCGCTGGGGGTTTCCGCCCGCCAAACGATGGTCGAAGATGAAGTGATCGGCAGAGCCCAGAGTCGAGACAAGAAATTCTGGGAAATTTGGATTCTGGCGTTCTGCCCTCTTTTTTTTTTTTCACCTGCAGCCAGCCAATCATAGCTGCCTTTGATGGAGGCACCACATAAACTCTGTCTCTGATTGGGGGAGGACACCTGCGTCCCTGGCTTGCCCGACCCACTGCGGGCTCGTTTATACTTTAATCTGTACTGTACTTTACAGGCTGATGTATTTGCGTATTGAAAACCATTGTTCGTTTGCTATCCTGCAACCACTGTCTCGTGTATGCAGTGTAGTCTTGTAGAAGTAAAAACCAATCAATATGGGGAGACATATTTTGTACGTTTTGTGGTGCAAACATCGGTCTACCCCATAGTGTGTGCTTTGATCTCGCTGTCCACATTGCGTAATTTGATCCTTCTGACCCCACTGTTCCTCTCGATTCCCATCAACCAGGATAGTAACATAGGAGTAACTTACGTAGTACGACTACAAGAGCAGCGACGTACGTGTTCACGCCACATTCGGCACCTGGTGTTCCACCACCACCGGTTTGCTTGTAGGGCTGAACACCCTGGGATTGGAGTCCTCAGTATTCCAAGTCCACCTGTCCTTGTTTGTGGACTGGCCCAAAAAAGAAGAGAATTGCCAGAGACAATTCTGATTTGATTCTCAACTGCCTCTGTATACGGCTGGACCAACCAATATCGATAGGGTTTAGTTCGTCGTGCTGATTGAATACGGTGGATTGAAGGAGGGGAAAAGAAAATTTTCGCGTGAGACCAAGTAAATCAACAGGAATAAAATCAGTTCCACATAGAAGCTCATTTCGGAATCGACCGTTACTCTTCATTATCACTCTGTCCTTGTCTCAGCTGGGATGCAATTACTAAGTCCGTTAATTATCTCGCATAAAGTGAGTTAATCAACGTTAAGTAGTTGACTAGTTGGTTAACCAACTCCGAATCGGGGAGGGGTTACGTAAGCAATCAATATACGCGTCCGACGCGGAGAAGGAACGCGCCGAAAGTGTAATTGCGGCTCCAACAGCTGATTGACAGCTGACAGCGTCTCCCTTTCTCTCCCTTACTCGGTCACTAAACTACAATTTCTGTCTCTTATTCATAAATCCCGTTTGTGTGATAAGGATAAAGAAAGGAAAATGGCGTCTCTCAAACGTGGCGCTAATCAGCTCTCCAGCTCAGCTGGAAATGCAACCAAAAAGCCGAAAGCCAATTCGAACATCATGTCCTTCTTTGGCGCTCCCAAGCCAAAGGACGACGGGCCATCACCGGCAACCGCAGCAACTCTGAGCGGATACAAATTCAACAAGGAGAAATGGGTGGCATCCCTGTCATCCGAGCAGAAGGAGTTGCTGCAGCTGGAGATTAACACGCTCGATGAGAGCTGGCTGGCTCATCTAAAAGACGAGGTCGTCACGCCCGAGTTTCTCAACCTGAAACGGTTTCTGCAGAAGGAAAAGCAGTCGGGGGCTACCATCTTTCCCCCAGAGAAAGATATCTATTCATGGTGTGCTTCTTTTACAATCCCCCACGCCATAGCCAGTCTATTAACAGCTGCAGGTCCCGACATACACCTCTACATACAGTCAAGGCTGTCATCCTGGGCCAAGACCCGTACCACAACTACAACCAAGCACACGGGCTCTGCTTCTCAGTACGACCACCGACAAAAGCACCCCCCTCCCTGAAAAACATCTACAAGTGCATCAAGAACGACTATCCTGCCTTTGAAATCCCGGCAAACGATGGACTCCTGACACCTTGGGCTGAGCGGGGCGTACTCATGCTCAACGCCTGTCTGACGGTGCGCGCCCACAACGCAAACAGCCACGCGAACCGGGGCTGGGAGCGGTTCACGCAAAAGGCTATTGACCTTGTCGCGCGGGTGCGTACGCACGGTGTCGTCTTTTTGGCATGGGGCTCGCCCGCCGGGAAGAGAGTTGCCGGTGTCAACAGGCAGAGACACTGTGTTTTGCAGTCGGTGCATCCTAGTCCTCTTAGTGCCCATAATGGATTTGTAGGTGGCCCCCCCCCCTTTTTTTTTCCCTTGTTGCTGTGTACCATCACTAAGCAGACATAGTTCAATAATTGCCACTTCAAAAAGTGCAACGAGTGGCTCGCCGAGCGGTACGGCGAAGACGCCATGATCGAGTGGAGTCTAAATCCGAAGAAACCCGTCCTGACTCGCCAAGATGCCGCCAGTACAGACCCAGTTGAGCCGCTTGTTGACAGCAAGCAGGCGAATATAATACCTGTTGACTCAGACCCCTTCCCGTCAGATGGGAAGCCTAAGACTGACAACGTCAATGCCCAAAAGGACGTAGATCCGCTGTGCGACGAAGACGATCTCGACGCGCTCGAGGCTCTGGCTGCTGCAGAGGTTGAGAACACTGCAACTGTAACTGAACAGACTCCACCCGTGGCTGACGATAAGGCTGAGGAAAAGAAGTCATCCGAAGAGCCTGAAGAGGAAAAGCCGACCAAAGAGTAAGGGTCGCTAGGCACTGATGTACACACTGCTTTCTCTGAGCTAAGATTCCCACATTTCGGTATTGTAATCTCGGTCGATGTTTTTCTGTTTTATGGCGTTGGTTTTGGAATATTGGGTTCCTACTACTACTACTACTACTACTACTACTACTACTACTACTACTACTACTACTATTATCGAGTTACCGGACCGGCAACATAAGCTACGACTGAACTTCGGTTGGCGTATCAATAGAAAATACATTTCTTTTAACAACGAGACGAAAAAAAAGTACATTCACTGCTTCAGAACCTCGATAAATCACAATTCGTCATGCTCAGCAGCAGCCTCACCGGTGGCCTCACCACCAGCAGACTCGGTCTCAGTGGTAGCAGCAGTCGAAGAGGAAGATGAAGAAGAGGCCTCTTCCTTGGGCTTGGTGAATTCCTCAACAGCATCAACCTTGTGCTTGCCATGCTCCTTGATGAACTTGGCCAGATCCTCAATGCTGCGGGAGCCAGAGTACTCGACTGGCGCCTCCTTAGAGCCAGCTGGGAACAGCTTGATGGTGGGGAAGCCCTGGATGTAATCCGGGACGTCGTTGGCAGTGGCATCAATCTTGGCCACGGTCACCTTGGCGGCGTATTCCGGGTTTTCAGCATACACCTTGGCAAGCTCTTCATACTTGGGTGCCAAACTGTTCATCCACCAATACGTAAGCTTGGGTAAAAACAATGGACGGACGGCAGGAACGAAAAAGAGGGGGGTGGGGAGGAAGAACAGATGAAACTTACGCTTTGCAATGTCCGCACCAGGGCGCATAAAACTCAAGGAGAACGTCCTTCTCGTTGTCAATAACCAGGTCCTGATAAGAGCGGGCAACGACAACAGTGACTGGTCCGTCCTGGGTCTCCGGAATAGGCTCAGACTTGATGCTGGGTTCAACCTTGCCGTCAACGACATCCTGGACGAACTTGCCAATCTCCTCAACGTCGAAGTCCTTGCTCTGGTCCCAGGGGAACTTGTGGTTTTTCTCGGGGTCTTGGATGGCAAAGGCAGGGAAGATGGAGGCGTCCAGGTTGAGATTGTTGGCATGGGCACCGAATGCCTTGGCGTCCAGGGTCGCAAAGTTGATCTTTCCACGCTGCTTTTCGGCAATGGGGCGGAACTCTTCTGCGAACTTGGTGATTTCCTCAGGGGTCTCGGCGAAGATGTAAGCGAGAGGGATGCCAGCCTTGATATAGCCAGCGTAGGTCTCGGGGCCGAGTTCGCCGACCAGTGGAGTGCTGGCGGTCTTGACCCAGGCCAGAATGCTGTCCGAGTCCAGGTCGCCCGAGTAGACAGCCTTCTTTTCATCAAAGTCCTTGTAGAGAACAATCGCGGGTTGCTCGACACCCTCAGCCTTGGCCACGTCGGCGTCGTCACTAGCGCCAAAGAGGAAGTTGTCACGCTCCGATTCGGCAAGGCTGTTGAAGGCCTCCTTGGCCTTCTTGTTGTCCGAGGCGAGGTATCCGACCACGACGACCTTGTCCAGGCTCTTGAACTCCTCAATGTTTTCGGCGGTGACGTCGGACACGGCGGGGAGGGACTGCTTGGTCATGTAGGAGACGAGACTAGGGGCAATGCTTAGTCACACGCTACAAATACCACACAGAGAGGAGATAAAGATAATGAAAGACTTACGCTGGGCTCTTGCGGGCACCTGGGTAGGGCTTAACGGAATCCGGCCCGCGGAAGATCTTCAGGGTCGGGTAGCCCTCGACGCCATGTTCCTTGCAAAGGTCGGCTTCTTCGGTGCAGTCAACCTTGACGAGCGGGATGTTCTTCTCCTTAAGCTCCGTTGCGGCGGTCTCGTACTCGGGCGCCAGAGCCTTGCAGTGGCCGCACCACGGCGCAAAGAACTCGGCCAGGACGAGGTCGTGCTCTTTGATAAAGTCGGGGAAGGTCTCGCCAGTCAATTGGACGACATCCGACTCGGTGTCAGCGGCCGATGCAACGGCCGAGGCGCCCAGAAGCCCCAGGGCCAAGGAATAGAAGGAACGCATGGTGTTGCACCCAAGGGATCTGGCTATCTATCACTCAATACAGACGACAGCAAGAGTGTCAGGAGGCACGTCAGGAATCGACAATATAAAAGCAAAAGGAACAGAAGCGCGACCGAAAGTTCGACTAAAACCTGGCCGAGCGACGGGGTATATAAGAGAAGAGGAGAAGAGAAAAGGACACGATCTCAGAAACGAGACAGGAAGAGAGGGAGAGAGCAAGAGACACCTGGGGTTAATAATCAAGGGATCTTCTTGCCTTTCCAGCCCGTTAAGGACAGTTTGTTCTTTACTCAACTGGGCCAAGACCCGCGCGGAGGTGGGGACGCCAAGCCCCCGCCTGGCGGACCAGCGATCAATGATCAATGGGCGATCTCGAAGTCCGTCCACTGCGCACATACTTATTGCATGTCAATGCCTTTTCGAGGGACATGCGCTCGTGCAAGAGAGCCGTGATAGACATGCAGGACTTCGGGTACATCCAAACGATCGGAACATTGCGAGTGATGGCTTTCATAGTGATTGATCGGGAAAGCCGCACGTTTATCTGCCCGTCCAAGTAGGGCTTCCTAATCCGACACTCCGAATCGCCCAGGTTAAGCACGCACCAAGTGGACGGGGTGGATCTGTGGTCGCCCAGGAGAGGCTAGCAGTATCGTATAGCCTCGCTGGTGCAAGCTGAAACTGCTGAAGACCCTCAGCCGCGAGCTACTTATACGACAGCAATCGCAGGATGCGCCGTATGATCTACGAGTCAACTGGTCAATTATTTCAGTAATGGCTGGAGGGGCTTTTCAAACAAGTGGCCGAAAATCCAGTAGCTGACCGCCCATCGTCGTATTCACTACCTCTTTCGCGGCGGCCATGTCATATACCTAATAACTACAGCTACTCTGTACTAGCCCCAAAGAACGCCAACGTCAAACAGTTTTATGTGGCAACAGTGACACATGCCAATCATGCACTGTCCACTGCGGCCGCCTCTCGCTCTTCGAGTTCCGCCGCCAAAGCGGCTGCATCTCTCTTCCCTCTTTCAACGTCGACCAGAAGCATCAGGGGCAGCGCCAGGAAAATCAGTGCGGCAAGAAAGACGAATGCATGTCTAATCTGCCCATATCGGTCGGTGATGACCCCGACAATTGCTGGGCCAAAGACGCTGGAGCCCTTATCCGTGATTGCATACAGTGCGTAGAAGGCCGTCTCATATCCGGGCGGGATCAGCTCGCCGAACAGGCTTCGACAGTAGGCCGACAAGCCACCCATGGTGAGACCATAGATCGCCCCCATGGGATATACCTCCCATGGCTGCTGGAGACCGAAAAACCCAAGTCGTTGCACTGCAGGTATGAAGCCAAGAAGGCCGTATATCGGGATGACTTCCAGCAGACATATACACGCAATAATAGTCTTTTCAGTGCGGATGCCAAAGTGGCGCGAGACTTGGCTCCAGGAGAAAGCCCCAACGACACCTGATAACGTACCGATCACACTGATCAATCCCAAGGAAGCCGGCTGCATATGCAGCTCTGTCTTAGCAAACAAAATTGCCGTTCCGCTCACCGTGGCAATTCCGTCACTGAGAACGAACCACGCGGCAAGAAATAAGCCAACATCTTTCAGACGCCGCGCTCGCATGATCGTCTTTCCCAAAGCTTTCCAGGAGTATGCCATGTAGCCAAACCATGAACGCCGACCTTTGCCCGAGCTTGGCTCAGGAAGCGGTGGGCCAGGGCGGGGTCGCAGCCAGATCGTCGAGGGAATGGAGAACAAGAACCACCACAGTCCAATAAGAAACATGACAAGGCGCAATGAAAAGGTGGTTTGATTAGTGGCCTTCACCACTAGTATACAGGTTATCTGCAGGAGAACAGACCCAATGTAGCTGATTCCCATTCCGTTTGAGGATATTTGGGTCGAGAGATGCAAAGCCAAACTCGACTTTTCGGGATCACTACGCTGCAGACTCTGAGCGGCTGCTGCTCTATCCGGGGCTTGCTGCGATGGTAGTAGCGGCGTACGGACGGTAGGTTCTGTAGAAGACTCGAGCGTATCGTCCGTCTGCTCTAGCCTTGGTGCTTCGGGAGCTTGCTGCAACATGATTGGGTGGTGGCGGACCAGAAGAGGGAGAAAGGAGTTTAGTAGCACAAATGAGGAGCCAAAGCAGGTGTTTGCGAGGACTGCCAGAAGCGCTGCAAGCGCATACACTTGGGGCGGCACAGCAAGGAAGAGCATCGTCGAGAGCGAGCCGATGAACGCAAAGACAAGTAGCAAGGATTTTCTGTAACTGCCATGGTCTGCAGCACCGGACATGGTGATGATTAATAAGGCTTGGGTCATCACGCTGAGTGAAAAGGTGTACATGGCGAAGCTGGCCGTGTTAATCTCCATTCCCAGCAAGTCCACGACGCACTGCGAAGGCCGGAGTGTTTGTATCGTCTCATCGTTACCTACAGATAGACCGGTCATTTGGCTGGGCTGGCATGGCTGGCTTTTGTCGCTCGCAAGATGACCGCGATCTCGAGCCATTTGTTCCAGCGTCATGGGAAGGAAGGAACCTGGAAGAAGGCAATCAAGTTAGCTACCAGCTCTCGGCGGTCTCTGAGGATAACGAGTCAATTCATCCTACCCATAGCACACACGACAAAGACCTCGGCTGCCCAGCCATAGCTGTACCATCCTGCAAGCTCCTTTTTGCTCGTCGGCCGAGTGTCGTCACCCGGATACTGGGGGACTAGTAAAGCTTCGTTGTGCGACATGGTAGGATGCTGGTCCGATTACAGTAAGGAAAGGCGCATAGCTAATTTTCGAGCTATAGATGTGCGAGGCCCAAGCTGTATATTTCCCAGTCGTGCTCACTTTTGCGAGCAAGCGACAGGAGACTTGGAATTCATGGTGCTCATGTGCAGGGGAAGCGCGGTGGATGACGCTGGTCGCTGCCTCACCTGCAGGATGACGCGAAAGGCCGGCACGTGAACGGCCCAGATCAGGCAAGGAACTTGATGTCACGTTCCTCGCTGGTGATTGGACGCCGGCCTGTAGATCATGGAATATATGGTCTCAGCTTATAGCTACAGCTTTAAATGGGCTTTGTCGCTAGAAAGCCTGCTCTGGGGCATGTTTTTCGCCCTGCTCGTACTTGCTGAAGCCAAGCTGAGATAGACCCAGCAGTTTTTTGATTGGTACAGCGCTTTATTCATCCTCCTTCAAGAGCTGGAGCCGACACAGTACAGAATAGGGATGGGCTAAACGATCACTGAACCATAATTCCCTATCAATGCGCCTGTTCATATTTGCTATCAGTGATAATGTCTGCCTAAAAACAGAATCTCCTAGAATTCTCGTTCTATGGGTAGTAAAATTCCCAACTAGGTATTTAATGGGAAAAGCTCTGAGGGCCGGCTAGTCTCGATCAGGTTATCTAGTCATAGCAGCCTCAGGCCAGAAACAGCGGCGCCTTGCATATGGAATAACACTCTTTTTATGTCCGAACTGTTTGCTGATTGCGTGCGCATTAAGCTATTTTAGCTATAATATGGATGCTAGGGAGCATTATTACTCTTCCCTGTTGCTTTTACAAAAGTTAACGTGCGTTTTGTTATCCAACAACATCAGGGGGCAAAACCAAAAGAGGCTCAGGTGGAATACCATTGGAGGTTGGTGGCAGTATGTGGGTGCCTCAGGCAGCATGCCGCCGGCGTTCCCTTTCCCCACAGCAACCACAACCTCAGGCAACAAGTTGCGCCTGGCCGCTCTTGGTCTTCCTCCTCTCCGCGACAAGCACCTATAGCGATGACTTGACCGCGCAACCTCCAAGTCGCGTTCTTCAATCTTTAGGCTCGTCTTATTGTCATTCAGTCAGTTTCTGTTTGATTTTCACTCATTTTCCGGTTCCTCTTCCTCGCTTCAGCCGCCGTTCGTCTCTGCGATCGCTGGCCCTTTGTCTATGCTCCGAACGCATTCTTGTTTCCGACCTGGGGGCTATCTTGTACGATATTCGGCGACCTTCAAGCAAGGACTGCAACACCGTTGACCATCTCGCCTACTCGATCGATTGAAATCTGGACACTACGTGCAGCCTCGTCGGCGACCAATATATATCTCGCCGCTCATACACATCCCAGACCAACCGTTCCAAAGCAAATCGTATCCTTAAACGGCACTTCTGAACGCGGCGCACCGACTATTAAAAAATCTATTCAAAGTTAGACCTCAGCTACTTAGGTCAAGTCTCATGAGGGGATCAGCTTTGCAAATCGGAACGTCTTAGCAGCCCATCGTGGGCTGTTACTTTCAATCTTGACAGAAGAAACACTACCGCCTTATCGATTTTTCAAGTGCGCCGCCGGAGCCTCGTGGATTCTCATCCGGCGACCCTACTGGGAAACGGTGGTGCCATAACTGGGTCCAGTAATGCCTGGTCTCGTCATGGACGATGCCAGCGCGAGTGGTTCCAGGCAATGGGATATTTCACGTAACAACCATCACGAGAACGGCGATCTGAGCTTCTCGAATGCAACACAACAAAATGGCGAGCCGGGGAGTTCCGGGAAGGTCCCGCAGTTTGCGAATGGACCGGTGGAAACCGAAGCATCCAATGCCCTGACGACCAACAAAGGAGAAAGACCTGATGCCGTTTCCGACGCGGCGCAATGGAAGAGTCCTCCAAAGCTTACGCATATTACCCAGGGCTTCTTCCCCTTCGCTGAGCTCGTGAACAGAGCTGTGCAACAGTGCTGGAATGACCTTTCCGAGATGGTCACAGAGCTAGCAGAGATCCAAGTAGCATTACAACCCCAACAGCCAGCGCAAGCTCTTACGAATGGTAGAAGTCCGGGGAATCAAACGCCAGAGAACATACAGAAAAAGCTTCGGATACTAGAATTCGCTCAAGCAAAGCGAACAGAGTTCATCAAACTCCTAGTCTTGTCGCAATGGAGCCGTCAAGCAGGCGACGTCAGCAAGCTGATTGACTTGCAGAGCTTCATCCGTACGCGGCATATGTCGTATCAAGCCGCCAGCCAACGAGTGGCAGACATGAAGATGGATTTAGTGAGGGCTCAAGTCGCCAATCCCGACTTGAAGACGGCACTGGAGATTTTAACAACCGCTCGTTCTTCTTACATGTCAGATGTTAGTATTCACCGTGTATCAAACACCCCCTATGACTTATTAACGTCTCTTAATTAGCTTGGCTACATACCCCCAAAACCGCTAAGCGCACGACGCCTTTTAAGAACTCTCCAAAAAATAAATCGGATTATCAGCACCCGCTTGGTGACGTACAATACCATTCCATCGTCATTCAGCAATTACCGAGTCCACGATGGCCGAGTCACCTTCTCCGTTCCCAAAGAGTTTGAAGTCGACCTTTCAATCGCTGAGGAGGACCCTCTCTCACAATTCTACTTTATCGACATTCGATTCCTTTTCACGCCGTCTTCTCCGATACCCAAGGGCCGTTTCTTCAACGAACTTGACTCGCGACTCAATAACATCCTAAGAACACAAGGGTTGACCGGCTGCTTCGATTTCCTGCATAATCTAGTTCTCGTGAACAAAATCAACATTCTCTTCAAGCAGGCCATAGATCTGTCGAGAGGCCAATGGTCGGGCGCTTTGCGTGTGGAGCTGTTGCACCGCATCTTAGTCATACAATACTGGCCTGAGAAACCATGGCCGGAGAAGAATTGGCCCAAGAGTTGGATAGAAATAGGTGTTGAAAGCGGACGTCAACTTGGCCGGCAGGTCCCTCACATTGGTTTCCGCTGGATCCGTGAAGGGAAAGAAGCAGACTCATCGCATGTCGTCTTTGACACCGAGACGCTTTCTATAGAGTCTGTCCTTCGCAGTGTGGTCGCAAACCATACATCTCATTTACTTCGCTCAGCTTACGACCGTCTTCGATCCGAAGCCTTGTTTGCAAGTGGCCAACTTGCTATCAAGGCGCAGTTGTCCACGATTGAACCAGGCAGTTGCCATCTTCACGTTCAATTAACGCCGTCTCGATACCTTGATGCATCCTTGGAACCTGTTTCCGGTTCCACGTCCATCCATACCAATCCCTCGCTGTTGTCTCGCCTCGAAAAAGGGGGTGCTGCGGACGATCTCGCTGCACGTATTTCTCGACTTCGCTGCATCGCTGCTATGGAAGAGATTGAATCAAACACGAAAACGTTGGGATGGGAAGCTGTTGATCACCGAAAATTCAAGGTAGATATCCAAGGCCTCTTCCCTAGAAACATTTTACGAGCTTCTTTCTTCCGCAATCGGCTTTGGAGCCCTGCATGGATCATTGCTGCAACAACCAGTTTGAGCGGGGATGATTTGTGGTTACTGCGTCTTGAACCGCGATCATCTTCCGATCCTAGTTCCCTTGGGCGTACCACTCGGATTGCAGGAGGATTTTCAGTTCAGTCTACACGTGTCTTGTCAGGGGACCGATTACTGCAAAAAAATACACCAAACTTCTTCCCAGACCTCGATTACTCGCTCACAGGGATTCTCGTAATGCATTCGAATGCACTGTGGTTAGCAGAGTCTGGTTCTCTAAGTTCTTTGCCATCGGTGAAACAGCTACAACTTACGCCCACCCTGAAGATACCGTGTCTCTATGCAAACCTCGATATCGAGAATCTACCGGAAGCGCTACAGATTGAACCATCCTCTGGTTCAAAGATGGCGTCTTACGTCCAGAAGTCTGTCACGCTGTCGTACCATGGGTTCGATCAGCGGGCCGGTCAAGCCAGCATTGTGGCATACGGACGTTTCCACGCGTCATTGCGAAAGTACGGATTAAGGATGTCGAAACTAGACGATTGCGTTCATGTCCGGCAAAGAGGAAAGGCGTTTGCAATCCGCTTCCTAGTTTCACCTGGCCAGCCCATTATCTTGGATTTATGCGAACGAATACAGCGGCTCAACATTTTATTGTCATTGATGGAAACCCTCCGGCAGAACAAAGTCACCGTTCAGTCAGTTTCGTTATCACAGCTATCTTTTGCGTACGGTCCTGAGGGGTCCCTTCGGGCGCATATCTCCATTCGCATACTCCGGCCTGGAAACCTACCCGAACTAGACGCCTCAGCTATTTGTTCCCAAAACCAACCCATCTTCCACCTGAAATTCGACATATCGTTTGATCAGCCCAATCCTCACAACCGAATCAGACAGCCACTCGCCGCCATCATGAACCAGACAGGATCTGGTGCTGGTATCTTCTCTGTCCTCCAACACCTCAACCTTACACTGCCCGTCCTTCACTCACTAGATCACCTTATTTCCGAGCCGCGCCGTAACCAGGCTGTGAGGGTACAGATAACAGTTCGAACCGCCAAAGAATTCCAGATCCACTACTCCGGCCTACAGTTCCGCTTTCTCCTCGCGGCGATCCATCGCCATGGCCGTGTTATGTGGACACTGCGAAGCATTCCAAAGGCGCAAAACAGGCGCGAGATTGAAGAAAATGTATCGCCAAAAATAAAGGAAAAGGTACTCAATGGGAAAGGAACAAGTTGGCATGGAATTGGGACCGGCGCTGTTGCAGAAGTGGAGGGAGTCGGTGATCTGCTTTCTGCGCTGGACTCCTGCTTCTCGGATGTCTCATTTCCTGTACCGCCACCACCACCGGCAGCAGCACCAACAGCTCCTTCAGAAGAACCGCGCGATGCTCGGATAGAACAAAAGGTTAAACCTGCTGCCAACACTGCGCCGGGGACACTAGGACTTGGTGGGCAGCAGGTTTTCCCACCTTCGCGCATTGACTTGCATTCGTCGAGTAGGACGAAAGGGCATGATGTAATTACGATTGATTAAGCTAAGCTAAGCACTACTGTCTCGATTAGATAGATCCCTTAATACCCAGTTATTGGAAGAAATGTACCAGTTTCTTTTCTCAACTTTCAAACAGTTAAATTATCAAAGGAACCGTCCATCAGTCAAGGACCTTTTTCTTTTGTAAACATCTGCTACACAAACATGAGAGGGTGTGTTTATTGGGAACATGATATTGTACCGAGTTATTGAATTAAAGAAAAAAAGGGACAGAAAATTTGCATTACAGCAGGAATCCCAGGTTTTGTCACTTTGCAGAGAATCGCGAAAACAGCAAAATTACCGGGCATAAGGATGGAAACCCCGGTGTCCACCTCCACGTCCTCCACCACGGTAGTTTGCTCCAGGCCGACCAGCGTTTTTGGGGCCAGTAGGTGCATTTGCAGGAGGAGCACTGCCCATGGGTTGAGGGGTCGTGCTGTTGCTGTGACTGCCTCTGTTCTGGTTTCCTCCTCGTCCCATACCACCGGCGCCGCCACTCATGCCTCGGTTTTGAGGACCTGTTGGGATATTGGGCTGAGGGACCTCGTCATACATCCCTTCCCACGACGTCGGTCCCCCTTGTTGATAAGGGGAGAATGAGCGGTTATCACCTGCGCGGCGAGCCTGTTGTTGTTGTTCGTACTTTTGCTGCTCAAACGCCAGTTGTTCCTGGGCGTTGTAGCCAGGTCCGCCACGGTTGACACCAGTTCCGGCTCCACCAGCTCCCATGTTTCCTTGGCCTTGGTTTTGCATTTGCTGCATCTGCTGCATCTGTTGCATCTGTTGGGCCATGGCCGGATTCATCATGTTTTGCATGCCTTGGGCTGCGCTGTTTGGTGATTGTCCACCTTGCTGGGCGCCAGCCATTTGCATTTGCTTCATTTGTTGCATCATTGCTGGGTTCATAGCGGCCATGTTCATCCCGCCCATTCCCTGGCCTTGGACAACTGCCATTTGCTGCTGCATCATGGCGAAGTATTGCTGCATTCTCTGCCAGTATTGGGCCATCATTTGAGGGCTGATGCCGGCCATGCCTCCCTGTCCTTGGCCGCCTTGCTGTTGTTGGCCGTCTCCCATCATGCCTTGACCGTCTCCTCGGCCCCGACGCCCTCTGCCGTCGTCATCTCGCATGTTACTTCTCGGTTGAGCTTTCTTGACTTCAATGGGTTTCCCGAGAATTTCCAGCGGCCGTGAAAGCGTTGCCTCGACTGCGGCTTCGCTGTCAAATGTGACAAATCCGAATCCACGTGGCCGACCCGTGTCCTTGTCAATCATCAGAGTGGCATCTATCACACGGCCAAATTGCATGAAGAATTGCTTGAAGTCCTGCTCGTTGGCCTCTTGGCTAACGCCACCAACGAAAATCTTGCTGGTCTTTTCCTGCTCGTCACGAGGAATAGCACGCTTGGGGTCAATCTTTATATCATGTTAGTGTACTATCACTACCTCGTATGATGGCGCTCTTACAATTTTCCCATCAAGATAATGCTCTTTCACCATCACCGTGTTGACCGTTTTGGGATCTCTGAAGGTGAGGAAACCGAAACCTCGGGATCTCCCTGTGGCACTATCGCGCATGACAGTACATTCTTGAACCTCACCAAATTGTGAGAAATAATCTTTAAGTGATTCTAGTTCTAGGTTAGCCACCGATTCCAACCAAAAGGGTATAGACAATGTGTTCCATACGGTCTGTAGTCTCCCAATTAAGACCCCCAATAAACATTTTCCTGCAGAAATCTCAGTATCAGACCATGTTAAGCTCCCATATGTACCCTGATGGGTTTAATATCGAGAACCAAAAGAAAAAAGAAAAAGAAAAAAAAAAAAAAAAAAAAAAAAAAAAAAAAAAAAAAAAAAAAAANAAAAGAAAAAGGAAAAGGAAAAGGAAAAAAAAACATGTGTAAACTGCAAAGACACCGAACGCAAAGACATCAAATGTAAACAAGGAACGTAAAAAAGTGTCAAGGAATAGTCGTCCCGCCTGATCCAATAAAAATTTGGTACCGTTTTTACATGTTGTTCAGAGGGTTTTGGGTCCTCAAGCAAAGCAATTTCGTTTATCCCTCCCGACTGATGGTTCCTGAGCAAGATTTGGCGATCATTTCATGCATTGGATTGGTCGTATCGTATGGAGGATGATAGCCCACATCCAGCAGAAGCCGAATTGATAGCAATCGAGCCCGTGAATGGTCATTGTTTTTACGTGATGATAGACCAAGATGGCATGAGGATGGCGGTCCAAAGATCCGAACTCTGAATAGACGTCGCATGCGGTGACTGTTCTCCTTGATCAGGATCACGTTGACCCCATCTATAAACCGTGAGAGCTAGAAAAAGCTTTTCGATGATCTTCATTTTGCCAGACAGTCGGATTGCCTATATGTTGTTCTGCTTTGTTCTGCTCTGCTCTGCTCTATCAAAATGTATCGACAAGAAGCTATATAGTATCAACGGTACTATAGTCGTTGATGGCATCGACCTCGCGATACCATAATTCGACCTCTAGTTCTCATCGGCTCCACTTTGATAGCATCACGGATCAAGCTTGCCCATTTTCCGCAGCATGCCCGGAGGCTATTGGGTCCCTTTTTCTTTCTTCTCTTCTAGTCTGCCCGAAGTTCCGGATTTGGCGACAATCAACATCTAGCACATACAGCGCCCAAATCGAGGCAAAGCACATGTGTGAATCCTTCGCATAACGTAACCGCTAATCTCTGAAGGCGCAAAACGCCAACATTCTTATACCGACATAACCGTGCAATCTTAGATGTGCAATGGATGACTTTGGCATGTGTCCAATCCAAAAATGTGAATGTCTGAAGACTCTTCCAACCATCCAGTGACCGGCCACGACACTTTGCACACCATTCTTATCGGTCGTTTTTCGCTCCAGCCATGCGACAAACAACCGGAATACACGGTCGAATAAAAGACATAAAAACAGTACCGCGTTGCGATATCACGGAAAGGTAAATCAAAACAAACAAAAATGCAGAAAAAGAAAATCAACAACTTACCCATCTTCCTTAATGCCGGTACCACCCTGGGGCTCAGCTTCCACAGCACCCTCATGATGTGCGTTGATATCCGCCCCGGAACCTCCCTGAAAGTCCTGCTGGTGCTGGATTTGGATCGAATCACTTGGTGTCGTTAGATTCTGCTGATCGAAGCTGCGCCCCTCTGGAGCTTCATATGCCTGAGACTGCTGCGGGACCGCTGGCGTTTGCTCAGATGGTTGGGAGGTGGCAATCCCTGCAGGAGCGGTTTGGTTGGCTTGGTCGTCGGCATCATACCTGAATCATATATGGTCAGAATCTGAACTGAAGAAGACGAAAAGAACATAGCAACTAACAGGTCTGCAAAGAGATCCTCTTCGACATCCTCTGGTTCTGTCATTGTGAAAGAAACTTTTACTGCTGTGTTTAGTAGGCACAATGACCTGCAAAAAGGAGACGGTGCACGCCACTATCTAGCCAATGCAAAAGCCCAACAGAAGCTGCAGAGACCAAGATCTGGGCTGATGTCGAGAAAGGCTTGGTTATCAGCTGTTGCGCGGATGGTGAGAAATCAGGGAGTGTTTAAGGTTGAGACAGGAAGGGCCAAGTGGAGCTGTACTGACCGCCTATGGCGGCAGAATGACGGTGGGCGCAGAGGGGAATCCGAAACCAGGTACTCCAAGCGTGAAACGACCTAGCTGTAGAACTGCATAGGTTCTTGTTCTCCAAGCATGCATGATACGTTCGACTGATAAATATTGACCCTTCTTTTGCTTCCGTGAAGGGCCATTGTTTGGTAGAGCTCCTGGTCGGCCATAGCGATGGCTAACAAGAAAGGCCAACAACAGGTCAGTCTCCACCATAATACGAACGGTCTTTTGATTGCGGATAGCCTGGGCTAATATCAATTTTTTCACATTCAAAAGGAGATGGTACAGGTTGGTTCGTGCCTCTGTTCCTTCAATTACAACTTGGAAGATTGCAATGCAGCGTTACTAATCAGCTCTTTGGTGTCGCTACAGACCACACTGAGTATGTTTAAACCACTCCAATATCCTGCTCGCCGGCAGTCTTCTAACATTTACCCCGAGTTCTACTGTGAAAGGCAAAAACAAGCTGACATCTAAAAGAAAGGGCTCCTCTCCGTTTTGGAAATCAAAAGCGACCTCCCAACGAAGTGACAAACCATACGATACTGGCACCGTCGTCGGCGCTTCTTACTCCCATGCCGGTATATTGAAGTATGTGCATACGCGACGAAATAGCTTTACAAAGGTTCGAGTCAAACGGCTAATACGACTCATGGTCATTGCAGGAGTATGTCCCATGTGCCGCCCCGTACTCCACCAAAGTCAGGTTCTCCTGCAGGGCAGGAACGCCATAATGTAACGCCGCCAATGCGTGGTGGCGGAAGATTTACTTCCTCTCCAAGCCAGCCATATAATACCGGCCTGTCGCAAAGCACCGGTGGTTGGGCTCATGACAATGAGGGCTTGGGCGACGACGAGTATGACGAAATTGTTTACGATGATGACGAGGACGAATTCGGCCTACCCAGTATTGCAAGCATGCGCAAAAAGGGAAGAAGCGCAAAACGGAATGATTCGACACATAGAAAGAACAACTCGAGCTCGAAAAGCACGTTGAACCTGAACTATGATCTTTCAAGCCGCCCACGGGCGAACAGCTCTGACATAGCGGAGGAGCGAGGTGTATCACTATACCCATCAGCCAAGAAGAGCGAGGGAAAGATACTACGGCCACAATACAAGGATGTTTTAAAAGGTTAGTATCAGTTTCTACTTGCAACTCCGTGCCTCGCTGATTTTAGAATGAGCAGATCCCGCTAATTCTTTGAATTTGATTAACCATTCTCCCCCACCTTCTGATGCTCCGCCCAGCCAATGGGAAGCTTACTCTGCAAGGATTTCCAGAATCAACAAGTTCAAGCGAATTCTACAGTCCAGTTCGGTATCTCTATCAGAGCTTCGCGATCTGGCTTGGTCCGGTGTCCCCGATGAAGTGAGAGCGATGACGTGGCAATTGTTGTTAGGGTATCTACCAACGAACAGTGAAAGACGGGTTTCAACCCTGGAAAGGAAGCGTAAAGAGTATCTTGACGGGGTTCGTCAAGCTTTCGAGCGAGTAGCAACGACCGGCGGGCCCGGGTCGAGCAACACAAGCTCCGGCCGCGGAAGAGGCCTGGATGAGGCAGTCTGGCACCAGATTAGTATTGACGTTCCTCGGACGAGCCCCCATCTGGAGCTATACGGTTATGAAGCGACACAGCGCTCGCTGGAACGAATACTTTACGTGTGGGCTATTCGACACCCTGCTAGCGGCTACGTGCAGGGTATCAACGATCTTGTCACACCATTCTGGCAAGTGTTTCTGGGCGCCTATATCACGGATCTCAACGTTGAAGATGGGATGGATCCGGGCCAACTGCCCAGGTCTGTTCTTGATGCAGTCGAGGCAGATTCATTCTGGTGCCTGACCAAACTCCTTGACGGTATTCAAGACAACTACATCTACGCCCAGCCCGGTATCCATAGACAGGTCAAGGCTCTGCGGGATTTGGTGAAGAGGATTGACTCCGGGTTAGCTAATCATCTCGAGAACGAAGGCGTTGAGTTTATGCAGTTCAGTTTCAGGTGGATGAACTGCTTGCTTATGAGGGAGATGAGTATCAAGAATACCATCCGCATGTGGGATACCTATTTGGTAAGATTTCAGACCTGTGCCATATTTCTGTGCCTGACATCTAACCCTTTCCAAAAGGCGGAAGAACAAGGTTTCTCGAGATTCCACCTTTATGTTTGTGCAGCGTTTCTGGTGAAGTGGTCTGATAGGCTGCTTAAAATGGATTTTCAGGTAAGGAAACCTCTTGATCATTAACCGGTACGTGTCACTCACCGTGGACCAGGAGATCATGATGTTCTTACAGGCACTGCCCACCAAGGACTGGACTGACAAAGAGATCGAACTGTTATTGAGCGAAGCCTTTATTTGGCAGAGTCTCTTCCAGGATTCAAGTGCCCACTTGCGAAATGCAGACGAAGATACATCACCCGGGCACGGACTGCGATAGCAAGAGAGAAGTTCTATTGGTAGCGGTAGTCGCACCACCGCACAATATACATGTACTCTAGATCAGCGGCTTATTGGTCCGATGGTTGTTATTCTATGCTGTCTGATAAACTTGGCCCACTTGCCGCAGTTCTATCTCTACAGGGCAGGCTACTGATCCTCCAAGGCACGTCTGTTGCTCGTGGAGGAGAATCTGCGTGGCATTCGTCTGTCAGCTATGGTCATTATCTGGCCTCTTGACAGATATTGCACCTTCCGGTGGCCATAGATATATATATATATACATATATATACACCTTAGAGCTGGCCGAGGCTTGATCAACTTGCGACCATCATTGATGATAGTACATGTAGTAGCAAGTCCACCAGCTCAATAATTAGAACTTTTATATTCAAACAATCTTTTCGGCCGTCCAAATACATATGATTATCTAGAGACAACAGTGATCAATATGCGAGTGACCGCATATGAAAGATCGAAGATGTGGTGTGACAATATAAAGCCATCCACGTAGGGTGATAATACCTAGGTCTATAATGCTATGACTAAGAAACTATCTTAAGAGACTAAAGACGACTAATGACAGAACCAGCGAGTACTGCACAAGGCATGTATAACGGATAGGGTTGTTGGAAACATCAGTGTCCATGCTCGAGACTGTCCCAGAAGTGGTTCCCTTATCGGAGCGATAAGGCAAAGCAGATGCTGCGGCAAAAGTTCTTGGCGCGGAACCTGACATACTAGTCAATGATTAGCTCTGCCTTCCTTCGAGCCTCTCTCAACCTTGCCACTTACCGCAGTGTCGAAGCATTGTGTTTGTCCTCCCCGCTCTGCAACCATGTCGTATAACAGCAGAAGGGATTTTCTCACGCAGCCGGCGCCAGAAAATTATGTCGCCGGTCTCGGTCGAGGTGCCACGGGTTTCACGACACGATCGGATCTGGGACCAGCGCGCGAAGGCCCAACTCCAGAACAGATCCAGGAAGCCTTGGCCAAGAGAGCTCAACAACTGGGCGCTGCGCCACCTACAGCATATAGCACATCGCGCGAAAAGGGAGGGAAAGGCAAGGAACAAGAAGAAGAAGAGGAGGATGAGCGTTTCCAGGATCCCGACAACGAGGTCGGTCTTTTCGCATACGGCCAATATGACCGGGAGGACGACGAGGCAGACCGTATATACCAAGAGGTAGATGAGAGGATGGACAGAAGGCGAAAAGCAAGAAGGTTGGTGGATACTCCCCTCTCATTTACCCTGTTTTATTTTTATCCCCATCCCCCGTTATTCATTTCGAAATCATTTGGTACCATGTTTTCATATCCGTATTTTGCACAGAATGCCGACTTGATATTCGCTACTTGCAGGGAAGCCCGAGAACAAAAAGAGAGAGAAGAGTACGAGAGGAACAATCCCAAAATCCAGCAACAGTTCGCCGATCTTAAGCGCTCGCTCGCGACGGTCACGGATGACGACTGGGCCAACATCCCCGAAGTTGGTGATCTGACGGGCAAGAACCGACGCGCGAAGCAAAATTTACGCCAGAGATTCTACGCCGTCCCTGATAGCGTTATTGCGAGTGCGAGGGACTCGACGCAATTCGAGACTACCTTGGCCGACGATGGCACTCAAACTGAGACGTCGAATGGTGCTAACGAGGACGGAAGCTTGACGAATTTCGCCGACATAGGTGCTGCTCGAGACAAAGTACTCCAAGTGCGCTTGGATCAGGCCGCCCTTGGTTCTTCTGGCGATGCATCATCCGGCAGTGCGACCAACATTGACCCCAAAGGATATTTGACAAGCTTGACGAAATCTGAGCTGCAGGCTGGTGAAGTTGAGGTCGGCGACATCAAGCGTGTGCGAGTTCTTCTGGAGTCTGTTACACGCACCAACCCGAAACATGCTCCCGGCTGGATTGCTATCGCTCGTCTGGAGGAGTTGGCCGGCAAAATCGTCGCTGCAAGGAATTACATTGCCAAGGGCTGTGAGCTGTGCCCTAAGAGCGAGGATGCCTGGTTGGAAAACATTCGACTCAATAACAACCACAATGCCAAGATTATTGCTGCCAATGCGATCAAGCACAACGATCGCTCCACTAGACTTTGGATTGAGGCGATGCGGCTTGAGACCGACGTTCGAGCAAAGAAGAACGTTCTGAGACAGGCTCTTCTTCATGTGCCTCAGTCAGTGGCTATCTGGAAGGAGGCGGTCAACCTTGAAGAAGATCCCGCTGACGCACGCCTTTTGCTGGCAAAGGCAACTGAAATGATACCGCTGTCTGTAGAGCTCTGGCTTGCCCTAGCTCGACTGGAGACGCCCGAAAATGCACAGAAAGTGCTAAACGCTGCCCGCAAGGCTGTACCGACCAGCCACGAGATCTGGATCGCGGCTGCTCGATTACAAGAACAGATGGGCAACGCGGACAAGGTCAATGTCATGAAGCGAGCTGTCCAATCGCTTGCTCGTGAGAACGCCATGCCTAAACGCGAGGACTGGATTACGGAGGCGGAGAAATGCGAGGAAGAAGGAGCCGTTTTGACATGCGGTGCAATCATTCGCGAGACGCTAGGATGGGGTCTCGACGAGGACGACGACCGGAAAGATATCTGGGTGGACGATGCCAAAGGGAGCATAGCTCGCGGTAAATACGAAACAGCAAGGGCGATTTACAGTTATGCATTGCGTGTGTTCACGACTAGCAAGACCCTCTGGCTTGCAGCTACTGATCTGGAACGAAACCATGGTACCAAAGAAGCCTTGTGGCAGGTCCTCGAGAAGGCAGTCGAGGCATGCCCCTCAAGTGAGGTATTCTGGCTGCAACTTGCCAAGGAGAAATGGCAAGCTGGGGAGATCGACGGCGCCAGGCTGGTGCTGAAACGCGCCTTCGCCCGAAATCCCAACAACGAAGACATCTGGCTGGCAGCTGTAAAACTAGAAACCGACGCCAAGGAGACCGAGCACGCAAGACAATTATTGAGCACTGCTCGCAGCGAGGCAGGCACGGACCGTGTCTGGATCAAGAGTGTCGCCTTTGAGCGCCAGTTAGGAAACCTGGACGAGGCGCTAGATCTGGTCAACCAGGGTCTACAGATCTACCCCAAGGCTGACAAGCTGTGGATGATGAAGGGACAGATATACGAGTCACAAAAGAAGTACCCCCAGGCCCGGGAAGCGTACGGCACTGGCACCCGAGCCTGTCCGCAGTCTGTGCCGCTGTGGCTTCTGGCATCTCGACTCGAAGAAAAGGCCGGCGTAGTAGTCAGAGCCCGATCGATTCTCGACCGAGCCCGGTTGGCGGTTCCCCGTAGCGCCGAGCTATGGACAGAAAGTGTCCGGGTTGAACGACGTGCCAACAATATAAACCAAGCGAAGATCCTCATGGCCAAAGCACAGCAAGAAGTGCCGCAGTCAGGATTACTTTGGGCCGAGAGTATCTGGTACCTCGAGCCGCGAACGCACAGGAAACCACGCAGTTTGGAAGCCATCAAGAAGGTCGACAACGACCCGATCCTCTTCGTGACCGTGGCGCGTATCTTCTGGGACGAGCGCCGCCTAGAAAAGGCAATGACATGGTTTGAAAAAGCAATTTTGGCGGACAGCGACTTTGGCGACGCCTGGGCTTGGTACTACAAGTTCCTGATGCAACACGGCACCGAGGAGAAACGGCGCGATGTCATTTCTAAATGCGTTGTGAGCGAGCCCAAGCACGGCGAGGTCTGGCAATCCGTCGCAAAGGACCCAGTCAATTTCAATAAATCGATAGAGGAGATTCTGCTATTGGTTGCAAAACAGCTTGCTTAGAAAGGACGTCTAATGACTGGTGTATGTTGCGCTCGAATAGAATGGCGTTGGTCTGGGTGATGTTTTTCTTTTTTTCTTCTAATTCTTTTTCCTCTTGAGAATCATTTCATGACCAAGATAGCCAATTGTATCACATCATTCTAGCAGCCTGGCTTGGATAGTCCGCATATACTAACGAAGAATGATATGAATGCTGCTCTACTCTTGTTTATACAACCCATACAGAAGTTCTATTCTCAACATTATATAAGATATAAAATCAGTATACGATCAGTAAACCCAAGCCAAACGCGTCAACTGGTATAACCACAAACATCAAACTACTCAACCCACTGCCCGTGAAAAATCTTTGGGAAAGAGAAAAAGAAAAAAAGAAAGAAAAAAAAAAGAGAAAAGAGAGCACCGCAGAACTGAGGTTCGTTGGTACAGGAAGTCGTTTAAGAAGGCTAATAGTCAGATAAGAAAAGTTTCCAGCTAAAGAGAGAAAAAATAAAACGAGAGAAAACTCCACTCCCAGATGCGCAATAGACTGTGAACAACTTCATAGCCTTACATGGTGAATTGTCTGAGGACTATCTCGGAACAAGTTTCATGTCAGTCATTCATAGAAAGAAAAAGAATTCTTCTCTATTTGGCTCCCCTTGCACAACCCATCTAGCGACTTTCGGTCCGACGAGTTCGGGATACCAACAAGCCAAGAGGTGTGATGCTGTTGTTTGTTGTACAATCCTAAGCTGACTAGGGTGACGGAGCTGAAGTTGTGAGAGTGTTAAGCCTGTGATCGGATATCATACTTATGCAGTTAGGGACAAACAGCTGTCGAGAAGAGAGTTCAGCTGCTCCCTATCTGCGAATGTGCTGCCCTCCCACCCTCGTTCTTCGTCAACGTCCATCTCATCAGCGCTCTGCATGTCCACGTCCTCGTCCGGTTTGGCCATGCGTTCTTCAATATAGCCCTGCCGCTCACACTCAAGCTCGTCTTCGTCGTACGAGGTCATGATAGAGTTGATTACCAACGGCATCTGGCCGAGCAGGGCGCCGCCGAGTTCGAGCGACAGACGTAGGTCTTTCACGCTCAGAGGCTGCCTCGTGCTTGCTTCTCGTGCTTCAACCGGAAGCAGGCCCGTGGCGACGTCCTTGACGATCTCGCCTCGGGCGAACGCAAGTTCTTCGCGCTCCAGCTGTCTGCGGTATTTTCGCGTCATCATACCATTAATGGTTCCCGACGGACCGTTGTGTCTCGTGCGTGAAAAGACACTGGATAGGACTTCTTTGATGTATGTCTCGGTGGCAATGGCCATGAACTCGGCGCAGGGAAAACCAGCTCCGCTGGCAACAGACTCTTCATAGCAAATTGGCACCATTCGAGCATATATTGATTCCGCGTCGGGGAATTCTCCGGTTTCCGAAGCGAGTGGTTGCGCGTAGCGTTTTCTAATCTCGAGCTCCCAGTCTAGGTAGAAAAAAGGTGTCAGTCAGACTCACCATGGCCTGATGTCGTGGCTACTCACTTGTCTTATTCAAACCACCAGCACTTGCTGGCACCTGGCTCGGCAACTTTATATGCTTGGCCAGATGGTATTCCTCGAGCTCATTTCGAGTAAGTCCTTGCGAATCCGTCTGCAAGACGAACACGGCATTAGCAACAGAACATAAGTCTTATAAAACACAAGGGTAAATGAATAGGTATAAAAAAAAGAAAAAGGAATCGCACATCTGCAATGCCCTTGATTCGGCGGCGGTCTCGAGGAGGCAACTGCATGACCTCGGTCTTCAGCCTCTGCTCTGCCAGGTCACTCGAGACCGGCTTTGACACCACTGTCGGCTTGTCATTAGCCGACACCCAGCTTGCGACTCCATGGTCTGGGAGGTCTCTCGAGAGGTTTCCAATAATCGCGCAAACGAAGTTATTGTGGAGATGTTCGATCTTGGGGTCGGCGCAAATGATATGATCGGTGCGGGACGAGTACTCGTCTTGGTTCAGGTGGCCTGCAAACCGGACGACAGATTAGTAGAGTAGAAAAACCAAGATCGGATCCCGTATGAGCGAGTATGCCCATTTAAAGGGTTGCGACAGTAAAGAGAAGGTATCCTACCTAAGAGAAAAAGCGCGGTCGCCTGCTTGTACTCGGCCCAGTTGTCGCCAATGGCGGCTTTAAGCTCAGTGTAGACGGGCTCCAGATCGAGTCGCGGCACAGAGATGAGAGATTTGGTAGCTTTTTGGGGCAGAGAACCGGACGATGCGACCGTCTTGGACGAGGTCGACACAGCTGCTGCTGAAGTCGAGTCGCCTCGACTCAGAGCTGCCGGGTCGATCTGCATGGCGGCGAAGAACGCGCGATCGGCTGCGCGAAGCCACAGAGAAGAAGATCTAGGTCTTCATTCACGACGCCAGGCCGATCGTACGGATTCATCTAACTGGTTTGGGGGCGCGATGAGGATGACAGCTCTCGTGGCTGCTCGTCAAACGTTGATGGAGGAAGACCCGATGAGGTAGAAACGGGGTCTCTCGATCGACGGAGGCGCAGAACGTTCGTTCGTTCGGCTTCGTCGCCGCCCGCAGTCACCACCACGCAACTAAATGGACACAATATGGACAATATCAATGGACAATATAGTAGTACAAAGCAGCCCTGATCTGTAGCTAGTCAAGCATCTTCAGAATTAGACTGAGAACTACAAACATTTAAATTAGACATGGACAACCTGGCAACTGTCAAGGAATCATAAAAACTATGATACTGTTTTTTGTGTATTGTCTTTGCACCAAGTTACTGCTAAGGTTACTACACTCTACACCTGCTCACTGAAGCTCAATGACATCGTCTATCAGTACGCCAAACAATTTGCTGATCTCGTTGATGATTTCCGTGATTTCACTTCCCAGCTGGCCAGTGACCAAGACTGCGCAATTCACCTTAGTAACAGACACAAGACTGACAGGGGCGGACAAAGTACATACCATATGCATAAAGCAAGGCATAGTCGCCGTCGGTCGCCAGCGAAGAATGTTCGCTTTGTTGGCGGAAATGGAAGATGCGAGCCAGAAGCCTGTCTCTTGCATGTTGTATGTTTGGGAGGGAGTCGTTCAAGGGATATTCGAGTTTCATAGAAGATGCAAGCACTGCACGACAAAAACAGTTCAGCGTGATGGCTACCTACGAAAACACTAGTATGAGAAGGAGGAGAGGCCCACCAGATAATAAATGACTGATGCGAGAGGACAGCTGCCCTCGCTCCTGCGTCGTATACTGGAGCAGGCGTCTTTCGCCCTCCGACGCAGTGAGGGATTTCATTATCTCTATATTCATAGAATAAAAGGCGTTGAGCATGCTTCTTGTGCGCTGTAGCATATTCCGGTAGGCCCCTTCGGGGAAAGGACCCTTCAGTTCAAACTCCGACTTGGCTGACGCCTGCAATGATTCAAGACGGGACAAGAATCGTTCAATCTGCAGCTTCTCGCGAGCGCTCAAGTACGCGACAGCCGGTTGCCCACTTGCCATCGTCGACAGTGGATCGCGTTTCCAAATCAGGCTCATTTGAAGCCATAGCAAGCTCAGGCCGTCTTTCAGCTTCTCTCGAGCACTTATCGGCCAGATCACTCGTGTGACGATGATGCCCCAAATACAGCCAGACAGGACGGCCACGACACGATGGAGAGCAATCTCTGTGATTATCGGGTGGGCACCGCCTTCGTCGTCGTCATTTTCGTTGTCGTTAGCTGACAGAGAGTAGGCATATAGGACGGAAAGATTATATGTGAGCATGATAAAACGACCCATCGGCCCTTGGCCCTTTACCAAGATTATATACGCCGTCCACGTAGCCATCAGCCAGCCTAAAAAGGCCAGGCCAAACACGTTCCCAGCCGTGACATACCAAGACGCAATTGAGCAACAGGCGCCAAGACAGGTACCCAAGAAACGCGCATATCCGGTCGTATTCGAGGCGCCAATGGTCATGGAACAAACCAACATGTAGGAAAGGAGTCCCCATTCTCCTCTCCAGTAGGTGAATATCGGCCGAGTTGCCTCGTGAAACGATGGAAGCGCGTATAGGGCGGCACCGATGCCGACCTTCAGGGCAAACTTGGTCTCATCACGACGGAAGAAACTCAAGGATTCCCAAATCCGATGCGTCAATCGGTTGTGCGGTTGGGCATAGCCAGTATTGCCCGTCTCTAGCGCAGAGTAGGTCCTCCGCAAAGTAGTCGGTAAAGGAGGCGCGACAATGTTCGGGTTCGCCGCTTCTATCATGGTTGTTAGCCACGCAAAGTCCCCTTTTTACATTCTTTGCAGCTGCTCACCGTTGCCAAGGTATTTGTGACTAACGAAAGACCAACTTCGGAAAGGCTTCCAGAATTTGAGCCAGTTCCACGAGCGGCCATGGGGCCGTTCTTCGCATTCAAGTTTAAGCTCGTCCAAAATCTCCAATAACTCCTTCAGCTGCTCACCGAATTCCATCAAGGTGAAACTGAAATGGCCGCAGCTGGCAGACACTTCCTCCAAGTCGGCTTCAACAACGCGCGACTTTATCTTTGCAAAGTCTTTCTCGCGATATACCGATATCAGTGCCTGTTCTCTAGCTTCCCGATATAGTCCCAAAGCACGGTCGAGACTGGCCTTGAACCTGTTATTGAAGGAAACAGGATAGTCGGGGCTGGGACCAAAGGGAATTTCCTCGAAGATTTCCTTCAAGGTAAAGGCAAAAGCTTGCTATCCACATTGTTAGCATATACTAAGTACAAACAAGTCTCTGGTTGTGAATTACCAAGGAGGGCCCCAGATGGTTGATGAAGACCTCAAACATGCGCTGCGGGGACTGGGCCGGCTGGTCGTTGCCCGCTTCCTGGTCTCTGTCCAAATCAGGGGCATTAGAGTCGTCCTGGTCTCTTGTTGGCTCATCTTCTCTGTGGTCGACCGAAATCAGGGACGTCGCTTCCTCAAAGGCCGACCAGCCGTCAGGAGAAGCAATAGGGTCCGCTTCTGGCGCAGGGGACTTGATCATCGGTGAAGCCGTGTCGTGCACTTGCGACTGCTTCAGAAGCTGAAACTGGAGGGTGGCGGCACTCTGCAGACCACCCATGTTCTGGTTAATGTCCTGGATACACCGTACCAGTCGTTTCTCCAGCCTGTACTCTCTTTCCGTGCCAGCAAAGTAGTGCTCAAGTTTTGCCTCCTTGACCAGCTTGTCTAGGACACTGTAAGCCTGTTTGTTTCTCATGCACGCGCTCGTAAAGCTGAATGCCGAGAGATTTTCGTCGGAGCCAGTCAGGAAACTTTCTGTCACGCAGCCTAGCATGGTAGCCAGGGTGTTGGTAATGGTAGTAAGATTAGACCGTAGTTTCTTCCGCGCCGATATGGGGAAAATGAGGAACGATACTGCGACGGTGAAGAGAATGCCCATGACCAGCATCTTCAGCGTCTGGGAAATCTTTGCAAAGGACAAGTCGCCCTTTTGGACCGCGCCTTCCCGGGTGAGAATAGTGATTGTCGACAGCGAAGCCAGAGAGCATGCCACATTAACCAAGGGATCGTTCATTCGCTGTTTCACCCAACCGATGAACCCAAACCCACCAGCACAAAAGACAACCAACACTATCATATGGCCGACGACAAGGAGGTCCAAGTTCTCAAAAAACATAGACACGCACATGCTAGTGACAGATATGAAAGTTGTGTAGAGGAAGGCGAGCACGGCGCAGATCAGGGCCTTGAACATGCTGCCCCTCGAACGGGCTGGATGGAAGTAGACGGTAATAGTAGCGACGACGTGTTTGCCATCCTGGTGGCCGAGGAGCGAGGAGATGGCCGGAATATAGGTAGCCAAGGATCCCAGTAGATACGCCAGGCTGAACTTGACAACGCCGATGCCCATTTCCGACGTCGCAAAGGCATGCAGGTCGCCCCAGTAGCCTTGCAGCTTGTCACGGATCGTCGCCATCAAGCCCGGCGAGATGCTTTGTTCTGCTGGATCGTCGCTGTCCGGCAGCAGACGACTGCGTTCTTCGTCGCTGCCATCGCGGGCAGCCTCGGCGTCGCGGCTTCCCAGGTTCAGCAGGCCCCGGAGCCGCTGTCCTGTCTGCGGTAAAATGAACGTCACTTGTCGGAACTACCGCACGCACAAGAAAAAGAACTCGTTAGCACAAGGGGACAAATTGCACGGGTTCGACTGGGCAGAGGGACTCACTCGTCGTGGCCGGCGCAGACCGCGGGGAAGGGAAACCGAAGACTCGGTATTCATCGTGTGAAGTTGCTGCTGGTGCTGCTGGTGCTACTGCCGCCTTCAGGATAGAACATTATCTCACGTTCTCTTCTGACACTAGGTCATTTTCCGACAGAAGTGGTCTCATCAGATCGCAGCAAAGAGCCTCATGTGTGTTGCAGATGTTTGATTTCTCCAAAGCTAAGCAACGACCATGTGGAGAGCTCCAGGGAACTAGCAGCTCGCCGTGCCCCTTAGGTTCAGCTAGTCAGCCTAACTAAATCAACTAATGCGCAGCCACACGAGTCCATGACGCATCGTCTGCTACGATGTTCGCCATGGACTGAAGATTGACTGGTATTGGAGTCAACAGCTTTGTCTCGATCAATGATGTCGACCCCGTGATTTCGAGATCCCCGGTGAAGCATTCTTCTTGTAAAGAACCCACATAAGCTAGCTACAGCTTGATCCAAATACAGACTGATCAGGTCGCCGAACTGTCACAATCGTGGTTGTTATCGTATCTACTTCTAACTACGGGTTATCTAGAGATTTGAGGGTTATCTAGAGATTTGAAGAGGTGGTTCGAGTGACAAATTCCACAATCCTTTCGCCGGAAGGTACTCGAGTAAACCAGAGAAAGGTAACGATGTTCACGCCAGACCCGCGACCTTCCATATCTTCACCGCCGCATCCGCGCCTGTTGACGCAATCTTGCTGTCGTTTTCAATCCACGCAACACCATGGACACCTTCCTTGTGGGAATTGGCAGCCTGGATCCATTCGCCCGGCTTGGCTAGGCTCCAAACAAAGAGGCTGGTGTCCAAACTACCGCTGACGGCATGCGTGCCCTTCGAGTTCCAGGCTACCGATGTGACTCGAGCAGTATGAGCGGACCACCGGTCGGTAACGAGCTGGCCATTCCTCGAGCTGTACACAAGGATTTTGCCGCGGGTGTCTCCCACGGCAAGCAGTGAGCCGTCTGGAGAAAATGCTAGGGCCGAGATGGGGTTGCGTGTTGCTTTGATCTCGATTTCGGACGTGAAGGTAGAGCCTGAGACCTTTCCAATCCGGACTTTCGAGTCCTCGGATCCGACAGCTGCGATTTCTCCTTGGGCAGCTACTGTGGTAACATCGCCAGGTACTTTGGCACTGCCGACCTTTTGACCATCGCGGTAAATGTCGATGCTCTCAGCGTGCGCAACGAGGATAGTTGCTGAGCTTGCGGCAACGCCCTTTGGCTGTCCAGACAACTTGGTCGTATTTCCAGTATACGTTTTGACCCCAATATCAGCAATGCGGAGGGTGTCGTCCCAGCCTACACTGTATATCCTGCCTTTGCCTCCTTCCGGGGTAGTAGCAAGTCCGGAGATATAGCTGGTGTGTTGATCGCCGTCCACCGTTTCCGCAGCGCCAGACGCGAAGTCCCAACTGCAGACTCGTCCGTCGAAGCTGCCAGTCCATAGAGTTTCTGCGCCGTCACCAGAGTCGACGCGATTCAGCGCCGTAATGCTCTTCTGATGGCCGTGCAGGACTTGCCTCGGTTGCGGCGTGCCCTCGACCAGATAGTTCAGATCCCCACTGAGCGATAGACTGACAAGGAGACCATCGCTCCTGGCGGGTGGCCAAACAACGCCGACTTGCTGATCAAGCGGGCTGACCACTTTCTCGTCCCCAAAGGTCCATGTCTGAGTCGCTTTGCCAGCCTCCACATCCCAGATCTTGACTGTCTTATCCGCACTTGCAGTCACAAGTTTCCGAGAGTCTCCAGACCAGGAGACACCAAAAATACTACCCTTATGCTCTCCTTCGCCGATCTGGCCCTTGGCTTCTCCAGTCTTGCCGTCGTATAACCAGATACGACGGTCCCCGCCCACGCTGACTAGATTGGAGCCGTCCGGGCTAAAAGCAACGCCATAGATATAGTTGGTATGCTTGTCGCGAATTCCCGTATTGAACTTAAACGGCGCTCCATGGTAAAAGACCACGGTCTTGTCGTCTCCAGCCGCAGCGGCCCTCAGAGGACGCTGCTGCCTGATTGAGACCGAATTGATCGCTTGCGTATGGCCATAGATCTCGCCGACACTGTTTCCAGAATCCCAAGTAAAACAGTGCCCGTATCTCTGCTTGCCATCCCCCACAGCAATGATGCGCTGCGAATCACCATCCCAGGCAATGTCGTTAATCCGTCCACTGACAATCGGGTACTCGCCCTTTGTGATACCATCGCCAACGCAATCCCACACTCTAACTGCACCCGCGGCGTCTCCGCTAGCAATGTAAAATCCCGATGGCGAGAACCGTGCGACGGTGGTTTGCGCCTTGTGTTCTGTGTACTGTTTCGCGACTGCGGGGTTATCGAGCGAACGGATGAAGATCGACTTGTTGGACTACATAACCAGTAGTTAGAAATCTGGCTCTATTCAAGTGGGCTCATATTTTTGAGGAAATAATTACTGCATAGGCTAATCGCTCGCCTTTAGAGTCTGACTCGAGCTGCGTGGGCATTCCTCGAGCTGTAGAGGGGCTGGCGGCCCAAATATGATCTGCGTCGCAAGGTCAGGAAAAAGACCACACAAGAAAAACAAATTTGGAAACACATACCGTTTGTTAAAGACATGGCAATGAAGATATTTAATCTTACTGACCTGTCAGGATTTTGCAAAATATAAGTAGGATTTGTTGTCGAGGTGTATACACAGGCAGTTAAGTTGTTTCGGGGAAGTGGGGGAGGGCCCATGACGGACTTCTCATTAAGTTTAGAACTCAGGCAGCATCATGCGTGCAGCCCAAGACTAATGTAGTAAATAATACAGGTGGATATTTACAAACAAATCCCTTTAACGCGTTCCTGACACACACTTGGACTCTCAATTTAAAAAAAAAAAAAAGATGATGGAACATATAAACCTCACATTTCGTGGTCGTATTCCCTGTTCCTAGGCACCGAATCCTCCGCCTGAACCTCCGTATCTGGACCTTGCCTCGATGGCAAGCAGCTCTGGATGTCGGTGGACACTAGGCATGAGTCCGAGTGCAATAGAACGACGAATTGCTTTGGCAATTTTGCGCTGGTTGACCGGCCGTAGACCGGTGACTTGACGACCCTTGATGCGGCCCATTGAGGTAACGTATTCAGACATGAGGGAGAAGTTCTGTATACAGGACAGCGTTAGATTCAGATTCTAGTCAATCGAGACAATTGAATTCGCTCAGGGGGAAGATCTCACCTTGTAGTGGTCAAGGGGGTTGATGTTTAGAGCATCAAACGCATCGGTATCCGGACTCCAGCGCTTCTGCCATTTTCGCATCTCAGTCGAACTCAGATCGTGCGGGGAATAAACATCGCCGGCTTTCCAGTCGCGATACTGAAACTTTTCGAGAACACGGCCTTCTGCCTGCTTCCTTGTATCCTCGAGGATCTTAGAGCGGTGGCTGATCTTCTGACGGCTGCTCAAAGCTTTGGCCTCTGTGTTTGGTCAGCCATTGAACGTTAGGAATTTCAAACAAAAGACCTCAGCTCAAGGTCCTGGGTGAATCAACAATGATCAGACATACTGCTGGGCGACGTCCACGACTGCCGCGATGTGGGAAATGCTGTACTTGTCGAAGACCACCGACAGCACGAAGATGCAACTAGCCCAACATTGCCGGAAATAGCACCCCCTGTGCGAAACGACAGGCCCAGAGATGTGAGCATGGTGGTATTGGCGACCAAATTGATGCTACTGCGTCGTGTCCCTGCGAAAGTAGCTAACGGAGAGGAATGGTGCAAGGAGAAGCTCGAAAGTCGAAGCTCAAATTTCTCCCCGTCGGAATCCGCGCCAAGCCCGGCGCCGCTGCCAGTTTGGTTTAACCTAAGTTTATCCAACTCTTTCCACCTGGGAAGCACCGTCCAGCCTCTGCCAGCTGCTGCTTGACTGTGGATGAGATAGGGTCTTAACCAATTTCGATCTCGGTTTTCGTTTCTTGATTCTATGACGGATCCCGGCTTCGAAGAAGCTCCGCCCTCCTTGCTAGCCAACGTCGCGGCAAATATTTCACAGCAATGCAGTCCCATCTAACGCGACGCGTTTTTCGAGCTCTTCTAAACAGCGAGCCAGTGTGCTTTGCGCCTCGTCGAAATCGCATCTATCGAGCCTATCCTCTGTCGTCAATACTACATACTCCGCATGCATGCAATCGTGCTGCTCAATCGCGGGGGTTTTTCTCCTTTCCGTCCCCCGTCCCAACAGACCCTGCGGATGTTCCGACGTCTGAAGTCGGACTGGCGGCGTTGAACGAGCTGAGACGATCGAGATTGGAAAACCGACGACGGCCGCCATTCAGTTCGGTCTGCAAGGGCTTTCAGGATTTTGTTGGCGCTCGGCTGAAAGACCCTGGAGTGCTGACGGATTATCATGTTAGGTGTATGCTTGACGCATGGGAATACATCAGGCACCACCAGCGACTCAGTCAAGGGAAAGAATGGCAGATAATCAGCACACCGGAGTTCCTGGAGTCGATTCTATACGTGCTTTCGCACGCAGCTTGCCATCCAGACTCTCACAACGTCGTGCGCACCCTGGCCCATAATGTCTACTACTGCTTAAACACGACTCTGGACTCAGAGGGGAGTGCCGATGGTATCAGTTCTGACGCTCTGTTAGCCTACATTCGTATCCTCGCCTTCTACGGAAATCCGGTGCATGCCGAGCGCTTAGCCATGGATTACTGGGGCAAATTAATGGCTTCGCCTGCGTTTGAGTCGCAGGAATCGCCCTGGTTATGGGTGATCAAAGGGTTTGCTTTGAAACATGATAGATCCCGGGTTGGGACCTTGATCGCAAATTTGGCAACGGATTACGACTTTGTCATCACGCCATTGCTTCATGAGCAACTGATCGAAGGTCTGGTCGCGCAGGACCGGGTTCACCCGGCGAAGATGCTATATAGTATTCCGCTTCCACTGGACGGCAAACCGACTATTGCCACCCAGATCGCAGTCGCAAAAGCATCGATAATGAGTGGAGACACCGCATTTGCAGAAAGGATTCTGCAGCCGCATATGTCTTCTCCTACTGCGCAGACCCGAGATGTTCTTTTATTGATGGAAGCTGCCAAAGGCAGCAATGCATCTGCACTAACGCAGGAACTAGACAGCTGGTGCAAAAAGGACAGCTCGATTCGAGAAGGCCTTTCAGTGTCCTGTGTGAATGATCTCCTACGATATGCAAACTCCATCAAGAACTCGCAGCTAGCTGTGGAATACTCTGGCTTGATTTCCAAGTGGAACCTGGAAGCACTTCCAGACACCGTGATTGTCCTGAAGCTAGAGTCACTGATCCAATCATCAGATGTACCAGGCATTCTGGACTTGCTACACAGCTTACAAGCAACGGGCGCAGACGCAGACCTCAGTCTGTCGATGAGATACCAGCTTATCAAGATGCTATGCCAGGCTCCTTACGACAATGCCGCGTACGATCAAATCTCAAACCTTCTGGATCCTCTCTTGGAAGACAATGTACACCTGGAAGTTGAGACCCTGGCAGCGCTAACCGAGTTACTGGCTCTCCGCCACAGGTGGGAAGCACTGGCTCAACTGTTGCGACCACGTCTGAGCTCTTATTCCATGGCCGACGAACGGCCGCTTATCCGGACAGCCCTGCTCAACTATATCCGAGAGAAAGACGAGCAGACCTCGGACATCTGGCAGTGTTATCAGCTCCTTCGACACGCATTCCCAGACACGTCGACTGACGACTGGGTTGCCATCATGAACACCTTCTTTGACCGCGACGACGCCCAAAAGGGCTGCCATGTTTTCATGCACATGCGCCACGCCACCCGTCTGGATCTGCGACCCACGACGGAGACATACACGGCATGCTTCATGGGCCTCTCGAAGAGGACAAGCGAAGACCGCGAAAATGTCAAACTCATCCGCAACATGCTCCGGCTCGACGTCAACATCGAACTCAACACCCGTCTCCGCAACGCCCTCATGCTTGCACTGATTGCGTCCGGCAGTCCCACGCAAGCCATGGACGAATTCAAAGAGATCCTCCGGTCTGAGGAAGGACCCACGCCAAACACTTTGCCCATCTTCTTCCGCGCGTGCGAAACCCTGCCAAACGGCGTCAAGGAAGCGCAGAAGATGCTTCAGAAAATCAAAGCCCTTGAGATCCCGATGGATCGAGGATTGTTCCTCGCGTACGCTAGGGTTTTTGCTGTGCAGGCAAACCACAATTTACTAATACAGGCACTGGAATCGGTGAACTCTAATTTCGGCCTTTTGCCTGATAGCGATATGTACGTCTTACTTTTTCCTTCTTATATGAAATGAAAAAAGGAAAAGATAAAAAAAAAAAGGATAAGAGAGAAGCTGACTAGTTGGATGTTCTAGGCTCGCTCGAATTTACAATGCGTGCCCGCATCAGATTTTCAAAGAGGCGTTTGAGGAATGGGCCAAGATCAAACTACCTGCTCTCTGGCGTCATCTGGAGAGTGTACCCAGACAAAACAAGGGAGAGGAGGAGGGTCTGTGCTTTGAAGGGTATGATGAGACGCTCGAGCCGTAAAAGGTTTGAAACATAATGAAACCTCGGATGTGTACAGGTATGTATATAGAGAGATCGGGATGTGAGGAAAAGGAAAAACACCTGTTGTAAATTATCTAAAAGTGGTTGAACCAAGTGGCCATTCATCGATTGCTGCATGCACGTGGCATGATATCAAATCTGTATAAAACTAAATGTAAATAAATGATTAAACATTGATTTCCAGAACCGCATTCTTTTCTCGTTTTGCTGTATACAGGCAGGAGAGAAGATAGAACCCTTTTAATATAATGGTGTATAGTAAAAGCACACGGAAAAAAGAAGCAAACGCCTAGGTCTCACATTGTAATGCATACATGCAATTCCTGCATTAATCCATAACATGCTGTCCAATAGTTTTACTTGGATAGCATCTGTTGACCGAAGTTTTTGGACATGCTTTTATTCTGTTAGCAAAACTGTACTTTGTCGAATGTGGGAGAAGGGAGAATGGATGAGCTTACAAGTCAAAGAAGGCAAACTGGCTCGGACTGCTACCATATTCGTACACAAATCGACTGGCGAGGTAACTGCCAAAGATTGATTTCAGATAATTCTCGGGGACCTGTGATCAAACGATTAGTCTGTTTGTCTTTTCTGTTTTTATCGAGAGCGGAATGAAGACAAATGAAGAAAGCGTACCCGTTTCATGATCGTGTCTAACCCAACCTTCTCGAGAAGGAGACCGGGTAGCGCCTTGAGAAGGACCGTGTGTCGGAGCGCAATGTTGTCCCACAGAGACGTCTTTTGCAGTTCCTCGTCCAGGTTGGTGATGGCCAGACTTAGTCGGTCGCTGAGCACACTGCGCAATAGGCCGGTCTGCTCGTGCTCGCGCCAGATGGCCTCGAATTCGAGCGTGGCATTGCGTTTGATGACCTCCTGGACTTCCTTGACGTAGGCCTGGTAGAAGTCCGGCACTGTGCCGTCTTCGTGGACGCACATGTTTTCGACAAACTCTTTGTCGTCGAAAGAGAGAGAGGCCAGGACCTCGAGGGATGAGGATGTCACACCACCCTTGTTGGCCGAGGCGTCCTTGTACAAGATGCAACCGGCCTTTTCTAACCGCAGCTTGGCGTCTTGTGTAATGAAAAGGTTGGCGCCCTCGACAATGTACGGAACCACCGACTTGCCGTTCACAATCAGTTTGTGCACGGTGCTCAGATCGATCGATTCTGGCCGTCCGCCGCACGGGACGAACAGGTCGACCGACGGGTCGTTTCGCAGGTGGAACTTGTTGCGGAAGACCATGCCGTTGTTGACGACCTCGCCAGAGGGCAGTTTGACGTTGGCATCCTCGACGAGGACACGGTATCCTTGAGGCGACAACTTGGCCAGGTCGAACTGAGAGATCATGGCGCGTTTCTTGGCCAGTCTCACCAACTCGTTTCGGTCCAAGCCGTTGGGGTCGACAAGCACACCTGATCCATCGACAATGGCGGTATATTGTTCGTTGCCCAACAGGATCTCGTTGGACCCGAGATCGCCGTCCGGTCCGCCCGTCTGCAGTTTTCGCACGGTTGACTGGTCGATGTTCAACTTGCGGTAGATGCCCAGAACATACTGGCGCACAGAGAGCGTGGTCATACCGTAGGTGTCGTGCGGGATGCCACCAAGCTTGGGGCTCTTGCCAGTGAAGAAGGACTTCCACCACGAGGCACCTCGTTTCCTAGCATGCTCGGTGGCCCAGTCGACCAAGTCGGCCGTGTTCTCGTCCGGACCCATGAACAAAATCTCGTCTTTTCCGTGGAGGTCGACGATCGGGTCTTTGATGCCAGGGCTGGTTGGAGGAATAAGAAGATCCAAGATACTGTCGATGTACTTTTCAAACGCCACGCGAGCTTTGTCCTGGTGCTCGACGTCCAAGAGGATGACACCCTTGGCACCGCCTTCTGGGATATCCTTGTTTTTACGCTGCTGCGTGTTGGCAAGGTTGTAGTTCTCGTCGAACAGAGACCGGGCATTGATACTATAGGCTTCCTTGTTTCTGCTCTTGACGATCCGGATACCGCCTCGGGCAATATCGCGGAAACGGAGATGGAAACCCCTGAACTCGGAGCTGATGACCAGGAACATGCCATACAGGGGCTGGGGGTATTCGTGGCCCGGGAGGAAATCCGGGTTCAAGCGGAAACTCAGGCCGACCTTAGTGGGGGTATAGAAGTTGGTCTTCAGGACTGCCTTGTTGAAGACGCGGAAGGCCATCATGACCATTTCATCGTGTTCGTTAGTGACCGTCTTGGCAATGAGGTCCTTGAGGCCAGCATCATCCAGGATCTCGTCGACTTGCAAGCGCAGATAACTCAGGGTGGGGAGGAAGTCGTCCTCCGGGTGGCCGGTTTGCACGTAGTGCGTGTTGGCAAAGTCGAGGTAGAGTTTGTGGATCAGTTCGGGATATTTGTTGATGATTTCCGAGATGTAATCGGACGTAAAAGTCTCGGTACGGAGCCGCTTCTTGATCTTGGCCAACAACTCGGCGTGCACGCTGTTGTTGGAGTCCAGCAGCGCCGTCAGCGAGGTGTACTCCGAGCCCAGCCGGTTTAGGAATTGCTGAATGAAGACCCAACCGCAGTGAGAGTAGATGGTTTCCTGCAAACTCAGGCGGCCGCTGGCAAAATGGTTCTGGAAGCGGTTCTGCGGAATGCAGTACAGCAGGGAAACCTCTTTCATGATCTGATTGATAGCCGCCTCGATGGGCGGGTGCTTTTGCGAGATTCCGGAGCTGCTGGTGGGCCGCAAATACAACGAAATGACGTTGATGCCGTTGGAGAAGCTTTCCAAGTACTTCCTCGAGCTGGTCAAGCGATAGTAGTGGTAGAGGTCCGACAGCGCGCTGAAGATGCCCATGGCAGATCCCTGGCGGTAAGCCACCACCAGGCGCTTCTCTCGGCTCCCTTCGATGTCGTAAATCTCGATGACGGGACCCGTCCGCGAGACCGCGGTCGTGATGATCTCCTGGTAAATCGCCTTTGTGTTCTCGGTCGCTTTCTGGAGGAAGCGTTTCTCGCCGATGATCTCGATGTTCGTCTCGTCCGGGCTCGGGTTGGGGTGGGCAAACTGGCACTTGTAGACGAAATAGCAGCGCAACTGCTGTTCGGTCTCGCCGGGCAGCGGGCTCGTCGACCGGAAGCTCTCGATTCGATAGCTCACACCGGGCCGCGATCCGTCGATATACTTGCTATCAATGCGGGACTCATAATTTGGCCCACTGAAGGACGTGACACCGGGCTTGCTGGTGTCGATGTAGACAGCATGATCCTCGTCCTCCTTGTCTAGCCGAATCTCCAGACGCTTGTCGTCGCGCGCGTAGGCCGCGACTTTGGCGGCGTACAACGACAAGATTTGCGTGACGATCGACTCGACCGACTCGGTCTGGAAGTACATGTCATCGATCCCGAGCATGTTGTAGAACCAAGTGGTTTCGGAGATGACGAAGTCACTGGGGAAGAAGCCTTTTTCTTCCAAACGGTCCATGACTGCAAACACACAAGGATTGGATCCGTTAGCTACAAGCGCCATCCCGTAGTCTGGAGAGGCGGTCTAGATCTCAACGTACCTTCCTCCATTTGCTTCTGCTTGCCTTCGAACTTGGAGGCAATGTAGCCGGTACCCTCCTCGGGAAGAACCCGATGGCCGGGGATCCCCAGGTGCGTCGGCTGTGGCGAGGGCTGGCGGCCGGGGGTCCTGACGACATTGTCGAGATGTTTGTTATGGGGAAACCGCTGAAAGCCGATGGGAGTGCTCGGGCCAGACGAGCCATTATCCAGGGTGAGCCGCGGGGTGGACACGCCGCCCACCGCTGGAGAAGGCAGACCCTCTGACGGAGGGTGAGCCGAGCCGGGATCGATCGACATGATGAGCAGTACTCAACGGGCTCGGTGAGTGGAACAAAAAGGTCCGAGAGCGATGAGTTGGAATCAGAAAAAAGTGCCTGATGGGCGGAGGAGCTGGCTCTTATCAGTTTGGTGATGAGCGGTCAGCTGTGGACTCGAGATAACGGGGGAATTCTGGACGGATTCCAAAACGGTCCCGAGCAATCAGACACCGGTGTCAAGGAATTGGTTGACCAGATGCCAAGGCAGAGAAGCTCGTAGTGGCAGACGAGTACAATCGCGACAAGCAGAGACAAGCAATCCAGAGTTGCACAGGGTGGCTGGAACGAGGGAGCAGGAACGGCCGGGAAGCTTATCCGAGTGCAGACTGTATCACCACAGCGGACGCCATGCAACAGAAGAGGAATCAGATGGTGTTCAGGAAAGACAGGAAAAGTCTGTTACGATCCTTGCCCTTGTCTTTTTATGGTATTTTTTTTTTTTTTTTCTCTCTTGATGAGATCCCAAAATAACGAGTGGATTCTTGCGCTCCCCTCGGTCGTGGCTGGAGGGGATGGCGGGGGGATATATAGTAAAAGCTGGGAGAGTCGACGTCAGCGCCCTCAGCTCTCTTCATTCGGCGGCAAGATGCGGTCAGGTACGGCGGGGAGCTAAACCCGTTGGGATCGTAGCGTCCCGAGCTATGTGGCGATCCGGAGTATCGCTGGTATTTACCGGTACCGTACCGTCACCGTTCTGGACTCAGCTACCACTTCTGGCCGGCTGTGGCTTCCACCAGGGTTGAGCCGAGGCGGGGCAGCGTCACGGTCATGTACCGGTCATTTTCATCTCGGCCCTGATGCTATAATTATCTGTATATCACATTTTACACATTTTACATGAGTGTTTCCACCCCCGAGCGGCCGCCGTGAGTGGCCGGCGGCGCCGTCCCGTCATTACGCTGCCGTACAGTATTACTGTGTTTATCCACGCCAGCAAAGAACTTCTTTTTCCGGAAGATTTAAATCATCAATCAATAATAATGAGCGTGTTCTTTTTTTTTTTTTTTTTTTTTTTTNGGCAAGGGGAGGAACAAAAAGGTCAGAGTCCTACGGAGCGACTACGTGTTCGCCTTATCGGGCAGTCATACGAGCATGCGCCAGGGCCCAAGCTGCGGCTCGGAATCTCTGATCTGATAACACAAATAAACATGTCCAAGCAAGTACCTGGAATTTGCTTATCTGACAAGTATCCTGTCCTGGTATTCGGCATACCACTAGCACCGCCGAACTGCCGGCTTTGGTACCAGAGACTTTGAAGGTCGGATGTCAAGTCTTGATAGTTAGTTGGTCAATACGCACTAGCCATAGGGATCTTACCAGTATCATTTAGCACTGATCCGAAAAAGTGCAATAGAACGTAAAAAAAAAAAAGGGAAAAAGAAAAACACGTCATTTATTGCCGGCTTCTTCCCATCGCAAGCGAATCAATTATTCCCCCATTCAAATGAAGAGAGCAAAAAGCGCAAAAAACACAAAAATCGCGCACAAATCATTTCTTCATCGAATTGCGAATTGGAAGCTATTATTAATGAATTACCTCACAGAAACGACGATGAAGCCAAAAAGCGCAAAGAAGGACAGCCGACAAGACCTGACGGAGTGTTCCAGACTGTACAGTGGGGCGACGATCCCACGGCGTGCTCTTCTTGCATTTTACTTGTCGTGTGGAAAATTTTCCACCCCGCAGATAGGTTGAAAGTCCCTCAAAATTCGAATTAGAACGAAACAAACTGATTTTGGCTGGTCACTTGACGGATTGAGTTTTTTTTTTTTTTTTTACCTTTTTCTTCACTGGAGAGTGCCAATTACCGCGACTTGGTGAGATTTTCCAATGGATCGTGAAAAAAAAAATAGGATTTGAGTACCGCTAGTGAGCGAATAGAAACGGATACGTAAGGTATTACCTTGCCAATACCGGCTTCCCCCGATTTTGGCGACTAGTGGTGATTTTCACAGTCTGGGGAAGACGCTTATTACGAGATGAAAAACCTGGGGATTCTGCACTGTGCGTCGCAACGGGTCGGGTCAGGTCGATAACATCTCATGGCCCTGTCGACTACCGGATCCAGATGCTATTGTAACCATACTCGTCGTTCCTGGAACGCAGCGTTGGCCGGCGGTTGCCGAGGATAAGCGCCGACATTGAAAAGCAGCCACGACCTGATGGTGCTGATTCTGGAAGCCCCGAGATCGCCAAGCCCTGCCACGTGGTTGTTTCCAGCTAGCTTCGAACGGAAAGCGATGCTATATTAATGCAATCAGCCCCCCTGTGCTTGGACCAAACTCCCATACAAAGATTGATTGTCTGTACTCCAGTCCGCCCCGTACAGTATGAAACACAGATGAAGAACATACAGCTAGCTGTACGGTACCTGTCCCCCTGCGGTCATGTGAGCAAAATAAATATCGTGATGGAGCTTACAAGTCCGAGCTTGTGGTGCCGGTCCACGGGGTGTAGTCGGCTGACCGCCGCAGGGCTATGCTCTTCCTCAACGGTTGGTAAGCATCACCCACGCCTTCGCTCCTGAGCGCTTTTTGTTGGGGTTCGGGATAACGATACCTGTCTCGGCCTTGGTTTAGCCCTGTGCAGTCCTTGGCTCTGGTTTTGAGTTAATCAAGGGCCTCTTCGCGGCTAGGGCTAACGGGCTGATTATTTGCAACTCATCCTTGCTCGATGCCGGGCGATCCGTGGCAGGGGCAGATTCTTGCGCACGAGACCCGTTGAGGATATCCAGGAAATGGCCGGTCCAGCAGTCGCCCGGATCATCCCATCAGTACTAACAAAGCGAGATGCTTCAGCGTTACTCCATCCAATCCCCTTGAATCTCTGCAAGCACGTTGCGGTTCCCCAGCTGCAAGCTGATTGGACGGAATGTTTCTGTCTACCAATCAATGGATGGCGTCAACCACTGTCGTTATTACTTAATGTGCCCTGAAACTGGTCCCAAACCACGTGACTTCCTGCTGTCATTGACAATTATGGGCATATTGCCGGCCTTGGTTCCTTGTCTCGACCGGGCATTTCGAAATCGCGGATATGACAGTCTTGGCTTTTGGCATGCATGGGTTCAGAGCAATAGCGGTTATTTCCTCTTCTGTTGCGCTGGGCTCTCTATGTAATTATGTATCTATCTGTATGTAACGACATTTTAACAATTAAAAAGAGCGGAGAGAGAAGGGGTCTGGGGGTGAGAACCGTCGAACCGGAGACGTCAGAAAACAACGGGTCTATCCCATTCGAGGTTGACTGCATAACCCCCGCTGGTTATGCGGGACTGCTTGAATGGGTGCGGCTCAACTTATTGTCCGGCTATCGCGTGCTTCTCACTTCTCCATCACCCCCAACCCCCCGTCCGTGACAATGAACACGACAATCCGAGGCCCACGAGCGAGGCGATATGCCGGTTTGTGTCAACAAAGGTATTGCATTAGTGAGGATCCTCGAGACCAAAGGCAAAGTTGCCAAATTGAAGTGAAGTTCGGCGCTGGGTCGTCATTGCATCGTTCTGTCCGAGCAATGAGAATTGATAGCATTGTCCCGCCGGACTCTTTCGATGACTTCCAACAGCAAGCAGCCGAAACCAGAGTCGAGACTACGGTCGGCTCGGTCCAGTAAGTTTTGTGAACTATGCAGTCCTGTCGACCGACGTTGCTTGCTAGTTTTATCGCTATTGCAAGGTCCCACCAGATACAGTGTTGCCAGTATTGCCAGGAGACGTCGCGAAGCGATATAAATCAAGGGGTTAGCACATCCGGGCAAGGCTCCTCAGCCATGCACCTCAGCCATGCAGAAGTGCCGGCTTCGCGTCTGAGTCTTCCATCCCCGTGTTGCGTCTTGTGATTCCACTTGTCGATTGTGACTGGCATGCAAACTTGAAGTCCGCCGTAAAGTCATTTCTCCTCGTTCGTCCCACAGCACGCGCCGGTTGAGTGTAAGCCGAGATAATGGCTGCATTGTCCCTGGATCTAATTACGGTTCTGGCGAAGGCGCGAGAAGAGTGCTCGCTGTTAGTTTTTGGGGTACTCTCACCAGTGCAAGATGTTGACCTCCTCTTCCGAAGCAAAAGCGAGTGCGACTTCCCTGCGAAGGAGACTCGGCAGGGACAGTCCAGTCGGGCAAGTCATTCTGCCGGTGCATTAGAGCTATGAACCCACCGCCCAGCCCACCGCCTGTCCCTTCAACGTTTTGGCCATGGATTGCTCTGCATTGTCGGCATTCTAGCAAGCGACGGCTTCTCTGTTGTCCGCGATGATGACGGAGATCACAGGATTAACATAAGAAATAATAAGATATCTCCACCATCAACGAAAAGGGAGTTCACCAATGCGGTATATGGTCACCCAATTCCGCCGCGCTCCCCTAAATTGTTCCAGAAGGTCGACCGAGCTTCCGCAGCACGGGGCTGGCCATTGCGCCTTCTTGCAATACGGACAGGCGGCCAATCAGCGGAGATGCAGAACAAGCGGTCAGTTGTGGCCCGATCAGTGATTCGCTGGTGTTTCCTGTTGCGGCAGGCAATCTGCGGGATTGGCCCGTTCGGGAGCCTCATCCCTTGTTTTGTGAACACACAGGCGACAAGAGAGTACACAGTCCTCCTCCGAGCTGGGCTGAGCTGTAATCCAGGAATCCGGCTGGATTGCAGTTTCAAAAGAAATCAACACAAGACTACTATCAATAAGACAGACCGGCCAAAAGACAAGGAACACATTAGTTGCCCCGTAGTGCTGCTCCTAGTCCGGAGTACATGCCAGTACCTCACTAGCCTAGCAGGACCCGAATCGGCGGGCCCGGGGAATGCCCGGGGCGACGGGCCCAGAAACGCAACGAAGAAGTTGGGGAAGCCCTTCGCCGCCCGCCCCCCCCCCNGTGGGCCCCCGTCATTCCTTTGCCAACTAGCGACACGATGATGATGGTCTGATTCTCCTGCCCAACGGACGGTCTATGGCTACTCTGTACTCCGTACTCATGTCTATACAGTAACTTGGTGTGGTGTATTCATTGCCTTTGCTCTAGACTCGGCTCTGCTGCCATTTTGCAAAGCATGGCTCCAGAGTCCAGAGTCGAGGTATAACAATGACTAAGTCACGGAGTTCTTCCGTAAATTGAGTTTTCCCATACCACATCCAAAGCAGGAAATAACCCGCCGGGTATATAGCTCCACCCGGCATCCTCTTCCCAATCCTCTGTGCGATCGTCTCCAGGCAGACGGCGTTTTTATTCAGACTGCGCCGTTGGACATGTGTCATGTCCTACCGGTGCTTGGTGGCAGCGAGCGACTGTGTCCTTTGCCTTGGATCGTACCTCCCAGAAACGGAGGCGATCAAGGAAGCACGGTCGATAACAATCAGTTGGAGCTGGGAACTCGACGCAAATGTAGATAGATCGATAGGTTTACTGTTAATCCTTCTGATCATCAAGTGTGTATTCCTTTTAGCTGGGTTTGCAGAAGAGATGAGAAAGATTCATTGGCCTATCTCAGTCAGCTTCATCTCCACAGTTGACTGGCCGGCGATCTAGCAGGCGACTTGGTCGCATCAAATGGCTCTTACGACGAATGGTCTTCGCCAGCCAATTTGGGCCGTCCACATCATCAGCGCCCAGGGAGACGCCCACCCACCCCTTGTATGTGACTGCGCCGTTCTGGATCGTTCTCGTGTTGGACTGATCCGACCCGCGTCCAGCGCCGATTAACACAAGTAAGACAGAGTACAGAGTCGTACTAACATACCAACTAAGATTTCGATAGATAAATAGGGCGGTCCGGAAGCCGCCTTCCCGGTTTTCCTTGTTCCCTTCTTTCCTACTTTGACCGCCCTCCTTCTTTCCTCTTGCTCTATCCGTCCGTTCTCCTTGCGCGTTTGTCTCTCCCCAACACCAACCAAGAACATCAACAACAACAATAATAATAATTCCTACTGCTGCTACGGACCCCAGGAGAAACTATCTTACCCATCCCTACTTCTACTATCGTGAGTTCGCCAGGAGAGAATCGAATTTGTCCAATTCTCCAGAGCTTCCCGTTGACAGTGTGTTCTCGTCTAGTGGTTACTGTCGGGAAATTCCGGCCGAGGCCGCCGCGTTTGTCGTTCTTATCGCGCGCCAGAAACGTGATTCTAGCGCAAACTCTCTCCAAGTTGTGACGCCAGTGATCTGCGTTTGTTCAAGCTGAGCTCTCTGGTTCCCTGTCTCGGCGCGTTCCCTCGGTTCTTCGGCCGGCCCAGTCTTCTTCTCCAGGCAATCACAAGCTTGCCAACTACGTACTATCACACACCATTAATAGCGCCGATTCGCAAAGCAACCTGGTTTCCTTCTCTCTACCAACCATACACCACAAGGATACAAAAAAACCAAGACCGAAGGAGAAGCCATTCAGTTGCTTTCCCCGTCCTGACACAGCTCCAATGGCATCCACCATGTCGCAAAGCCGCTCTCCATCCAGCCTCAATCTAATGGCTCCCACTGCCACTTTCAGCCATCAAGACATCTTCCGTGCCCTGGAAGCCTCGGCCTCCATGCTGCCCAAATACTACACCAATGCCAACAATGCCGAGTCAGCGTCAGAGCCAAGGTCGCCGTCATCGTCTGCTGAAATGGACGGCCCTCACCATATGCATCAGCCTCCACCGCCGCCGCCATCGCCGGTCGGTTTTCCCTCCAGCCCTTCATTCCGCGGCAGATAAGGGGGACTATAGAAAACAACATCAACAACAAAGCAGCGAAGCGGCAATAGCGCTGCGTCCTGATGCTTGTTGCAATGTTTCTTCTTTTTTTTTTTTTCTCTTCTCTCGCTGTTTTCATACTTGGGCCTCTCAGGGAAGCGCGCCGCTCCCTCTAGGTGAGACTGTACGCCATAACTAATTAATTCGACGGGTCAATCCGGGGTGGGTGGATCGGTTTGGTCATGGTTTCTTTTTCGCTTGCGGTAATCAGTCTTGTTTCCAGGCTTGCTGTACATAGTTTAATTGATAGTCTCGGGCGGGCGTTGCGTGTAATCGGGTGGGTAATGGATGGGATCCGGCGTTTGATATGTTGTTCGTTGACCAGTTTTAATTCACTCCGTCTGCTTCGTTTCTCTTGACCAAAGGCAGAGCTCGAGTTGTAGTCTCTCCGACGATAAGCATAGCCATAGCTTTTCGGCCCAAGGCAGACTAGCGTTCAAGCCGTCAACCCGGAGTCTGGCGAGCAAGACTGGCATCCACCGCGGGAGCCAGATTGTCGGCGTCACGATCGATGTGGTCATACAGCTCCTCTAGTTTCCTGGCGGCATTGATGTCGCCTGCAATCGCGTCTCGGTTCAGTTGGTGGATCAAATTGAGACGCTCCTCGGTCTGCGCCCACCGGCTCACTTTGTCGTCCGACGGCCGGCCGCTTCTTTTCCCGAGTATCAGGTCTGTCTCCCCCTTGGCGCGCTTAATGTCCATCATCTCCTGCAGAAAGCGTGCCTGGGCTGTGTTCGCAAATGGTCCTGCTGGGTCTGCTTCTGGGTGATCGAGCTCTCGGGGTTGTTGCTGTTGCTGCTGAGTAGCTTCTGTGTTGGCTGCTGCCCTTGCTGTTGACGACGACGGTCCGTCCTTCCCCTGCTCCGGCGGATCAGCCGCGACGAGATGGACCCTTCGTCCGATGAGTTTGACGCGGTTGGCCGCAATGAGAGAGTAATTGGTGCCTTGTTTGAGAAAACTAGGGTCCCCCGCGTTGTCGACATTGCCGTCCTGGTCGTTGTCCCCATCACCGCCCTCCTGGTCAATTTCGCGCCGCGTGAAATGCATGTCTGTGCCGATCATGTCTGCCCATTCGCAACTGAAGATCTGGTTTCCGTACGAGATCAAGGGATTGTCGCTGTGGAGTTCCATGATCTGGATTCGGTTTTCGGCGTTGTGGTCGCGGTCAGTGCTGGCGCCAGGTTCTGCGGGGCGTGCTCGCTCGGGGTTATCAAGGTTGTCATCGTGGTCGGGCGAAACGGCTCGTGATGGTGAAGAAGGCGTCGCATCTGTGGATTCGAGTGCCGGCTGTCTACGGCGACGAGGCTTGATTGGCCCGCTATACGAGGTCAGGTCGACATTGACGAAGAACGTCTGGAAAATCCATTTTCTTTGAGTCAGGTTATCGAATTTCTTTGGAACGGAGAATGGGAGCAGGCACCTCTGTCTTGTTGTCGTCGTACTCATATTCGTACTCGGATTCAGAATCGGTCATAATCACGCAGCCAGACACTTCCTTTGAAATTCACTTGTTTGTGGCGTTTGTCCATCGACTGCTCCAGTCTGAAAAAGATCAACTGATGGTTTGACGTGTTGTTCTCTTTTTTTTCCTTTCGTTGCTCTCCGCTGCTTGTGACGCGACGGTAGACTGAGCGCATGCGCTAAGCCCGTTTGGGACTGCATGGTTTTTCTGCTTGCGACTGTGCTGTCGCGGGCCGGGGTTGGCATGCACAGAATCAAGAGGATTGATGGTATGTAGGGATGGGAAATAACAGTCGCTCGTTGTGTATCTATATATAGTTACCTGTGTAGTATTCCACGATTGAACCCAAAGGCCGGCTTTGGAAGAATCAGTGCGCCACGCAGAGATATATATATATGTATGTATGTATGTATATATTCATAGCTATACATGCTATACATTGCACAACACAAATGCCCCCCCCAGTGTTCTGCACACCCACATGCACCCATTCAAACATCCCAAAACGAATCAATAGTACCCGCGACGGTACCAGCACATCGTGTCTTCATTGAGAACCGATTTACCGATTACTTATCATCGCACACTCTCGGCAGTTGCAGAGGGCAAAATCCAACGATGCCCAGCGGCCTTTCCCGTTTGGGAAACGTCAGCGCCGATGACAGCTGGGCTGAGGGTTTTATGTCAATCCCCTAAACCTAAAGTCTTAATAATAAGCCGTCGATAGACGTAACAAGCCCGATCTAGACGTCAGGTCCACGTAAGACATGGGCCACGACCGCACGGCATGCAGGGCTCACGCAGATTTCTCTACTCCTCTCTGTACATCTTTCCCACATAACTGGGTGCTGTACAGAGGTACAAACGCATGCATCGGCAGGTGATGCACTGCAGTAACTCTGCGAACCTGCAACGCCGTACGGTATTGTAAAAGGCGGCCAGGGCAAACAGCGATTGGCTCGTGGGGCGCCTCGGTGGGGAAGGCGGGCGATCGTCCAGTGGCCGAGATCGGGTCCGCCGGGTGTTACTGACGAGTGACTGGAAGTGCCTGCATGACCGCCGCCCAACTCTTTTTCTCTTCCCCTTCACTTTTCTCTTTCCCCCCTCTCGTTTCGTTGTCCGCCCGTTCGCAGCACGGAATCACACGTCCCTGCGCCTCGCTACTGTCCGGCTTATTCGAGGAACGCTCACTTTTGCCTTCGAGCCGGAATGCCCCTCAGATAGTCTGGCTGTGCTGCTCTGGTGCATCCGATTCATCCGGATCTCTCGGTATCTCTTATTCTTATGTAGATACATGTATACATCATCCGCCTTGGCCGTCTCCTCTCCCTGCTTCGCTCCTTCGACCCTCTCATTGTGGCACCAGTCGTCGCTCCTCCAAACTGTCCGGTCGTTTACCTCCCTGCTACCAAGCTAATATATTTCCTCTTGCCCATTTGAACCTCGACTCGCCCTTTTTCAAGCAGCACTCGGAACTTGCGGAGGCATTCGTCGTCTGTCCCAAAAACGCACAAGTCCCTGGGCTACGGCTCGGGACCTCCTGCTAACTGCTTGGGGCAATGCCGCGCCGACTCGTCAAGACGGCGATTGTCTTGCTGTCCGCGCTGATTATCTACATATCCACCGTCAGCCTTCTACGCGCCGTTAAGCCGTCCTTGTTCATCTGGTCCGAAGAAGATCGGGAGGAGCGGGAATGGGTAGCAACGTCAACGTCGTGGCTGGACCGGAAGCTGTGCCATTTCTTCGGACTGTGTGGAATCGCCCACGTCCATTTTAGCTATTCGTCGAGTGGCCATGGTCGAGCGCTCAATCAGGGTCCTATTTCCGCCGGCGGCGAGGACGAGAGCTGGCGCCTCGATTGGACAGTTGCTGCTGGCAACCTGACCACGGATGCCGAGTTTTTGGACGAGATTCCGGAGTATGTGCTAGAATACGCGCCCCTGGTTCACTTGTTCTCTGAAGAGGAGTTCTGGCCCGGCGACATCGCCGAGCATTTGCGATACACAACGCCGCAACTCAACTACACCCCCGTCCAGGCGACATGGCAACACCCTTCGTTGCACGACCTGAACGAACTGAACCGATGGCAGATGGGTCGATATGTCTTCCTCACCAGCAATGACAATGTGGAAGACCGACCGGCCTGGCTAAGCGGGGAAGCCAACATCCCCCAGCCTGTTCCGGAGCAACCGGACCCTGAAGACCCCCTCCCTGACGAAGACCCCATATCCGACGTCGACGACGACGACGACCGCGGCAAGTGGTACGATGCCGGGGACTGGTCTGACCAGGTCGGAGCCCGTATCCACTCAGCAGCTGCTGCGCAGCACGCCTTTCACTGGGATGCAGCCGGTGAGCTCCGCAAGCGGTATGGCGGAAAGCGCGTCCGGGGAGGACGCAGTGATGCACCCGCGGTCTTGGTGCTTGTGGACAAGGGGAACGACATTGTGGATGCCTTTTGGTTCTACTTTTACAGCTACAACCTGGGCAATACAGTCCTGAACGTTCGGTTTGGCAACCACGTCGGCGACTGGGAGCACTGTATGGTGCGATTCTACCAGGGCCGTCCCAAGGCGCTATTCCTCAGCGCCCACACCGCGGGCGAGGCCTTTAGCTACGATGCGGTTGAAAAGCATGGGAAAAGGGTAAAAATTTTTTATTTTTCTTTTGTTTGGTGCTTCCCTGGACTGGTTCGTATTGCTAACATGTCTCTGCAGCCTGTCATCTACTCCGCCACCGGTACACATGCCATGTACGCCACTCCCGGAATTCATGAGTATGTGCTGCCTTGGGGACTGCTCCACGACCAGACGGACCGCGGCCCGCTCTGGGACCCTCTGTACAATTCGCACTTTTACACGTACAACTATCTAACCGACACACTGCAACCGTCGTCTCTCTCCCCTCTGGCGCCGACCGAGTGGTTTTACTTTAATGGCCACTGGGGGGACAAGTTCTACCCGCTCGGTGATCGGCGCCAATACCGGTTTGCCGGACAATACCACTACGTCAACGGCCCGCTGGGCCCGCGCTTCAAGCATCTCGGCCGACGCAAGGTCTGCCAGGGCGGCTACCGCAAGCCATGCGTGATCCGCAACTTCGTTGACGAGGAGAACCGCACTAAGGGCTGGCCTGGTGTTGGTGCTGGTGAGGAGCCCGAGGACGAGGAGCTCGAGTCGATCATGGGCCGGCGTGCCAGTGCTCTCAGCTCGCAAAAACAGTGACACTACCCATGAGCTTTAGAATTCTCGCTATTTTGTGTTCTTGCTTTTCTTTCTTCCTGCTTCTTTCGTAGATCGGACGGAGTGTGCTTGTTCCTTTTATTTTCGGGGTTCGGATTTTTATTTTTTGCTTTTACATGTCTGTCGTTACGTTCTTGCTGCGTACTTCTTATTATACCCCCCCACCCGCTCATGTTGCTATGAACTATCCTTTCTCTCACGACTCACTATCTTCTTATTGCTCCCATTACCAGACACCCCGTCCGACTTGAAGACGCTTAGCGTTTACCAGTCAAGTCATAGAACTAGACAGAATAATACAACTGCATACATGAGAAGAGAAAACAAAAAAGAGTACATGACAACAAAGTAGTAATGTATGTAATGTAGTACATGTGTAATATGTGCATGTGTAGGTAGGTAGGTAGGTTTGTGTACATGCGATGGGCCGGGCTATTATTGCCTAATGCAGTAACTATTTCTACAAAGCATGAACTGGAAAGCAAAAATGACGATGCTACGCTTGATAGATATATGACTATTGCAAATGGAAAGAATTTTGATTCCTTACTTGATATCGTTGATTTATACTTGTGTCCAAAAGTTCCCAATCATCTTACCATTTGAATCTAATCGATAATAACAGAAACTACGGCATGGATACGCTGCAAACAAGCGGCGATTAATCCAATATTTGAAAATTAAAAAGAATAATAAAACGTAGACTGCAGGAAAGAAAAAAACAAGGACTATTCTCAGTATAACACCGTAATGAAATCAAGCAAACGCGATCGATCAAGCGTTGGGGAATATTAGAGCACTGTAGATGATAACACAAGAAAAAAAGGAGACGAGCCTGAAACGCGATGACGACGGGAAATAAAACAATGTTGAAAAGAAAAAAAAAGAATAAAAAACAAAGAAAGAAAAGAAAAAGCAAGTAAGAAAGGAGAATAGAAAATAAAGAGCGATCCCATAGCAGACGCCCCAATATCATAGACGCAAACCGATATGATTCTGAAAGTAAAAGAGGAAAAAAAGAAAAAAGCCCTGTCAATTCGACGACAAATGAACCAACACCATGAACGAACCGTAACCGTCTACCATCAATAAAAAAGAAAATACAAACCTGATGTTGTTGTCAGGTTACACTCTGGCTGGCCGACGCCGAAGACCAAAGTCTTGTTCTTGCAACTCTCTGATCAGCCGCAAGCTCTCAGGATCCGCATCCTCGTTGCCAAAGCTCGCGCGCTCCCGTTTGACACTTGACGGAGACACTTGCTTTCTCTCCACCGCCGGCGACGCACTCTTTTTCTTGTGCGACGACGTTGGCCGAGACAATGTCTTTCTGGAAACCGACGACGGCGCACTGCTTGTCTTTCCAGTCAATCTGGTAGGCCCACTCGATGCCCGCCGGGCTCCTGATCGTGGCGTCTTTGCGTCCTGCTCCGGCACATATCTTTCGACCTGGCGTGGCTGACGCGACGAGTGGCGAGAACTCGACGTCGGTGTGTGCAACACCTCATGGTCGCCCTCAAGAGCGATATGCTGCCCTTCATTGGCGTGTCCCATCGTGACTTCTGCTTCTCCGACAAGTGACGTTGGTGGAGACACTAGTAGATTTGTCGGTTGACTAGGCTGTGTCTGTATCGGAACAACAGCTTCGGCATCTCCATCTATCTTCACCGCAGGCGGGGATGCATAAGAAACGGTCTCACTTGGCATCTCCTTTGACGGTTGGTGCTGCTGCCTGAGCTTTTCCTCAGGCGGAGAGTGGACCGTCGTCAGGTCCTCCTTGCCATGTTGGTAATATCCAACACTATTCGGAAGCACATGTTCAGCCGAGAGGAGCTGGTTCTCCTCTGAGCCGGCGTAAGCATTCGGTTGCACAAATCCAGCTTCGGGCTTTGGACGTTTATTGATGGTTGGTGCCAATTCATCGTCATTCGGTCTCGGCCGTTTGCTCGAAGGTGCTGCCCGCGGTTTCGCCCGTTCCTGAGCTTTGACCGGGTCAATTCTCCCATACTCGTCATGGATACACCGTCGCTAAGAGATTTTGTTAGTACCGACAGCTCTAACGCGCTATTACGAATGAATGCCTACCTTGCTCTTACGACACTCGTCGCAGGCTTTGCTCCGTCCCTTTTTGGCACCATTGACGCTGTTCGGACTGGTATCTAGAGGCCGTGAATAAGCCACAGATGGTCTTCTCAGAGCACCCGCAAACATATTATCTTGGGTAACCGCATCAAGCTGGTCGAATGTCACGCCGTTACCGCTTTCGTAAGCGTTCGGGTTCGACCCAGAGGCCAGCGCATTCAACACAGATGCCGCGTCGTGCGCGAGAATCGACTGTCGATGCGGATCGACACCGTCATACGCGATACCAGGCGACGGCTGTTCGGGAGCGACAAGGATGTTGTCGCCTTGCTCGTCCTTGTGACGGCATTTGATACGTCTCTTGCGGCACGCGTCGCAAGCCACCCGCTTCGGACCCAATCCCGAGCTCCTGCTTGGGTTTCGAGGCTTGGTTGTCTCCTCCTTGACGATCGGGACTGCCATTTGCGTAAGTGCCTGTGGCTGCTGGGAGATGGGTGTTTGTTCGGGGAACTGCGCGGGAGGCTCGGTAACAGCATTCTGCACTTTCGGGGGTTCATCGGTAGCAAGTCGAACGCTCTGCCTTTCAGCATACATTTTCTGAGAATCTGCATGTCGTTCGGATCGACGGCTCGGCCGCCCAGCAGGTCGTTTCTCAGTCTGCTCAATCTTGAAGTTGGCGGAGATAACGCCGGGGTGAGTCCAGGTAGGCGCGCACTCGTTTCCTCGTTTCCAGGCTATCCAGACAGCGAACCTCTTGACAACGTCCAGCGGATCACCGTGTATCTTGGGGATGGATCGTTTAACTGCGTTCCTGGCTTCCGCCGTGACGCCGTCCACAGAATACCCACCTGCGATAAGAGCAGTACGCAGAAGGTACTTTAAAAGCTCAGGCAGACCTTCTAGCTCCGCCTGCGAGTAGAAGCGCGCATTATGGTACGGCGTCCCTGGAGCAGCATGATTTTCTCGCTCGCCGAATTCGTAATATATCGGATACTGTCGGTAGAAACGGTACTGCTCGTCGCGTGCGAACGCATCGACTATCATATCTGGAACAGGATCATCCTCTAGATACCTGAGAGCTGTATACCATTGGATCTTTTGAAAAAACGGATATCGGAATTTGCGCGGAACTCTGGTGTCTTTCTCAATCTTGGCGACTTTGATCTGCATTCCGTAGTTCATACGCGTGAGGAAGTTGCCCCCAATCACTAGACTGTTCTCTGGTGTCCAAACAGCGTGAATCCAGCCAGCAGGGATGAGCATCGTGTCACCTTCTTCTAGATCGACACGATAGCACTCTTTGGTCTGGTCCCCTAGAAAAGTCGAATCCTGAGCTGGTGAGTTGCACCATTCTTCGTATTTTTTCAGGTTTTTCTCCTTGGGAGGGATGAAAAAGAACGTCTTCTTCCCCTTTAGAATTGTGTAATAGACTGAGGATCCCCCAAAGTCGATGTGAAAATCGGTGTAACAATCAGCCACCGACATCAGACAGTAAAACTGCACTTTGGGATAGTCGCCAATCGCCTTCAGCTCTTGGGGCCAGACAGCATCTTGCAAGTCCAGATCCCGGACAATCTTCGGGCGACGGATCAGCTTCCCTAGCGGACTCTGGGACACTTCGAGACTGATCACATTTCGCACGGCCTTTGGCCCAGTGCTTTCATAGTAATCCGCCCATTTCTGCATGTTCCATCTCTTATCTTCTCCTTGCTGAGACTTGACATCAATGACCTCCACCCGTTCCTCCGGACCGTAGAGCTGAGCAACGGTGGGGATCGTGAGGCCCTGAGGAACGACCATGTCCAGCACATCTTGTCCACAGTCAACGACAACTTCAGATTCGCTAGGAAAATGTTCGAGAAGCTCATCAAACATCTCCTGAGACTGTGCTTCGGTGAACAATGTGCTGTAGTTAGAATCCTGACCTGTTGTGTCAACAGAGGCCCGAGGGTTAAGAGCAGCGGGGATAACGATCGGCTCTGTCATGCCCACACCTCGCTCGAAGAATTCCGCGGTCACCCACTCGGGTCTCATGCGGGGAAAGTTCTCAGGTAAAAACTGAAACTTGCCCTCTTTGATCGGCTGGATGTAGTGATGCTCATGGGTGTCGGTCGAGGTTTTGACGAGGCCCTGGTTCAAGCCGGCGTAATCAATGGCCGTCCTGGCGCGAGACGATTTGCGCACAAATGTCGTCTGGCCGTGCACTGGCCGGCACTGTCGGCATATGAATTTATCCACTGTGCGCACCTCACGATCGTTCTTGAAACCAGCACAGACGATGTGAAACCAGCGCTCGCAGCCATCACAGTTGATCCAAGTATCCTCGCCTTGATCCTCACCACTGGCGTTCATGCGCACTAGGCGACATGCCGCACAGCTTGCCGGGGCGGCATCCTCCGGCTCGCCGTCTTCTTTTGTTTCCACGACGGTATCCATGAGATTCTCGGTAGCGGGGGTTTGCCGTACGTGAGGCCGAGGGTGCTGTTCGGACATTGCGCGCGGATGAGCGGTATCAAAGCCGGGCTGATCAAAGTCCCATGTGACCGAGGGGAGTGTCGACGAGCTAGTGTTTGGTCGCAATCCAGGGATGACGGGCCGCGCGATGGCAGCGGATCCGTCCGAATGTGACCGCAGACGCGACGGCGACGGCCCAGCTCCCGGGTACTGGGGAACAGAAGCGGGTGGGAAATTGGGCGGATGGGTTCCGTCCACTGCGGCCCATTTCTGGTTGTTGGAAAAGCGATGATACTGCTGATCAAAAGTGAAAGGGCTCTGTGGATAGTGCTGGACGGGAGAGAAGTGACTCGGACGAGCAAAGTTGAGGAGAAGCTCGGCATCTGTCTTCATGCTTTCTGGAACGGTAACATGACTTGTTACCGGACGCGGGTCGGGGCGAGCGTCGGGGCGATAAGTGCCAGGCGACACTGCTCTCTCTGACCGTGCCCGTTTTGCCGGACGTTCCAGTTCGGCGTCGGCAGAAGGAAATAGGGGCGGCGAACCCGCGCCAGCCGGTTGCTGAGGAGGCTCATATGCAAGCGAAGTGAAGGTTGGGCTCGTTGCCAATGCAATATTGGCGAGAGTTTCGATACTGGAGCTCGCGCGATGGTGACCGTGACCAGGCTTGGGGTGACTTGCCCGGTTGTTTCCCGAAGACGCATGACGCTGGGTCATGGGCACGAAAGGAGGAGGGCCATCGGCTCCATTGCCGTTATAATGGATAGGGCGATCGACGTTCACGGATCGGAAGGCGCTGCGATCGTTCCACGAGGATTGACGGCCGTGATTCAGCGACGGCGAGATGGGCTCGACGGCGCGTCGCGGGGGCGAAGGGGTGCGGTATTCGCCGGGACGGCCGTCCGGATGGCCCAAGAACGACGAAGCAGTAGCCATTGGTACCGAAATGAGCAATCCAAGGCCCCAGCGATGCGGATGGGAAGGCCCGGGGAGGGAGGGAGTGATGCGGCGAGTCTTTGCGGTCGGCGGGAAAGCGAAGCGGGGGTGTTGTAGGCACCTCGCGGGCTAGAGAGTGGCCACCGGCGATGACTGAGCAGTCATCACCGGTCCAAGAACGCGGCGAGTCTCCGATGAAAAGGATTATACCGGAGAAAAATCGATGGGACGAGAGCCGGGCAAATGAAACGCTGTTGACAGGTATGGCGAGCGAGGCGGCAGGTGAAGTCGCAACTGAAGGGCGAGCACGAGGTACGACGGGAAGCGAGTGCGGCAGCAAGCACGGCGTCAGGACGGACGCGGAGCCAGCGCAGCAGGCGACAAGCGACGTGAAATCCAAAGTACGAATGCAGCGGCAGACGATAAGACAGAGAAGCGATCGCGGGGGACAGGAATGGAAGGAGTCGAGATGCTGAGGGGAGCAAGAGAGTAGCGTTAGCAGAGAGATGGAGGCGCGCGCGGTTCCTCTGCTGGAGGTGATTTGTTAGAGAGTTTAGTAGGTGGGCGCTGTCTGGGTCTTGGCTCTCTAGGTTTGCCCGGCCGCTCGTGGCCGCAGGGCGCGCTAGTGGGCTTGTGAGTGGCCGGGCAGGCAAGCAGAGATCGGGGAGACAATGTAGAATCCTTACTGTCAATAACGACAAGCCATAACAATTTCGACAGATTCGATAGCAGTCAAAGAGAAGAGAAAATCAGAAGCATTGAGCGTTGAGTTGTCGAGGGGGAGGAAGCAGCAGCCTCCAACGCCGACCATCCACTAGGCCGCATCGGGGCAAGCGCAATAAAGTCTTGGCGGAGCTGGCGCCTGCCGCAGTTTCTCGCGGAGGTTGCGCTTGCCTTTCTTCGTCCCGCCTGCTCAGTCTGCTCTCGTCCAGCTTGACCTGCGCGACCCTCTGTTATCTTTCCTCTTCCTGTGCTCCTCAAATCCCTTGGCCGACTGTCCGCACAAGAATGAGCCGCAAGCTCGCCCCAGAAGCTAATCGGTTAGTGCTCCTCCACCCTTTCCCTTTTCCCGATATCTCGCTGGGCCCCTCGTGATGGTGTCTCCGGAATGCTGCTGGACTGCCCGACGGCTACCGTTAAGATCAACTGATAGACTGACTGTAACTCGTGTGTATTTAGTATCCTCTTCGTGAAGAACCTCAGGTATGTTTGGACCACAGAGACCTGCCCCTCTTCGATGCCGTTATCTTGAACCCATCGGTGGCATCGTTTTGCAGACGGCCGCCAGTCGAATAAGGAGATATGAGAAGGGAAGATGGAGAATTGGGACGGAGATGGAAGCTGACGTGTGATCGAATCAAACCTACAGCTACAACGTCACGGCAGAAGAGCTCTTCGAATTGTTTGGCAAATTCGGGCCGATTAGGTGAGTCTCCATGCAAACTCGGTGTCCGCGCTTTCTGTAGTTTCCGTGCTGACCACGGTGACACCCACGCCCCACAGACAAATCCGTCAGGGTATTGCAAACAACACCAAGGGTACTGCCTTTGTCGTCTATGAAGAAGTGATGGATGCCAAACAGGCTTGTGACAAGCTGAATGGGTTCAACTTTCAGAACCGCTATCTTGTTGGTATGTCAGCCTACTCGCAACTTAGCAACTCATCATTCGAAACAACGTTGACCCTTTCGTCTCTTTTCCCCTCCAGTGTTATACCACCAACCAGAAAAGATGGCCCGATCAAGAGAAGACCTCGCCGAACGCCAGGAGAATTTAGAACGCCTCAAACAACAGCATGGGATAGAATAGCCTCCGCTGATGTGATACCCATACCCCTTGTTCGCAATTCTATCACGTTTGAGCAAAAGACGATGGCACGCCGCGTCCGCTGGCGTCCATTGTTCTCTTTCGGTTCTCTTTTTCCTCGGGTCGTTGGCGTTTCAGTTTCTTCGTTTTGGTTTCCCTTTTTCCACTAATCACGTACATGAGTCATCTCGACATGAGTTATCAGGATGGGCTTTTCGCTTCTGATTGTCTTCCCCGGCAGGACTGTGTTCCTCTACTCGAAGGACCAGTGACCAAACGTTTTAGTGTCTTAGTATCGGCTGTAATCGGCGTGTGAAGTACGGCTAAAGATGTTGAGCTTGTACACTATCAGGTCTCTGCTTGTTTTGGCAATGGACAATGAGACATGTCTTTACTATTTCCAGCTCTGCACCTAAAGACCAAACCAGTCTCGGACCTATTTATTAAGTAGCTAATTCCCGTAGAGTGATCTTCCCGTACGACGCAAGAGGCGCGGCCAGGGCCAATTATGGCCGGAGTCGCCGTATTGCTTGTTCATGAAGCAAGGCGCGGCGGGGTGGCGATCGTCGGACCGGTCCATGCGCCAGCCAAGCAATCCGTCTCCGCACCCGAGAGTCACATCGCCAGCTGCCAACTTGTCGACGTCCCTCCTCAATGCCTTGACGTCTCACCCTCTTCTCTCTTGTCGTCGCGCATATTTTATCCACACCTGCCATTTGTATGCTGGTAGCAGTGATTTTCACCGCATGCCTCTGATTCGCGTCGGCTCGTGTGTCGTGGCGCTTCGTCTTTGAAGGACCATTGCGCTCCGTCATGGCAGCGCCAACTTGGTCCAGTATCGTCGCCTCGGCCACCGGCGCCAGAACGAGTATTCCGTCCGCGACCCTGGTATCATCTGCTGCTATGGCGACGCTGGATGCGATGGAAGGAGCTTCGGATCCTCCTGCGAATGGCGAGTGCCAGCTTCTGGGTCCCTTTTCACTCCTGGTCCAGGGCGCCTTGGGGGCTTTGGCACTGTTGTCTCTCGTGTACAAACGGTGGAAAGAGAGACCGCAGCGACGACTCAAGATTTGGGCGTTTGACGTGTCAAAGCAGGTGTTTGGCTCGGTGATGCTGCACTTGGCCAATCTGCTCTTGTCCATGTTCTCTGCCGGCCATTTCGAGATCAGGCAGCAATACCAGCCTAACCCGTGCTCTTTCTACCTGCTCAACCTGGGGATCGACGTAAGTACTGTCCCATTGATCAATCTAAGGAGAGGTTAACATGTCATGTTATAGACGACACTCGGCATCCCGATCCTTTACCTCATTCTCCTCATTATCAACCAGCTCGCGCTGTACACACCGCTCGCGCGCCCTCCCGAGTCCATCGAGTCCGGTAACTATGGACACCCTCCGAAAGTGATGTGGTGGTTCAAACAGGCCATTCTGTATTTTTTGGGTCTGTTGTGGATGAAGTTCTCTGTCTTCGTGCTTATCCAGGTTTTCCCCGTGATCGTCAAGGTCGGCGACTGGGCCCTGCGCTGGACCGAGGGCAATACGGCGCTGCAAATTATCTTCGTGATGTTGTTATTTCCTTTGATCATGAACGCAATCCAGTATTATATCGTCGATACCTTCATCAAACGCAAAATCACGCTGGACGACGAAGGTGACGCCTTTGGACCGGAGGATTCGCGGACCGCTGTTATCAATGACGACCGGCATCGTCGTGCTTTACTCGGCGATGACGACGACAGCTCCGCTGACGAAGATTCAGAAGCCGATGATGTCGAATTAGGAGGGAAAATCTCTTCAACAAGCTCGCTTCACAACGCTGCAATCGACAATTACGATCCGGTGATAGATGGTAGTGACTCGTTTCCCGCGTCCTCGTCGAGCAACCATCGACTGAGCCAAGCAAAACCTTGATGACTTTGTATCTGTTACCTTATCTGTTTTTTCTTTAACAAGAGGGCGTCGCTGTATGATTTGCGTGTCCGAACAAGCAGGAGTTGCGTGGCGTTGGGTACTCTACTTTGGCTATGACGAATGATGTGTACATGCTTATCATTTATAAACACCATGAATGAGAATAAATATCGCTATCTCATAGAACCAGATCTGAATCTAGCAACACAACCGAGAGAGCGTCTATTGTGCCCAGCAGTATTTTCCTGTAGCTGTAGTCTATCTTATCGGGTCCCCACCTACACGACCCACGCTAACGCAATTCTCGCCGCAGAGCCGCAAGGGAAAAAAGATTTTGAATCAACACCGCAACTTTTTCTTTCCTTCCTCAATGTCTCAATTGACTAACGTCGACAGGCTGCCATAAAACCTGGTACATATATTAAGATTGAGTTGATTTGCCGTAACCACACGGCGACACGACACAATGAGCAGCAAGACGAAAAACAGGCCCGTCCTCTTCGAATTCGACACCGTTGGCGAGACCATGGATGTGTCCAGCGACGACGAACCGCCTGCCAAGGACGAGGCCGAAGAAAAACTGGAAAGACTGCTATTTGGCGATGATGACGGGTTCCAGACTGCGCTCAAGGACCACCACTACGGCCCTTTCGGCGAACAACAGACCACCGATCTCGTGCAGAAGGACGGTCAGGATGGCGTGGAAGGAGAGGATGAGGAGGAAGGAGATATGGCGGATATGGCTGATGCTGATGTATATCTTTTTAATGGAACCTTTGTCTTATGGCGAACTGACTGTGTATAGCTCTTCTTTCTCGACGCCGGCGCCGCAGAGACTTCCGGAGCTCTCGTGACCCAGCCGGAGACGCCCAAGTCAGACCAAGAGCAGGAAGTTGAACCAGCAGTCTGGGCTGACAGCGACGACGAGCGCATGGCGATATCGCTTGCAGGTCATCAGCGGCTGCGAAAACTGCGCGACACCGAGGCCGAAGATGTTGTGAGTGGCAGAGAGTACATCAGAAGACTTCGACGTCAGTATCTGCGGCTTCATCCCACGCCGGCATGGGCAAACCCACAAGCCAGCAACAAGCGAAGGAAACACGCGAATAGCAGTGACGAAGATGACTCTGATGAGAACGTGTCGGAGAATGAGATGGACTCTGATGACGACGCTGACCTCTCGGTGCAGCCGCTGGCTAGGCTGCTCCAGGGTGCTGGCGATTTGATCAGGGGGAGCGAAGAGAGCGCCAGCAGCGGACGGAGAAGACTGCGTCAGGAGGTTATCGATATTCAACGATTGAAAGATGTTGGTGGAATGCAGCCGGTGAGTTCGAATCTTCCGAGTAGTCACGCGAGAAAAAAACGAAAAGGAAAGCTGACCAATGCTATCAACAGTCTGCCATTGATTCCCTGTCTTTCCACCCTCATCATCCACTGCTCCTCTCTTCCGGGCCTGCGTCGACACTTTGGCTGCACCACATCTCTCCTAACGCGCCAACGCCAAACAGCTTGTTGACCTCGCTCCAAATCCGACGAACGCCTATATATACCTCTGCATTTGCGGCGCCGACGGGCAACCGGATTTTCGCGTCAGGACGACGCCGGTACTTCCACGTGTGGGATCTGGACAGCGGCAAGGTTGACAAGATCAACGCAACCGCCGACCGCAAAGAAGAACAGAAAGTCATGGAGCGATTCAAGCTGTCTCCATGCGGGCGGTACGTCGGCTTCGTAGGCACGGGGCGCAAGGGCGGCGGCGTGGTCAATGTGTACGACGCGACGACGGCGCAATGGATCTCGCAAGTCCGCGTTGACGGACGCGGCGGTGTCGCCGATTTTGCCTGGTGGTGCGATGGTAATGGCATGGTGGTTGCCAGCAAAAGCGGCGAGGTATCTGAATGGGACGCCCGGCAGCGCCGCGTCGTTGCGCGCTGGACTGATGCTGGCGCCGTGGGCACCACCGTCATCGCGCTCGGCGGACAGTCCGGCCGGCCTCATCTGGGCGGTGATCGCTGGGTGGCCGTGGGCAGTTCGAGTGGGATTGTCAACGTCTATGACCGTCGACCATGGCAGGGCGCCGTCGGGCATCTGGTCGAGCAGTCTCGAAACAAAAAGCACCAGGATATCCAGGACGCTGTGCCCAGCACTCCCAGCCCAGTGCGCATCCTCGATCAGCTGGTGACGTCCATCACGACGATTGTCTTTGCGCCTGACGGCCAGTTTATGGTCATGGCCAGTCGGCTCAAGCGCGATGCGCTGCGACTGGGTAAGTCTTCTATTCCTTGTTTGATTTCGCTGTGTTACTTGCTTCTTGTTTGTACCTAACAACCACTTTCACAGTCCATCTACCGTCTTGCACCGTCTACCGAAACTGGCCAACCTCCAACACACCGCTGGGCCGCATCTCGTCCGTAGCCATATCACCGCAGTCGAAGTTTTTGGCCGTTGCAAACGAGCAGGGAAAGATCCGCTTGTGGGAGATTAATGGATAGAACGGGAGAAGAACTGGTGACGATGTTCTGTGTGTCTGTATATATGCTCAAGTATATTCAGGAGCTATCACGATGGCCCTTTCAAGACCAAAAAAAAAGTATCTCAAAAATTTATATTCCGACATGGTTCTGTATCTATATTGTCAAGTCTAAACTATAGTTTCGTTTGATTCTGCCTCCTCGTTTCAAATGTGAATAGATTCTTCCGTTCCTTCGCATCGATTCCCGGCTCAGTTTCAACGTATACAAAACCTGATTTTCCAATGGGCTCGTCTGAAGATGCCAACGCCGCTAACTGCTTGAGACTTTCTTGGTTTGCCGTAATAGCGAGGAAGCGTGAGCCACTTTCCTTCAAAAGGCCGACAATGTACCCTTCGCTAGGCGAGCCGTCGCGGTCGTATTCGATGGTGTAAGTCTAAAACATGGTTAGGACGCAAACTAGGCAAGGGGCTTTTCTACAAGAATTGGAAGTGTTACCTCAATAGTAGCTTCTCCCTCAGCATGCTCCGTGTATGCTGGAACAGGTACATCGGCGATCCTCTCCGGGAGAGGATTGTTCTCTGGATAAGCGCGGCCATCACGGCGCGGGTTCTTGGACAGACAGATGACGTGCTGGTATGAGAGGACACCGCCATTGGCAAGGACCAAGGCGATCTTATCTGGTCGTGACGGATCTCGGAGCCGTCGAACGAGTTCTGTGACGGCCTGTCGAGAGTACTGATTAGCATATTATGTCGAAAGACCGACAGGGCTCCTGACGTACATGCATAGTATAGTTATTGCCAGCTCCCCCAAAAGATGTCAAGCCCCCCAGAACGGTAATCGGTTTGGATGGGTTGCATGGATCGAGCTTCAGATGATGACAGGCCAACTTGGGAACAATTGGAAAGCATCTTTGCTTATCAGCATTTTGGCGTTGGCGGAAACGTATGACTGACAGTGCTTACGAGTAAAAGTCAAAGACATCAACTTCATCTGCTTTGATACCGGAAACCTTCAAGCCCTCGTCTATAGAATGACAGATAGCGGGGCTGGAATAATAGTTGGGGCGCTCCCAGACTAAACCATCTCGTTAGTGGAAAAGACAAGGGTATATAAATTTGCATGCTTACATAGGTCGTTTTCTTTGGTCCCTGCACCGCCTAGTGCATATATCCATTTGCTCTCAGGAACACCAAGCTCGCGGGCAACCTCTGTCGATGTCAGCACGCATGCGGCCGCCATGTTGACCATGTTGAATGCATTCATAAGCAATGGGTCTACATAATGTCAGCCGTTGAGATCAAAAGGCTCTCTAAAAGTGGGGACATGAGAATGTGACGTACAAGGAAAGCAGATCATTCGATTCGCTTTTGATACGGTGCCAATCGCGTCACTGTTTAGGGCTGGTTTTCCGTAATTCCACGCATAGGGGTGTTTGGCTGCAACCTGGCTGAACTCAGCATACAACCGAGCCGACTCGCTGTTGTTATCAGACGCTGATTGTCCCCGATGAGCCCGGAAACCGTTCTCATAAAGAGGGTAGATATGGATTGGTGCCCCTAATGAGTAAGGATTGGCTAACCAACGTTAGCTATCCTATCTCTGTACCGCATTTCAAAAAGTACATGTATACCATGACGTCTCTCTGAAGGAGCAAAGATCTCAAAGTTTTCGTCGGGAGTTGTCCACCCAGGCGGTGGGTATCGTCCCTGCTTCGAGCATGCCGCCACTGAATAGATGTCAACTACTTTCCATGATTGCGGAGGTCTCCAGACGAAAACAAACATGAAGCCAATGCCTCTCCGCCCGTGACCAATGCGATCCTTGTCTCTCCGCGCGAGATTCGACGCGAGGCTTCGTCCAATATTTTCGCGGGCTGATTTCCGCCGTTCTCGGTGTATGCCTGGTGCTTTAGTGGAGATTGGATTCCTAATTTCTTTGCCAACAAGTCTGGCAGATCTCCATATGCCCAGGTCCACGTTCTGACCACATCGATACTATCAATTTGCGAACGCAGCTCTCCAACAGAGCTCACCCCGGTATCCTGCAGTGCCTGGCGGATCGCACCAAGCATAAGCTCGGCGGGTTCGCGTGCATGTTCGGTTTTTGTGGATGCGTTTCGGACGTCGCCAACTCCGATAATGACCGGAACCTGCTTCCCTGCCGCAGACATGATTGACCGTCGTATAGACAGGTATTTTCTGTATATGAAATTTGGGGTCGTCCATGGTTTTTAACTCCCAGGGCCACGGTTTGGCTAGATCGGCATCCCCAGACCTCGGTACATGGAAATGTGGGGATCACGCCTCCACTGTCGTCGGTTCGGCGTTTTTATGAGAGTAAGCAGTGATGGAAATAAGTATAGCTGTTATGTGTTGGGACATGCTCCGACCATAGTCGAACAGAAAAATGTCGTGCGAGAAGTTTAGTCCGCCATTGTGACCTGTAGTGAGTCCTATAGCTGTCATTGTCAGCGTCATCCATCAATCGACTCGATAATGGAATCGTTCGCCGCGCCACAGACAACTCCGGGGACCATATTTCGTTTTGTTTGGGAGAGATGGTTTTGAACATTTTCTTCGCCTGTGACAAATCCAGTTGAGAACAACATCGCTTCGGCAGGAATAGATATATCCGTAGCGGGATGAACTTTGTGGACGAAGCCTGCACGCACAGGCTACAGTAGTACGATTAGGAAAGGAAGAGGAGCATTACCACCTTCCCGATCGGGTCAGTTAGGGTGGAGCCACCGGCGATAGGACACTTGCTTGTTGATTCTCTTCTTCTTTTGGGTCCTCCTCCTCTTCTTCTTTTTTCACCTTTCATCGCTCTGGCATCTAGGCTTATCTCAGAAATTCATCTTAGTCGATGGTGGATTGTCTGCGAAGATCAATACAGTGACCATGGCTGGCATTCCTCGTCCATCCGCACTCCGCATGACCGGCTTATCAGCGCGTTGGATCGCGATTCAACGTCAAGACGCTATGCATCCACTAAACAAACAAGCCTCAATCCGGCCGTGCGTTAGTAGCAGCGCTCATCTCCCAGTTCATTTTACGAGCACGCTACAGCACGCCCTGCAGCTTGCCACTAGGCCCGCCCTGTGCATTATAAAAACCTTACCGATCCCCGTGGTTGGCTACTGTTGTTAGTTGTTACCTTCAGAATGACCGCCATGAGGTCCTCGCTGTTGTTGGCTCTCTCGCTGAGTGCCGCCGTTCCGGCAGCACGGGCTCAGTTCGTTTCGGAGCCCCAGGATCTGACTTCCACCAAAGGATACCTGGATATTCCTGTGCGGTATAAAGAAGTCCCGACAGGCATCTGCGAGACGGATCCATCAGTGAAGAGCTTCTCGGGCTATGTGGATGTCGCTGAGGATCAGCATATCTTTTTCTGGTTCTTCGAGGCGCGCAACCAAGACCCGAAACATGCTCCATTGACAGTGTGGATTAATGGGGGTGAGTAACATACCTGCCCATTCGGTAGCTTTTTCTAAATATGTTTCTCGCTTGAACCAGGGCCTGGATCTTCTTCCATGATCGGTTTGTTCCAAGAAAACGGACCTTGCGGTGTGGACTCTAACGGCTCGGTGTATAATAACCCGTACTCCTGGTCTAATGCTAGCAACATGCTATACATCGACCAGCCAACCCAAACTGGTTTTTCGTACAGCATTCCCGTTCCTGGATACATGGACGATTCGACTGGAGATATCATTACATTACCTGAGAACGTCTGTCCCGAGTATGCTACTGACAAGTCGTGTGGCACCTACTCGTACCCAAATGTGACCTTGACGGCCAATACCACGGAGGATGCCGCGACGAACTTTTATCGCGCTCTGCAGGGATTCATGGGTGCCTTCCCACAGTATTCAAGAGAGGGCTTCCACTTCACCACCGAAAGTTATGGTGGGCATTATGGACCGGTGTTCAATGAATACATTGAACGACAAAATGCACACCTCAAGCATGGTGCCAAGAAGATCAAACTCGAGAGTGTCCTTATTGGTAACGGCTGGTATGACCCGATCATCCAGTACCAGGCGTACTACAACTTCACCGTATGTTGTGTCTCCACCATTCTTTGCATGTCTACTGCTTCTAACTCTGACAGGTCTACCCTGGCAACACATACGACTATCTGCCCTTCAACGATTCTATCAGCTCGTTGCTGTACAATAACTTGTACGGCCCTGGAAATTGTCTGTCGCAACTCCGTGATTGTGCAGCTCGCGGTATCAATGAGATTTGCAGTACTGCAGACGCGTTCTGTGCCAACCATGTTGAATCCATCTACGATATCTACGCCGGACGGGACGAATATGACATTCGAGAGCTGACTCCGGATCCATTTCCGTATGAGTTCTATGTCGACTACCTCAACACTGCTCCTGTGCAGGCTGCGATTGGAGCATTTGTCAACTTCACTGAAGGCAGTAATGCCGTTTACCAAGCTTTCTCGTCAACGGGCGATGACGGTCGCCGTTCGCACACTACCCAGGATGTCGCCAAGCTGTTAGAGCAAGGCGTGACCGTGGTCATGTATGCTGGTGATGCTGACTACAACTGCAACTGGTTGGGCGGTGAAGCCGTGTCTCTCGAAGTGGGCGCCCCGCACTTCCACAGCGCCGGGTATACCAACATTAGTACAGAAGACGGTGTTGTGCACGGACAGGTGCGTCAGGCCGGACGCTTTGCATTTGTGCGAGTGTACGAAAGTGGTCATGAAGTCCCCTTCTACCAACCTCTGCTCGCTCTTTCGTTGTTTGAGCGGGTGATTGGTGGAAGAGACATTGCCACTGGCAAGCACGCGATTCACCCAGGATACAAGACTAAAGGCCCGTTGGAGAGCACCTATAGACAAGGCAACGGAACTGTGCAGTGGAAAGTCCTGGATCCAGATGCTACATACAACACCACAACTAATGCTCCCAACCCAAAGAAGAAGTCGGCCCGGGATAGCCACCGCTTCAAAGCAAAGGACCTATAAGCGAGCTAAATGTGTACATAATCTGTCATTGGCGTGCAAATCGAACAGTGAACAAGGAGTCTAGATCTGTCCTAGCTAAATGATATATGCATTCCAATTGAAATGGCTTTTGTCTTATTTCGCGGCAAGGGCTTCAATCTCTTTGCAAACAGCTGCGGTCACGGACTCAGTATTGGCCGTGCCACCGAGATCCGGAGTCACACAGCCCTTCCGGCAAACTTCCTCTAGAGCTGTCATGAGGGTGTCGGCCGCGGATGGCTCTCCGATCCAGCGTAGCATCTCAGCAGCAGACCAGATAGTCGCAACGGGATTCGCGATCCCCTTGCCTGTGATATCAAAGGCACTTCCATGTACCGGCTCGAAAATGGACGGATTCTTGCGCGTGGGATCGAGATTACTCGAAGGAGCCACGCCAATCGAACCGGCCAGCGCTGCAGCCAGGTCTGACAGGATATCCATATGTAGATTTGTGCCCACAATGGTGTCCAGTGACTCGGGCTTGCTCACCATGCGCACCGTCATCGCATCAACGAGCATCTTGTCCCAGTGCACGTCGGGATAGTCAGCCGCAACCTCACGCGCGATCTCGTCCCAGAGTACCATACCGCTGCGCATCGAGTTACTCTTGGTGACCACCGTCAGCAGCTTGCGTGGCCGCGAGCGCGCTGTCTCAAACGCAAAACGCATGATGCGCTCGATCCCCACGCGTGTGAAGATGGCCACTTCGGTTGCTGTCTCCCAGGGCTGGTGTAGATGGCTGCGTCCACCTTGGCCAGCGTACTCGCCTTCCGAGTTCTCGCGCACGAGTACCCAGTCGATATCGGACGGCTTGGAGTCCGCTAGACGCACCCGGGTCCCTGGGAATGGCCGCACTGGCCGGACGTTGGCGTACAGCTGCATTGGCCCGCGTAGAGCGAGGAGAAGCCCCCAGAGCGAGATGTGATCGGGAACATCTGTTTGCCCATCAGTAATTACCTTGTACGTGCAGGGATGTAAGTGCCATATGTCATGGATATAAAATAGACGTACCAGGCGCACCGACAGCGCCAAACAAACAAGCATCGAATCTCCGCAAAACATCCAAAACATCATCCGGCAGATATCTGCCCTCCTTCTTGTAGTAATCCGAGCCCCATGGAAAATGCGTGAACTCAATCTCAAACGTCTTGAGAGTTTGTGCCAGATGCTCGACTACTTTGATCGTCGCCGCGACGACTTCGATGCCGATGCCGTCGGCCGGGATCGAGGCGATGTTGTATTTATGGGTGGTTGCCATTTTCCCAATTTGTGTGCGTATCTCTATAATAGTACTCTTGTTTCTATTTATTCGACCTTACATACAACATGGCAAAGTCATGGGAGAAATAAGGCATTTATGTATTCCTATCCAAGGTGGGGGAGAGAATATGCAATCAACCAAGAGAAACCACGCCGAAATTTACCGCATGAACTTTCAGCCGACACAGCAACCTTGTATAGCCGAGTTTCCACGACGATGCTAGATCTGCAAGACAACAGAACTGAAGAAAGGAGATGGGAGGAGGGAGAGAAAGTGAGCACGACCGGCCTGCATAGGGAAATAAGTATGACCGCTATCGTGTACACATCGCAGAATCTTAATCACGATACTGGAAATGTGCCCGCGGAAGGCCGGTGAAAAGATAGTCTTTCAGTCTAGAATCCGGCCGACGTGAAAAGGGTACCTGCGGTGTCAATATTTCATACGGCTTCTCAGCTTTTATTATGGCTTGATGCTTTGGCACGTTAGCATGATCCGAGTAAGAGAGAACTAAAGGGCAAAGGTAAAAGTACCGTGCTTGTCTTCAAATTAAGTACTGTCAGAGGTAGACCTTTTTTAGTCTTGTTTATCAAGGAGAAAACATCGTGAATAGCTTCACGAATGCTAGCTATATTGTGCCATGGAGGCAATGTAAAGAAATACGTGAGTTCTCTGAGACTCGAGAGATTAGGGCAAATGTCAGAGAAAGCAATCTTTTTGGGTTCAAGTAGTTTCTCGTCAACGCGTATTTCTAGGTAATGTAGCGAAGGGCAGAAGGACTCAATCAACTGTAATTGAAGCTGGCTGATAACCTGGACGTCGCTTGTGGTATCAAACCCAGGGTATAAGGATAGTTGGCGTAATGTCTGGCCGTGTCGCTCCAAGACCGCAGAGAGTAGTGTATGTTCTAGATGCCCTGACAAACATATGCTCTCGAGAGGCCCAAGACTCTGAAATAGGGACAGAACCCCTCTGGTCATCCCTTCTGCACCGATCATTGGCCGAGACGATGGGCGTAAATCGATATCGAGCACCTTCAGAGAAACCAGCGAGCCTGCTTTCTTATCCCTAAGATATTCGAAAATCTGCGGATCTGATACACGCTCAAGCGTCAAGGACACCAGTTTGGAGAAGTCGGTGCACCTGGACCATAATTCTAGATCTCGTAGCACTAGCTCATCATGACCGTAAAGTAGCATAAGTGAGGTGAGAGCCAGGCTGCCTGAGCGGTCTCCTGGACCTTCCTCTGGCTCTTCCTGTTTCCCGACAGGCAAGACTCTAACATGCTTGAGGTTTTTCGGTGCCGCTTCTAGAAGCCTGTCAATGTTATACTTGAGGATGATCGTGTTCCCGCCGTCACCTGCCACGGGTCTGCCGGGGCATTTCAAGCTAATACTGTACAATAGAGGCGATTGAAGGAGATCGCGATCATCCTCGGTAATGGAGCCGGTATCTGATAGACGCGTGAGACGGAACATCCGCAGGTGCAGCCTGCAAGTGGTATGTTTCTCCTGAAGGGCCCGTAGCAGACTTGGCGGAAAGTGATATTCGGCTGCCCATTCAAAGTCTTTGATATGGTGGCAGTTTCTTACTAGCGAAACCAGTGCTTCACTTACATCTTCCGGCAGTGATTCTGGTTGAGGTACTATCAATGGGCTAAACTCTTTGGTATTATTGAGACTCCTCGGCCATTTATCCAACGGTGAGGTATATGGAATACCCCATATTCTGATGTACCGAATGAATTTCAGGGAGTTTTCATTTTGAAAATCCCGTAACTTCTCGCAACTTTCTTCAATTTGATTCACCCAGAGATTCCCGTTCCGGTAAATGATTGGGGTTAGGTTACTCCGTATCTGTCTGTTCAATGTCGAGAGAGCTTTCAGATCTCTAGGTGGGGACGACTGGGAGACCTAGTGACGGCGTGAGTAAAAGGAGCAGAAAGTAAGAGGATTATTGAGCGATAGCGTACCTCTTCGAATATTTGTGCCAGAATCTCAGGAGGCAAATCGTTCAGGCTAGTGGGGTACGACGCATCATTTTCCTCCGAATTTGAACTTGACATCGTGCCGAGATGGTGCCTGGGTAATCCAAATAACAGATAATGTATAAAGGTAGTTAATGAGCGCGTGGTTGCTGATATAGCGGAGGAAGTTTGCCACTAGAGTCGATGGAAAAAATGGGGATACTAACATGAATAACAGAACAACAGCTTCCTTAAATATTCTTAAAGCTTTGATGCAGGCTAATAAGGGAAGTATGACAGGGCCATCATTATGGTATTTAATTATAGCATAGGAGCCATATATTGATAAAATGGAGCTGCATTGTTACACATGTGAGGTGATTATCTATGACGCTGGCACTTTTATGAGTAACAATGTGAACAAGAAGTTATATTTTGCTTGCCTGAAACAAGGACATTATTCTTTATTTGGATCATGAAAAAAGATTTCAAAAACTATACAGATGCTCATATGGGCGAAGAAGATGAATTAACAGACAAATAAATATTCTTTTGGTAGATAGGGTATAGTCATATTCTCATTCATCAATCATCAAAAGCTTGAGTCATCCTTCTGATTCTATGTTTGTCAGGATTATAGACTGTGACTGATGTCTAATGGTCTATACTCTTCCTAAACTGACATAACATCAGTATCTAAAAGTAAGCAGTTCGCATGTTTCAAACAGTCCTCACGCAGCCATTTTCCATGAGTGCATAAGATACATATATATGTTGACTCACGCCTGAAACATACAGCATATACAGCACATACAGCATAGGGAGAAGATTTTCGGCAGTAGAGTGGTAGTCTTTGTTGCTGGATCCAAAAGTGACTTCTAGGTTCAGGAAAGTAGAGTCAACCCTAAAATGGTGGATTTACATAATATTGCCTAGTTAGGAAACATCCTACGGGTGAACTTTCTGCCGTCTCGGGAGATCAAACTATATATTCAGATAGAAGCAATGAATAACAACCAAGACATATGAAAATAACCAGTGGAACAAGTAAAGATATAAGAAGAAACAGCTAGATGGTACGGTCTCTGCTCAAGATGTTTGCTCAATTTACTGCTTTCGATATTCCTGTTGAACCCGACGTCACGATCCATGGCGTCTACGGCGGCTCCGGCCCCGCATTGCTGCTTCTGCACGGATTTCCTCAGACGCACCACATATGGCACCGTATTGCGGATGAGCTTGCGCGAACGTTCTTTGTTGTGGCCATGGACTTGCGAGGATACGGTCGGTCGTCCAAGCCCGACGGAGGCGATGGTCATGTCCGATATGGGAAAACAACTATGGCCCGAGATGCGGTGCGAGTTATGGACGAACTGTACCCTAAGAACCCTGGCTATAACAAAGCTAGTGCCGACAGCACTCAAGCCCAGTTCTATATCTGTGCACATGATAGGGGAGCGCGGGTGGCCCATCGGCTGTGCGTGGATTACCCAACTCGAGTGAAAAAGGCCATCTTGCTGGACATATGCCCTACATTGGCCATGTACACACAGACAGACCTGGAATTCGCCAAGACGTACTTTCACTGGTTCTTTCTTGTACAGAGGTCACCACTGCCCGAGACTACGATTACTGCTAACCCGCAAGCCTGGATTCAGGGGTTCATGGGCGGGCGGCACTCGGGGCTGAAACCGTTTGAGGCTGCGTGTTTGACAGAGTATGAAAACAACCTGAAAGATTTCCAGACAGTACATGCCATGTGCGAGGACTACCGGGCATCTATTACGGTGGATTTGGAAGAAGCAGTCCGGGATATCGAGCAAGGTCGACATATCCAGTGTCCTTTGCGAGTATTCTGGGGTGCGCATGGTGTTATTGAAAAGTGTTTTGACGCCGTGTCTGAATGGAAAAAGGTGTCCATGTCGACGGTGGAGGGAGGAGCACTGGATTCGGGGCATTATATTCCAGAGGAAAGCCCTGAGGATGTTCTTGCCAACGTGTTGGAGTTTTTTGTAGATTAGCCAAGATACATTAGTCTGTAGCAGTAAAACAGATGGAGAGAGAATATGTTTATCGAATTTTCTTCCTTCTCTTAACAACAGTGGCACCTGCACTGCTGACCGTTACTCAATATACAGCGCAAGGTTTATATAAGGGGATAGATTGTGGACGTTAGACTATTAATAACAAAGGCTACACATGCCTGTAAGAATTATTTTGGAGAGACTGTTACTATCACTGAATAAAGAAGATCAGAGAACCAAAATTATCACTGACCATTGCTTCTTATGCATTTATTCTGATACAGCAGCCATGATGTCTCCATTACAGTGCGCTGACCTCTATCTTCGTATAAATCAGGGCCAATCAGCTATTGACCGTCCCATGTCGTATGATGGATCACGGCGACATAACCCACATGTACTAAGACATGGCTACTGGAGATTCAAGAGAGCCAATTTTGCTATGTAGGTTAGTGAAATCTTTTGTTTACGAGCTACGATTCATCCATGTTTAAGAAAAACTGTTACATAGTACTCACAGCCCGTTACTATTATTCGTAACTAATATCAAATATATCCACCTGTAAAACTATTACATCGAATAGTAACTATCAGAATATTAACCTACACCTCTCAGTTCACGTTTTCAGGACAAGCCTCCCCCAAGTATGGGAATAGGCCCACCTCCTCCTTTTCTAAAACACCTTCCAAGTATGTTGCTACCAATGGGTCGATTCCCGTCTTCCGCGCTCGGGCGATCCAGTCCGCTAGCTCAAGTACTTCAAACTTTTCTCCATGCAACTCCTCCATATATTCAGCCCAGTTAGGGAACGGCACCTTGCGCCCACTTGAGTGATGGCGGTAACAGATGCCCGTGGCTGTCTCCCCTGCCAGACGGACAGCTGACGATACAATATCCCGACCAATGTCGTCGACGTTTTTAAAGTCAATATATCCTTCGACACGTGCAAAGCGTGGTATACACCTCATAAGGTGGGTGTAACGTAGTACACCATTCATGGCATCCGCCTTCGGCGCGCGGTCTCCATAGTATAGGCAGGGGCGATGGATCTCGACCATAGAGTTGTTGTATTTAGAGAAATTGTGTAGGAATCGCTCACTGACCCACCTAGAGGCCATGTAGCCTGTATCCCCGGTCTTGTCTGGCTCCTCAAGCACGGGCACTGGCGGAAGAACTTTTTGACGGGCTAGAGCAGGGACACGTTGCGAAGAGACATAAAGCAGGGGAATAGACCGTGGCAAGCAGAACGAAGCTAGGAAATGAGTGGATTGTACATTGGGCAGTCGTACCGAGGTATAGCTGTTTAAACAGTGCCCGTAAGCTCCGGCGTGAATGACAACGTCGATACCTGCTTCAAGCATCGCGCACTCTGACGGGCTGAGGCCGAGTCGAGGTGATATAAGGCTACCGGAGTAGCTTACAACTTTTCCAGAGACTGGTATTCTATCCTCCTCGTCATGAGGGACCGCGATACAATGTATCTTGCGGATAGCAGAATCCCGAATCAGGAACTGCAAGATTGAGTTGCCGAGAACGCCCGTGGCACCTGTCAGTAGCACCTCCAAGTTCTCCGTAGCGGGTATCCTTTTATGTTTGACTGTCGTCTTTGCAGCAGTAACGAGATCCTCCGGTACTGCCGTTTCCACGTCCCAATTCACATCCTCATCGTTGGCGGAATGTTCCCCTCTTTGCGAGTCAATCCGAGCCGCCATCTGTCGGAGGGTGGAAGCAGAGTAGAGCTCGCGAGCTGATATGAAGACTCCTAGTGTCTCTTTGATTTCGTTTTGCAGCTTAGTCAAACGGAATGAATTACCTCCTTCAATAAAAAAGTCCGATTCAGCGGTCAGCACCTGATATGGGTCCGGCAACACTTTGCTCCAGAGTAATTTCAGCTCCACTTCGCGAAGGCTGAGTTTCGAGGATGAATCTCTGGCGCTATCATTACTGCCAGAGAGTGGTAGACTCATAACAGATCGGCGATCAATCTTCCCAGTGTTTGCCCTCGGCAGGTCATCCACGACAATTATTCGCGCGGGATGCATGTACTGAGGAAGCTCAAGGCCACCCAGAAGTTTCCGTTTTAAAGTGTCGTGGTCAATTTGCTTTTCTGGAACCAAGATAACATGGGCAATAAGATCACCATCACGGACAGTCACCACTGCTGTGGATATCAGGGACTTCCCTGATTTCAGAAGAGCCCCTTCCACCTCCGCCAACTCGATGCGCAGGCCTCGTAATTTTACTTGCGTGTCTCCTTCGAGGCGCCCGAGATATATGAGAGTTCCATCAGGTGCTAATCGACCCTGATCCCCTGTTCGATACCAACGACTGTTTCTTGAGGCCGACTCGCCATTGGGCCCTGTCGTCGGATCCGGAATAAATTTATTGTCGGTTTCAGCAGGCATATCCCAATATCCCAAGGAGACACCGGTACCACCAATGCAAACCTCCCCTCGACATCCGATTGGGAGCGGACGATAGTTGGCATCTAGGACGCAGATCGAGTAATTCGGGTGAGGCTTTCCAATCGGGCTCCCGGACTCAACGTCTTCATCATCATTGAGAGACAAAGGTTTGGAAGTCGCAGTGAAAGTAATTTCTGTCGGCCCATAGAAGTTGCGTAACGAAAGGCTTGGGAGCTCCAATCGTCTGAGCTCATGCCTGAGTTGGATGGGAAATGTTTCCCCCCCAACAAAGAGCCAGCGCCATCCCACTGACTGCTTGAGAGAGTCCCTACCGTAGCGAAGCCATAGGAGATATTCGGAGGGGACAGCAAACGTAAGAGTCACATTGTGCTGATGCATTAGTTTCGCTATTTGCGAAGGATCCCGCCGTGCTTCTTGTGGTACGGTAACTAAAGTACCACCAGAACACAGTGCACAGAAAATTTGGATGAGGGACATATCAAAACTTAGGGAGCTCTGCTGAAGCACAGAGGCAGGGGCTGTGTGTAGATTGTATTCTTCGATGGTGTTTGCAAGCCAGTTGACGACTCCCCTATGGTGCAACACTACACCTTTCGGCTTTCCTGTTGTGCCGCTAGTGTAAAGAAGGAATGCTGGAGAGTCGGGTTGTGCCGTAAGTGAAGCTTGTTGATGGGAGTCGACAATATCATCTAGTACCAATACAGGCAAATTGTCCGGGCTTCCGCTCAGAAGCCGCTCAACCAACTCACTTGTATTCTTGTGAGAAACGATCAAGCCAGGATGAGAGCTGGAAACTATCTGTGCATGACGAGATGATGGGAGACTGACGTCTAATGGGATGTAAATGGCACCGATATGGAGGATGGCTAGCAGAGAGGCAACGAAATCATTTGATGGTTCACATAGGACAGCGATTCGAGAGCCAGTCCCATGACCTGTAGCATGGAGTGTTGCTGCGATGGAGGTCACACGTCCTGCTAGTTCCTGGTATGTCAGATCGGATGATCTATCTCGGACGGCAACTCTTTCTGGGTAGGTGCGGTGGACATTTTGGAACATCTGTGACACTGTTTCCGGCCAGTGTGCATCCATTTGCTTGCCTTGACCAAGCTTGATAGCCTCGTAAACTGCCTCTTTACTGTAAACCTGACAGTCGTCGACCTTGATGTTGATATTACTTATCACTGCTTCCAGAAGATATGTGAACATGTCAAGAAGACTCTCGGTAGCCTCGGAATCATAGAGCGACTCTGCACAGTCCATTGTAATACCGAGACCCTCGGAGTGCGATTCTAGAAAGCTGAAAGTGATATCATAGGGATTTCGACCCTCTTCTGCGTCAGTTATAGTGAGGGAGCTACTACCGAACGGTATTTCCTTAGTCATTGCCAATCTGTAGTTCACGAGGACCTGGAAGAGCGGTGTATGCGACGATGACCGACTAGCATTCAACTCGTCGAGTAGTATGTTGAATGGAACGGACTTCTCCAAAGCATCGCCAACTTTCCTAGCTGTGTTCTGAGCTATCTGCGCAAAGGTCGAACCAGAGGCAACGCTAAAGCGCACAGGTAGTAAGTTCAGAAAAATCCCAACCGTATCCATGAATTCTGTGTCCGGGCGGTTGGCATCTGCTACACCGACACAAACTTCATCTGTATTGAGAGATCGTGCGAGCAGGATCTGAACAACCGCTAGGTAAAACTGGAAAGGCGTGATGCCGAGTGACTGGCATGCTCGTTTCACTACCACAACTGTCTCCTCCCGTACCACGCGTGACGCATGGACGCTGGCTACCATTTGCGTTTCTGGACGGATAGTGGTCTTCGACGTTGGGAGCAATGGAAGCACTTCGGGGAGAGAAGAGAACTCTTGCCGCCAGTACTGTAGATTATTCTCTAAAGTGCCTGATTGTTGGCTTTCTTGCTCTTTGCGAGCGAACTCAATGCAAGTTCCACTATTGCGCTTGAGCGTTTGCATATTGTAAGCCGAATTCAAGTCCCCGATAAAACGGCGCATACCGGACGCGTCTAGTATAATATGATGATAACCCAAGACCAATGTATGTATCCGAGAGTCGCGAGATAGAACTGTCAAGCTCAGTGTCTCGCCATGCTCAATGTCCCATACCTTGGTTCGGGTGGCTCTAAGTTCCTCGACGATGTCTTCTTCTGTTGCATTCGGAACGTACTTGAAACGCCGAACAGGAAACGGTAGAACACCTTGCATGGGTTGGTTGTCTCCACGGCGAACGAAGAAACAAGTACGAAGGCCCTCATGATGCTGCATCGTCGTTGTCAGTGCATTTCGGAGTCGGTCGATGTCAATTTCATCCTCAATATCATATCGGATCATCAAGCTATATGCAGTGGGATCGTTCATAAGCTTGGAGAGTACGTAGATTCGTGACTGAGCCGCTGACATGCGTTCAATGTGGATTATATCCTGACTGAAACCTGAAGATATCTTGGTAGTGGGCTCAGGGTCGATTGTCTGATCATTCTGTTCAGGCTTGGGTGCCATGTCGCTATCCTCATTGCTGGCAATAGACTCTGTGCTAGGCGGACTGACATCTCCTGACTCGGCTGCCTTTGAGGAGCTTATTTCCGACAAAATTTGAGAAACACTGGAAGTTTCCGGCTCATCCTCGACCTTCTTGGAGACTTTTGCTGCCGTTATAGTTTTCGATGCGTCGACACAGATCTGGGCCACGGCATTTCTACCCAGGATTTTCACGACTGGAATGTCAATGCCTATGGTCTTCAAAAACCATGCCCGAATCTCAACGGCTACAAGAGAGTCAATTCCAAGCTCTGTGAGCAGCGAATCAGCATGGACACTGCCGGTAGACAACTGCAACATTGTCTCAAGCTTGTCACATAGCGCCTGTTGCAAGATTGAGACCACTTCGCTTTCCGTCTCCGCATCTTCAATTTGACCCTTGATGTCATCTTGCCCAAATTGCGGACCATCGTTCTTCTCACGTACATGAACTGTGGGAAGAAAATGAGAAAAGCGTGGATCTGATGACCATGCGGTCTCGTGACCATCAGTCAACGGTGCATCAAGAGGCTCAATTCCCACTCCAACCTGGCAGGAGCGATTGCTGCCAGGCTTCCCTGCCAAAATAGCCTCAGCGAAGGCGTGGTGGACATCACTTTGGGATATCGGTCCGAAATGCATCCTTGAAACGTACTCCTTGGATCTGTTGTCGGCTCGAGTGAAGTAACCAACGTCAGCTACATAACCGATATGTATCACTGATGCTGCCTGTCCATTTTGCCGACGTTGAGCTGCAAGTCCAGCCATGAACATGTTTGCTGCATGATAGTTCGCCTGTCCATGACTTCCCGTGATCGAAAGCGCAGAAGATAGCATGATGAAGAAGTCCAGAGGAGTGTCTGCTAAAATATCGCTGAGGTACTTGGAAACATCAACTTTGGGTTTCAATGTCTTGCTCAGAGAATCCAAGTCCATATCAACAAACAGTTTATCTGACAGCACCATGGCTGCGTTGCAGACGCCCCCGATAGGTGGTAGAGTCTCTTTGATAAAAGAGATAGTGGACTTCAGAGATGTTCGGTCAGTGGCGTCCATTGGCCGTATATGGATACTTGCTCCTTCATTCTGGGCAAATGACAGCCACAGTGGATGTATAGTCGGGTTGCGACTAGTAATAACCAGCTGCCTAGCACCGTGACGAACAGCCCATTCGCAGATGGAAAGACCAAGACCGCTTGCCATGCCAACCATAAGATATGTCTTTGCACTGTCAAACAGCGTTGACGTGTCTGGAGGTTGAATGAGTAAGCTCAGTGGGCGAGTTGCCTTCCAGGAGATAATATGGGCACGCTCGAGTATCGATGCATCGGTACCGGCGATCTCTTCAATACTCAGCCTATCGATTTCAGAATGCAATGAGGCCTTGCCAACGAAGTTGACAGATTCCACAGATAGATTTCCGTATGCGGCTTGGAGGGCAGCTTGGATACTTGGCTCAGATTCTAGACCGCGGCGTAGCAAGTCATTGTCCCATTTGTGGCTCCTACAGCCCGGTGGTAGAGCGTATTGAATGTGTGCTGATCGCAAGTCTGACGGTGTAGAACAGTCAAGGTAAACGGCAATGTTTTTTGGTAACAGACATCGAAGAGAGTGAATGGAGCTTTGTGGGTGAATGGTTATCCAGTCTTGTGGCACTGAAGCGCTCGAAGACGCACATAGTGGTTCCAGTCCACGCCGGCGCAACTCGATAGCGAGGAGTTGAGCTAAACTTGCGCTGGGATTGTATATAAGAGCTGAGTCTCCCTTATCAAGATTTTCGAGAAGTCCCTTCACCATCAGATTCTTCGCTATAGCCTCGATTACGACCTCGTTGCAGTCGTTTTCGTTGATGAAAGCAGCATGATTTCGTGTAACATTGATGATCGATGTGTTTCTCTGAGAGATAGCCACAACAGATAAGTCAGAGTCAACCAGCTGGCCAAGGTGGAGGTAAGCTGCTTTTCCTGTCTCTCCAGGGGTATAGAGGGAGTATTGAACTTTGACAGACACTTGCACTGTGCTATCTATCTGTGGTCCTAGTCCACATTCCGTTAAAGCTAGTCTATTTCGCTGGCGAACCAGGCCAATGGCAATGTCTGAGCCATTAGCTAATTTGCTAATAGCCCGGAATTGTGAATTATACCGGTCATTGAGCGACTGGTCGGGTCGCACGCGTGGTATAAGCGTGTCAGATCCTTCCACAACAAGCTCTGGTTCTTGTGGCCACAACAGCGGATGGATATCGTGTTCGTGAACCGATAGAATTTTCAGTCGTATGAAAGCCTCGAGCACGGTACGAGCCACTGATGATGGATTGACAATAGGACCCAGATCTAGGAACTGCATATTGAGATGTGGTAGTTCCTTGCATATGGCTCTTGCCATACCCACCATCATATTGGACTGAGGGCTATCAGATCTACTTTTTGCACTCGTCCACAGCACATTGCGGGCTGTAACGAACAATGTTTGCAAAATTTTGAGCCTCTTCTCGGTCATCGGCTCAGAGAATAGAGCGTTGTCCAATTCCTGGAGGCACAATACATCCATACGCGACCCAACCCGGGAGAAATCAACGGCTTCAATATCGCTCGCAATTGTGATGCGATTGCTCCATACTGGCCCTATGAGCCGTTTGATGGCAGTCACTGCTTTAGATATGGCGAGAGTTTTCCCGCCGATCACAAGTAGAGAGGTTACATCAGGAACATCGAAGATGTATTCCAAGGGCTCGCGTAACTGTTGAACGGTATCATTGATCGCTTGGCTAGCCATGAAAGACAAACAATGTTGTCTGGAGTTGGGTATATCGTGAAAGGCTAGATCGACCCCAGAGAAGCCCGTATCCTGAAGCGTGCTATGCCATTCCTCGGTGGTCAAGCCAGGGTGCAGTTTTCGTCCCTCTTTTACCCCCAGCCACCATCCCTGGAGCCCACCCACACAGAACGTTGTCCGCATCATCTCAGTGCCTGTGATCTCAATGAGGAGCAAGTAGCCGCCTGGTTTTAATAAGGAACGGGCATTCTCCAGGGTTTTCTTTATGCTGGCTGTGGCATGAAGGACGTTAGAAGCGATGACGACGTCATAAGCATGTTTCTGGTATCCTTGAGGGCCAACGTCTTTCTCTACATCAAGGGTCTTGAAAATGGTCTTTCCGTGAAAGTCGCTAAATCTTTTAGCTGCATCACCGAAGAAAGCAGGGGAAATGTCTGTAAATGTGTATGTGTAGAAAGAATTTCCAATTGTTCTTAGGACATAGTCAGTCTGTTTAGGAATAGATAAGAAATTAGTACATGGTTAGATAGATTAGATGGATGTGTAAGGAGTAGTCATACCGTGGATCCAGTACCAGCTCCAATTTCCAGATAATTTGCTTGTGGGAATTTATGGGCGATTTGTTGAAGTACGTCAAACATGCCTTCGTTGACCTCGATAAACCCGCAGCCCTCGCTGTATAGACGACCGGCTAAGCCATCCTTCATGACTATCTCTAGCAGTGAGGTTCTCCGTTTCAGGAAGTCGAGCATGTTCTCTCCAACAGTACGGACCAGTTCAAGATCAACAGTACCCGGCCATTTAGAAAAAATCGTGTCTAGAATGTCGGGCTTATCAGCAAGCCAGCTTTTCTCAATGACTGGGTGACGCCCTTCTTGAATAAGACGTATGGAACTTTCAAATGATTCAACCAGCCGCTGGTGATACCATAACAAGCCCAATCTCTCACTTGGAGGCAAGCCTTCCAACACCCGTTGTACATAAAACAAGACGACCCTTTCAATATCTGCACCTAATTCTTGGATTCTCTGGCCGTTTTTTGGGTCAGGTGTTGGCTCCATGAGGCACAACGAAGGGTCAAGTTTGTATACTGTATCAAAGAATATCCGGCGATCTTGCTCTTCAGTCAGCGGAGCAATTGGCTCGAGTGACACAGATTCCATCTGTACAGCCATGGCTTCCGAGGATGGGTGATAAATGTGCACATCGCCAATCAAAGCAATGCCATTGCGAGCCGTGATGACAGATTCGGTCTTTATTCTGAGTTTGCTCTCTTCAACCAGTTGTATACAAGGATTCACCGTGACTCGTTTGATGTGTACTGGCAAAATTGCAGTTGGAAGCCGGCCCACTTTGGGGTCTGCACGAGCATGGAACAAATTTTGCCAACTGACATCAAGAACTGCCGGATGAAGACTATAGTCCCCGCCCAACTCGTCAACAGTCCACTCGGCCGTGGAGATAGCGTAGTCGAGCCTGCGTTGAACGTTTTCAAGACGGCGAAAGGTACCGGTGTATACCAGCCCATTCTGGGAGAATACATTGTAACCCTCATCACTGTCGACTGGTTGTAGACTGGGTGGGGAGGGTCCATACCGGGGCAGCTCATTATTGCTTGGCTCACCAGTATACAAATTGATCTTGCCGTCGCAGGAACGAACCATGGACCCAAGATGTGTGTCATAATAGTAGTAAGAGAAATTTCCCGAGGTGCAACTCGGATCTTCCGAATCACCCAAGCAAACAGTGAAGGTAGTTTCGAGACCTTCTCGAGTATCTGGGACAATAACCGGACGACGAATGCTGATATCTTCGATCTCGATCAGCCGAATCGACTTTTCTCCGGCAATAACTCGACCTGCTTGACAGCAAAGAGAGATATATGAAGTTCCGGGAAGTAATATTTCTCCTGAGATAACGTGACCCTGGGTCCAAGGGAGCTCTTTAATTCTGAGGACGTTCCGCCAGCGCAGTTCCCTTTCCGTGTCGTCAGGGACACGACGTCCAAGGAGTTGGTGCCGGACATCATTATTTCTCCGATAGTTTCTGGAGATTCGAGATTCTCGCCAATACACTCGGTCATGATCCCAGGCGTAGTGTGGGATGTCGTTCAACATTTTCATTGGCTTAAGGTCCTCCGAAGCGAAACTTCGGCGAAACCCATCCAAGTTGATAACACGAGGGCCTAGGTGGCACCAGAGAGAACCAATTGTTTCTCCAACCGCCTCCACATCACTATGATCACGTTTTAGAGTGCCGACATAAGGCAAAACAGGAGCTGATACAAAGTCCAAAGCCTGTTGCGTCGGACCTTTGAGGGCCGGATGCGGACCAATTTCGATAGCCAAGTCATATGGTTCACCTTGTTGGGCGGCGGCCTTGATTGCCGGGCAAAAGAGAACCGTTTCCACCATATTCTGAACCCAATAGGGTCCCTCCAGAGATTCAAGACTACCTCCAAGAAGCGTTGTGTCTCCATAAACGGTAGAAACCCATGTACACTCTTCTTTTGGTGGTTTAACTCGAATGTCACAGTTTTTCAGGGACTCGAGGTATTTAGAAGCGCAGAGTTTCATGTGCTGCGAATGATAAGCGGTATCCACCTTTAGAAGACGTGCGAAGATTCGTTCCTGGTCAAAATACTCCTTGGCACGATGTATAGCCTCAAGGTCTCCAGACAGAGTGACGCTTTTCGGAGCATTATGGGCGGCCACGCAGATAGAGTCCTGGTACTCGGGCTGGTGACAGAAGGTTTGAGCTGTGTCATAATCAATACCAACTGCCATCATGCCACCAGCTTGACCATTGGAGCCATGAGCCAAATGCGCGTATTTTCCTCGATAGTAAGCAATTTGCATTGCTGCGGCGAGATCAATGATCCCACAGGCATAAACCGCGGAGATCTCACCGGAAGAATGGCCAACAACGGTATTGAAATGAACTCCACTTGCACTCAGCACCTCTATGAGACCTATCTGAATAGCGCTACAAATTGGCTGAGAGATAATTGCTTCTCTTACGCGCGAGCTTGAAGGATCCTTCGATAGCTCTTCAATCAATGACCATTCTGGGCCATCCGGAAGAGATTTTAGAACAGCGTCGCACTGTTCTAGAACAAGACGAAATAGAGAAGATTTATCTATTAAACTGCGGCCCATGGTAGGCCACTGAGCACCTTGTCCGGTGAATATTCCCAGTATACGTGGCTCCTTGTTTGGGTCCACAGGACGATGACGGATACCGACATCGTCCTGATTAGTGGCTTTGCGATGTTGCTCTGTGAACTTCTCTAAATCCCGGATCAATACATCCCGGGTCTGCGCGCTAAAGAAAGTTCTCACGCGATGGGCAGTTCGCCTGCTGTAGAGGGTCCAGTTTAGATCGGCCAGACTGACAGATGGATTATCAACGAGATACTTCAGCAATGCGTGGGCATTACCAAGAAGTGAGGAAACCGAGTGAGCCGAAATAACGAAAGGGCTCAAGTGAGTTCCATCGACTTTCTGGATTGCTACTGGTTCTTCGGTATCTTTCGTTTCATAGCTTTCTATGATTGCATGTGCATTGGTGCCCCCGAAGCCAAAATTGTTGACACTGACTCGCAAAGGTACCCCGGGGGGTAATTCCGGCCAAGGAAGAGGTGAGGTCGGAATTTGAAGTCCATCATAGTACGGCTTTATCTTGGGATTCAACTCGTTGAACAAGAGATTTGGGAATATTGTTCGGTGCTTGATAGACAACAGAGCTTTTAGAATCCCAGCTAGACCAGCACCTCCTTCCAGGTGCCCGATAAGTGTTTTGATGGATCCAACATACAACGGAGCTGTCGGTTGCGGACCGGCGGAGTCTCTGTTCCGTATCATGGCTTCATAAATAGCCTGTGCTTCCACCGGGTCCCCGGCAGGTGTTCCAGTTCCGTGGCACTCAAAGAATTGGCAGCGGTCCTTGACGGGGTCCAAGCCTGCTCTTTGATACGTCTCTCGGATGAGAGCCGCTTGAGCATCTACCGTAGGCATGGTCAGTCCGGGGCTCTGCCCGTCAGAGTTGACTCCTGTGCCTCGGATGACGCCTTCAATATGGTCATTGTCGCGAAGCGCTTGTTCAAGGGGCTTCAGCACAACAACTGCCGAACCTTCGCCTCGTGCATAGCCATTTACTGTCTTATCCCACATTCTGGACTGCGATTCTGGCGACAGCATGTGTAGGTTAGACAGCATGACATATAGCATAGCGTCGAATATAAGGTTCACTCCACCTACAATGGCACAGGTAGCGTCGCCTGCCTGAAGCCCTTGCACAGCTTGGTGTAAAGCCACTAAAGAACTGGAGCAAGCGGTGTCGATTGTAACCGATGGACCGTGAAAATCAAACGTATACGAGATACGGTTGGATAGTGTACTGCGAGCAGTACCAGTAGCAGCGTACAGCGGGATCGTCTCTGGGTCTCGGGCTTGAATGTCATAATAGTCGCTTGCCATAACTCCGACATGAACAGATGTTTTAGACCCCCTCATCTGGTCGAGAGAGTAGCCAGCACTTTCAAGGGCTTCGTAAACAGTTTCCAGCATAATGCGTAGCTGAGGGTCCATACTTTCGGCCTCGTAAGGACTGACACTAAAAAAAGAAGCGTCAAAGACTCGGCTGTCCTCTGCCAAGAGATAGCCTTGATTCTTCACATTAGTTGATCCTGGGGCATCTGGGTCTGAACTATAGAAACGCTTCAGATTGAGGATCTCTGGGTTAAACTCTCTGCGAACATCTCGGGGCTGTTGTAGCAGCTCAGCCAGCTTTGATGGTGTGGTTGACTGGCCAGGGAACCTGCAAGAGGAGCCAACGATGGCTATCGGATTTGAAAGAAAGTTTGTGGTAGACATAGTGACCCGAATCAGTAAATGGGTGTGTCCCAGAGAATGCACAGATTTTTGAAAGGTTTTAAACGTTGGTTGTTATCATAAGCTTGACTAAAGAAAAAGCATGGTAGTCATGTGTCTAGTGTCCACCGTAGACTACGAGTCGAACGGCCATATATAAACACTTTCATGGTTCGCAGCTCCTCGTATTGTCCATGAATTTTAGACCAATATTGGTGAGGCCAGTTTCTCTTCACTCTACATACACGAATGCTAGCGAAAGCGGCGCTCGCAAAGCAGCAGTGACCCGGTACGGTTCACAAGATGCAGTAACTGATCGAACAGCGGTGTCTCGACATGAGACACTCCCTACAAAATGAAGTTTATTCCATCAGTTGAATTGATTAATTACGCAAGGATTGCATATACGGGTCATACTACGCTGTCATGACATGTTAGTTGCATACTGAGGCTATTGTGGGTGATGGTCCAATCATGCAAAGATACTGCTCACTTCCACTTGGTAACGATGACATCCTGTTGTTGCATATACGAGAGAAAATCTGATTTTTGGGGCGGTATTACTCGAGATCTTTCTATAATTGTCTCGCTTACCCTTATTAACTGTAGTAATGATATCACGTACATAGCTATTTGGGCCCTTTGATAGACAATTTTCCGGTGCTTGTGGTTTTCTCCTATGAAAGCATCATGTCAAAGAGAAAATTAATTGGTGCTGTTGACATTTTTCACACGTAAGTCAATATCTGGGAGAATTACATGTTGCATGCGGTATGCGGAGCAGATTTGTTGACCACGCTCCCAAAGAATCCTTATATCTTCTTTCCCCTTGACTCACGTCTCTGAGCATTAACGTCCCTCGCACACGTCAGTTATTTGGAAGCCTATCTACCACCTCCAGTAGCTTTGCATAGCAATCCATTGCTTGTTTAAAATCCGTATGCGCGTCTATATTGATCATCAGGGACATCAGACTGGCAACTACCAAGTGTAGGTGCTAGAGATATCGATCAATTGGTGGATGCCAAGCTTTGGGCGCCACAGAAGCTTCACCCATTAAACAAGCTCATCCGGACCTATACTACGCTCATGTATATGTTGCACGAATACGAACAACATTCCACCTCATGGTGCTCAAGAGAGACTGGAGGTCTCATATAGAGATCGTCTCCATTACAATGGCTTGTAAATGCGTCTTCTACTGTTCTTACTAACAGGAAGAAGTACCAGGTAGTTTTCTGTCTGTGCTGCATATGCACGCAAGGCTGATAGACCAAATGATGTCTGATTATCTCGTATCCACACGGTTATACTTTGACAATACTTTGGACTTTTGTGATTGACGTGAAGTCTTGCAGATCATTGCCAGGAAAGATGACTGTGGATCTGCCCAAGATATTTCTCCGTGTAATCAAACTGTCAGCGGTATCAAGGCTTGATTACGGATAGTCTATAAAGCCGATAATACGCGGATGGTGGCGTCACTCTTTTAATGCAATTATAACGTATGGAACATGTATGTGATAAGGTTTGCCGGGGTTCCTTAGGGCTCATGTCTTTAAAACTTGCCTCTGTTTTCCAGTAGGACTTCGCGTTCACGACGTGCCAGAGCTTCATTGTTATGTTAACAATCGACGTAACACTGGCGTTTGGACTGCTTCTTTTCTTTTTGATGCATGTGGATATCACCTCGTTCTTGATATTGAGTTTGCTTGCAGATGCTGATATAAACAATCTTTACGTTGTTATCTTCTACATGTATCTAAGCTCTATGCATTACTAGTTGGTATAACCGATACTCTTTTCTAACAGCCATGTGGCGAATCTGGCTATGGAAGGATCCGCGATGGCCATGGCAGGACGAGATTTCAAATTGAAAATCAGCTACTAATACAGTAGTTCCCAATATCGTTCAGATTAATTGTCGTCGGATTATTAGCTGTCTTTGTCACCAAGGAGGAACACGATGCGAGGTTTAGTTCTATATGCCCCAACATCTTGATGTTATTTGAATAGTCTTAAAGTAGCTAGTTAAGCCGAGGCCCCACAATATACGGAACCCGTACCCTGATGTACGTCCTCCGCACATTAGTCCGACACATACATAGTATAGTATATAGCCATCTTAGGTGAGATTTTAGACGAACTAAGTTCTCTCAGGTATGTGGCGTACTGAGGGTCTTTACGAAGGCATTTGATAATCGAGTGTTCCAGTGATTACAATTGTTTATCCGCAAGTCTTTATGTCAATATACATGCCTTACATACTGCAAGGGTAAGATTGACTGTAACATCGTCGGCAGAAGAAACCCCCCCATCATGCAGTGTTCAAAGATTCGAAAACATTTTGTTCTCTGGCAACAGCTGAATACGAGATGGACTTCTTTGGATGCTTAGCTCTTGGTGCATAATTGTTCTTCATGAGCCGACTAACACAGTCGAGATTGATCATAGTCTCCCCGCCCTTTCATGTCCGCCCTTGAGAAATTACGCCATTGAGAGGTATCTTACAGTAAGGTGTAGAGATGTATAGATGTGCTTAGTGTTCTAGGCTATGATCGGCTAAAAACCCTGCGTTTCTTTCTGGGACACGCTTGGACTCTGATGGGAGCACAACTTCTGACTGCATTCCAGTGTTTGAGGAAGAGTGACCGTGTAGCGGCACGTTAATGCATCAACACTTTCCAGCATCTATATATGAATACCCTTTGTGCCCTGATTCTCCAAAGTCCTTTCTGTCTTCAAGCAGACAATTTAGATACTGGTATACTGAAAATACTTTTTGCCTCCAATGTCTACTAGCGTTATGTTGGAATCTTCTCTTATACCACTATTCCTCAGTGGAATTGCTGTTTATGTACTTGTCCGGTCCATATACCGCCTCTGTTTTCACCCTCTTAGCAAGATCCCTGGACCAAAACTTACTGCCATTTCCCATATCTACGAATTTTACTATGATGTAGTCAAGGGAGGAATGTTTCTTTTCCAAATCGAGAAGATGCACAAAAAATATGGTATCTATCATCACCAAGTCCATGTCATTGAAACGTCTCTGACACATGAACAATAGGGCCGATTGTCAGGATCAACCCACGCGAGGTCCATGTAAAAGACCCTTATTTCTACGACGAGATTTATGCATCCGGCGTTAGAAAACGAGATAAGGATGCATTATGGCTTCAGTCATACTCGGTCCCAAACTCTATGGTGGCCACCGTTGCCCATGACCATCATCGCTATCGTCGAAATATTCTGGGTGGATTCTTCTCCAAACGATCCGTCAACGAGCTATCGCCGGTGATTGAAGAGAAAGTACTAAATCTAATAAAACGCTTTGAAAAGGCCTATGAAAATAAGTCTATCATTCGACTAGATGATGCATTTGCTGCACTCGCCTCCGATGTGATTACACAGTACTCTTACGGGAAGAGTTGGGACTTCCTCAAGGACGACAGATTCCGTAGTGATATCCGTTCTGCCATCAGAGAGACAGCTGATGCTGTTCATATTAACCGATTCTTTCCTTCATATGCAAAGATCAAGCGCATGGTCCCCATATGGCTGGTGTGTAAGATACAGCCAGGGAAGGCGAACTTGTTCGCTTTCCTGAAGTCGCTGTATGAACTCACTGTGCACTCAATGCAATACACTGAATCCACTACCGACGAGAAGCAAAAATCCAAAAGAGGAACAATTTACGAGAGTTTGACGGATCCATCACTTCCGCCCGAGGAAAGAAGTCTCGCTCGTATTCATGATGAATCGGTCGTTATTCTTCAAGCAGGCACCGAGTCTATTGGCCGATCGTTATCGGTATGTGCGTTCCATCTTGCTCATAACCCTTCCATGTGGAAAAAACTGCGGGCAGAATTGCTGCCGCTGCTGCCGATGCCTAGCAGCACCGCGACATGGACCGAATTGGAGCGGTTACCATACTTGGTATGAACACCACTTCCCTCGTTTTTCACCTTCCTTCTTTCTCCTCAATTTCACTAAAATCCGGAATGGCTGATATTACTAGACCGGTGTCATATACGAGTCGCTCCGGCTGTCTTATGGGCTAATTATTCGCCTACCTCGGTGCGCCCCCACCGAGGTATTGAAGTATGGGGACCACACTATCCCGCCGGGAGTATGTTTCCTTTGCTGTTTGTTGGCAGCGACATCATTGACTTACAAAACCAATTAGACACCTGTAAGCATGTCGACATACTTTGTTCACCACGATGAAACAATATTCCCAGACTCGTACTCTTTCAAACCCGAGCGCTGGATTGAAGCGGACAACAAATCAGACCGGCTTACCAAACACATGGTGTCATTCACTCGTGGAAGCCGGGCGTGTCTAGGCATGAAGTGGGTTCTTATCGATTGCCATTGCCATTGAATGACTACACACTAATTGAACAGTCTAACATATATTGTACTGTACATGACAATTGCGTATTTTGTCCGACGGTTCGATATGGAACTTCACGAGACGACACTCGAAGACCTGAAGATTGTACGCGACTTTGGGCTGGGATTCACCAAAAATGGGGAAGTTGAGGTCTCTGTCAAGGTGACAAACGCACTGAAGCACTAGTGCCAACGCAAGACCAACTACCGTTTAAGGGCATAACTATTACACATGACTGTTTGGTAGAAGCTTGAGAATAGGATATTGAGAGCGAGGGCAGTGAACGTATTAGCAGGGATTGAGCGCATGATGTACTCAAATTAAACTTTCTACCTCGTACCGACGTGCAAGGAACGCTGTAGGCTGACACTTAATAGACAAAGTATGCATATAAGTGCACTAGAATCCCCTTAAAGGCAGCTTAGCAGCCTGTCAGAACTGTTTGGGCGAAGCAGCGCTAGTCGTGCAATCAAGCTATGACTAAAAAATCCTTCCTATCGGGACCCCACTGATGTGAGTGGGTCTTCCCCAGATGCGTTCCCGCACCGGTGCTAACATTTGGCCCCACCCACAGTGCTGTTTGGGGGATCATTCCAACCCATGGCATTGCTGTCAGTGCATTCTTCCGGCCCAAACCTGGCTCAGAAAAGAGCGTGTGTAACTCTCACAGCCAACCAGGGTTTGTTTAGCCAGCACTTATGCGTCTTTCGGAGATAGGCTCCTAACCCCGACAGGTGAAGTTTAAGTCCGCTGTTCGTGCATGCATGCAGCTTGGGGTGATCTGCATACAGACTTACATACCAATAAAACAGACAGGGTGTCAGATGGTTCCAGCTTTATTTAGCAGTATGCTCCTCGTGTTTAGACTCAGTACTTTGAGCCGTCTTCTTCCAACCTTTAGTTCCAGCGTCTTTATGTCTGTAGTCTTGTGACAATCCTTTGTCAGATATCGAGTCACATGTTTCACAAACCGAACGTGCCAAGGCGCTGGTAAATTGGGTGATCTACAGTGGGAGCTATTGAGGTTCCAAGTTGTCAGAGTCTCTCCCGTCGCGTCTACGTGCGCAGTTTTTCAAATTCAGTCCCGGCACCAACTCACACCTTCGATCAGAGATTCCTTGATGTGCGATAAATGGAGTCCTCAAAAAACCTGGACGATGACTTCGTATCTCACAGCAGCGATGCCCACAAGCATAATACAGGGCAATCGATCACCAGCTCTGACGACTTGAATCAAAACGATTCTGGGTATGAAGACGGATCGGGGACGGCGAACAAACAAGAAATCAGCCTTGAGAAAGGTCAAGAAAGGGCCTTGGTGAAGTCAGATTCATCTGAGCAAGACCCAAGGCTGGTATGTTGTTGTATTTATCTGGTTCTCTTTGCTATGAAAGCATGTACAGAAACTGATGAACTGAAAAGGTGACCTGGAATGGTCCCAATGACCCGGAAAATCCCAAAAATTGGCCCTACAGAAAGAAATGGACAGCAATAGTAATTGTTTCTTTGTTTACTCTGATATCTCCCGTGTCTTCGACCATGGTGGCTCCAGCCCTGGGCTACATTGCAGACGAGTTCCACATGGATGAGGGGGTCCTTACCCAACTCACTTTATCCATCTTCATTCTGGCGTATGCCATTGGTCCGCTTTTCCTAGGGCCGCTTTCTGAGACATATGGCAGAGTTGTTGTCTTGCAACTAGCTAATCTGTTCTATCTTGTTTTCAATATTGCCTGTGGCGTTTCGCAGTCCAAGGGACAACTGATTGCCTTTCGGTTTCTGTCAGGGCTTGGAGGCAGCGTTCCGCTGGCTGTAAGCCAGTCCTCCAACACTTTTGGCTTTGTAACAGAGGACCAGCTGACATTCAGTTTAGGTTGGCGGAGGAGTCCTCGGTGATTGTTTCAAGGCTGAAGAGCGCGGCACGGCCAATGCTATTTACAGTCTTGCACCACTCCTTGGGCCGTCTATTGGTCCTATTGCCGGTGGCTTTATTTCCGAAAACACTACATGGCGATGGGTGTTTTATGCTACCTCCATTGCGGACGGTGTCATTCAGATTGTAGGCTTACTCGTCCTCCGTGAAACATATGGCCCCCGAATCCTTAGCTGGCGTGCAAAACGCATCCGGAAAGAGACCGGTGATCTCTCGTACCAGACTGAAACGGAACGACAGAATAAGACCCTGGTCCAGGCCTTGAAAACGTCGCTCGTGCGGCCCTTCCGTCTTCTTGGTACGCAACCTATCGTCCAGGTCCTTGCCGTGTATATGGCCTACATATATGGACTCATGTACCTCATGTTGGCAACGTTCCCTGCGTTGTGGACTGACCGCAGATACTACGGCGAGTCTACTGGAATTGAAGGACTGAATTATATCTCTCTCGGTTTGGGCGCCTTGCTGGGATCGCATATTTGTGCATACTTGAATGACCGCATCTATCGTTGTCTAAAAGCGCGCAACAACGATATAGGCACGCCAGAATTCCGGATTCCGTTACTCGTTCTCTCCTCCGTCTGCGTTCCTGCTGGCCTGTTCATCTACGGCTGGACGGCGCAAACTCGTCGCCACTGGATAGCCCCCAACATTGGCGCTTGTCTGTTCGGGTTGGGTAACATGATGACCTTTCAGTGCATGCAGACCTATATAGTAGACACGTACACACTGTATGCAGCCAGCGCACTAGCTTCGGTATCGGTTCTGCGCTGTCTGGCGGCTTTCGGATTTCCCTTGTTTGCCCCGTACATGTACGATGCCCTTGAGTACGGGTGGGGTAACAGTTTACTGGCGTTTATATCTATAGCAATCGGATTTCCAGCACCACTGTTTATCTGGAAGTTTGGGGAGAGGTTACGGAAAGCTAGTCCGTATGCCGCCGGGTAAACGACTGATACGAGTTGAAAAGTTCTCTCAAAATCTTTATACTTGGGTAGATTAAAATCATGATTACGTCTCTTCGAACTTTGTATAAAATGGATAATCAGGACAGATGAAACAAACTGGACTTTTGGGATATGTTGGTAGAAAAGGATACTTGTTTGTAATAGAACCTCTTTTAGTAAAGTTTAGTCCCCTTCCCTGCCGCATTTGTCTCTCAATTACATATACACCGACTGAGTAAATATTATTGGAACGGATAAATAGGTGATGCATTCTTCCAAGACCACCAGCCGGAATGTCGACGTGTTTATCATCTCTGATGATGAGACGCAATAACGCATGCAACATCATTAAGAGCCAATAATCACAGGCTGGTAGTGTTGTTGTTGTTGTTGTTGATATGTATATATATATATATATATATATATGTACTTGAAATCCAGTCGTAAAATTACAAGCATTGTACAGGCTATCACCCATCCAACGAACTAGAAGCAGCGATGTGATTTGGCTGTAAAGGGATATTACCCGGATGAGACACAAGCACATATCTGCCTAATACCCAGAATGAGGGGGTACATGTTGGAATCTCCTAGTTTACTTGCTCTATGAAAGTCACGAAACATGGACAGGCGGTTGTGTTGATTGGGTATTGCATCTTCCTTGCCGCATGACGAATCTTTCTGACCGAGCCATTAAATTCTAGCTCCGAGCTGGATAGGCCTCTTGGAGACTACATGTATGACGCATGGAGAATTTGAACAAACGTCAGAAATGGTCTCCCCCTTGTTGGAGGCTGCCATTGTCGTATAAAAATAAGTGATAAGCTGCAAATCTCGATTGCTGAATCAAAATCATATCACTCGAAACTACAAGGTCTCATGGTTTTCAAAAGAAACAAAATACGAAACGTAACATCAGATATATGAAAAGATTGAAATAATTCTACATAAGAAGTGCCTAATTGGTCTGATGCCATGATACAAACAGAGAACAAGTTTATCGTTTCTTGATGCTTACATCCAGGCTCCCAATAAACCACGCAGAGACAAAGATGGCTAGTAAGCCCGCTGTGAAAGTGAGGGGTTTGCGGAAGCTCGCCGAATAGGGGTACGTATACGAGACCTGCAGATCAGTTAGGATCATCACCATACACGAACACGAGCGGCGGAGGGAGGGGAGGCGGATAAGGACGAACCACAAGTTGCGAATCTCTAGCTTCGTCGGACAGGTTGTCAACAGTCAGGGTTAGGGCGGTGCGGCCAACAGTGTCCATAAAAGTGCGATGGGAAGAGAGGTTGGCAGCGACCTGCGACGCATCGGGGAGACCATTGGGACCCTTCCCATCGATGATCTCGTAACGAACATCCGAGGCACCTTCGGGTAGGATGACGCGTACGACAACCTTGTCATACTGGATGCCCTCAGATGCTCTCGGCCCTTCGATAAACGGAACCTTGAGAACGTAGGAGTCACCGCCAGCCTTGCGCAGGAAAGAGGACAGTTGATTGTTCCAACCCACGCGGAAACTGTACTTCCAACCTCCAAATAGGGGGTAGCGGGGTTTGAGTTCCAAATGAGCGTCACGGCCGGGGTTCCCTGGGCGGTAGTGGCTGGTGGACACGTTTCCGACATCGTCTGTGAAGTAGGGGTCTACGGAGCCGGGCTTCAGTGGGTATGTGAGCTCCTTCAACGCTGACGTCGGCTGGTAAGTATAAGTCATGCGGGCCCAGTCGACGCGGTCAAAGTTTTTGGACAGGTTGGCACCGTCGTTGCGAAGCCAGTAGCGCTCCTCGACTGCCAGGTTTCCACCCCAATGCGAGACCTCGAGATCTCTCTCCAGCAGGGTGCTGGCGAGGACCGGCTTGGTGGACTCAAAGCGGAAGGTGACAGGGTAGGTGGCATCAGGGGTAACCTTGGTGTACGGTCCGTAAGTGTAGGTGGCTCCTTGCTTTTCTGGATCCTCTCCCGGCTTCAGTTTCGACGTGGTTGTATACTCCGGTACGTTGGTGTTGGGGAACTTGACCTTCGTCTTTTGCGTTTCAGTGTGGTAGGCAGATGGCGCGTAGGCGTTCGTAGTGTAGACAAGGAACTGCTGATCGTTTTGGTCGATTAATCTCGGAAGGGGGCTCAAGGCTCCGAGGATATAGTAAGAAGTGCCCAGTGTGAGCTGCGCTGACGGAGCAAGTGGTTCGGGAAGGGTGACTCTGTAGTAGTGGACGTCACTATTTACTACCGGTTAGCATGGAAGAAACAATTGATCACCCATCGATAAAAGATTACCTGTCACCCTCGACAGGGGCAGCGGTCACCGGAAAGCTTCCCTTCTCAGGTGACTGCTTGTTGCGAACCTCGAAGCCTCCAACGTGGTCAAAGACCGTCGACGGGAACGGCACATAATATTCCTCTTGGGGTTGCTTGTCTGTGTTTTGGATAACGACGTTGATTGACTCTCGCACGTATCCCTTCTCGAGGTTTATATTCCGCACCAGATTCGTATGTTTGAAGACCTGTGGCGGTTTGAAACCGCTGGGCAACGTGTTGGCCGTGAGCTCGGCGGCGCATACAATGCCGCAAGACAAGACCCCAGCAGCGACGCTGAGGAACCTCATTGTGACCGCAATGGGTCTGGCGCAGACGGGGAAAGAAAACCGCTTCTTTCGGAAGCTGCAGCACAATATAGCAACGCTGCAGCAGAGGCGGCAGAGGCGGATAACAACACTGAGGTTTGTGGAATGACCAAGCTGATGTGCAACGTGAAGGAGCTTAGGTGGCCCTCCAGACACGGCAGTACGGCGGCCGCTTCGGCCACTTTGCGCACTCCGCTAAACAATCTATGATTAGATTGCGGGGAGCCGCACGGCATACATGAATCCTGAGACAACGCTGCGATTAAAAAAAATAGTCTTTTCTTTTCTTCTTTATTTTTTATCCTTCTGCCCAATTATAACTATATTTATATTATTTGGTGGATTGCTTGGCACAATCAACGTACGCGAGGTAGCATGTCCGCCCTCCGAGCCGCTGCACGCGTGTGCAGCAGGCCAGCACCTCTCTCACGCAGATATATGTCGAATCAAGCTTCAAAGTTTGCCAACAGCAAGTTTTTCCAGGTGTCTGAAGAGGTCAGGGATGCGTTAGCTACGGGAAAGCCAGTTGTAGCTTTGGAAACCACCATTTACACACATGGTGAGTGCTATGTGGCGACCAGTCCTGTGTGACTGCCTACTCATGTCCGGGCTAGGGTTCCCGTATCCCGATAATATAGCGCTTGCATCACAGCTGGAGTCTGTTGTCCGCGTTCATGGCGGCGTTCCAGCAACGATCGGAGTGTTCAATGGTGTTGCTCGGGTCGGTCTGGGCGCCGAGGAGATGATCGAGCTGGGTGCCACAGCCCAGTCGAAGAGCGCGTTGAAAGTGTCGCGCCGTGACTTGGGTTATCTTTGTGGACTGGTGAGTATCCCACAGTTAGACTGAGACAGTGCTAAACTTCCAACAGGGACTCTCAGGCAAGAAGCTTCATGGCGGCATTACGATCGCAGGGACCATGATCCTTGCCCATCTGGCTGGCATCAAAGTCTTTGGCACTGGTGGTTTGGGTGGGTAGTGTGAAGTTGTCTAGCCGGTTACAAGGAGCTGATATGAGTAGGCGGTGTGCATCGAGGAGGAGAGAACACGATGGATATCTCAGGTAGACTGTCAAGAGTGAAGTGACAAAAGGAATCTTGCTAAAGCCTTGGTAGCGGATTTGACCGAATTGGGTCGCACACCTGTTACTGTGATCAGTTCTGGTTGCAAGAGCTTCCTGGATATACCGCGGACCCTCGAATATCTTGAAACGGAAGGCGTTCTCGTTGGCACTTTTGCTGATGGACGAAGGGGCGACGTTGATTTTCCGGCATTCTTTACGCGTGACAGCGGCGTGAAGAGCCCAAAGGTGATCCAGAATGAATTTGACGCAGCGACAATGATCTGTGAGCTCGTTGATTGTTGAGTTTGAGCGTGGCTATGACGTGCTAACGGAATTGCAGTTGCTCAAAGCCAGCTCGGGCTGTTGTCCGGGATCCATTTGGCGAACCCGGTGCCAGAGGAAGCGTCTTTCCCGAAGGCGGAAATGGACGCGATCATTGAAGAAGCAGTTCGGTCCGCTGATGCCGAGGGGTTCCAAGGAAGCGATAACACACCCTTTGTGCTCGCCAAGATCAAGGAACTGAGTGGCGGGAAGAGCGTGGAAACGAACCGGGCACTGATCGAGTCCAACGTGGCGCGGGCTACCAAGGTGGCGGCAGAGCTGGCGAAGTTAGAGCAGTCGTTTACAACAGGGCCAGTCGATCGGTGAGCTTCGTGAGCTCTAACCGCTAGGGGCTGTGCTGATGGTCTGTGTATCTACTTTGTACAGGTCAACTCCGGTGGATTCTACGAAAACATATACAAGAGTTGAAGAACCAACACCAGCACAGGAACAAACAGGACCGACTTTTAACGACAATGCAGATCTTGTAGTAGCGGGCTCTCTAGCTATTGATTTCTCGTGTGATTTTGCCCCTCTTGGAAAGGGCAACAAGGATGCTGCTCCCGCTCCCCATACATCCAATCCAGCCGTTATTGGGCAGAGCCTCGGCGGCGTCGGTCATAACGTTGCCATCGCGGCGAGCTACGCTGGGTGCTCGACTGTGTTCTGCAGCATTGTTGCCGACGACCAGAGCGGCAAAGCAGCTCTGGCCGCCATAGAACAGGAACAGCTGGGTACTCAGGGGATCAAGACTCTTTCGCCCACACTCGGGGTGAGAACAGCCCAGTATGTGGCTGTCAATGACGCCAAGAAAGACCTTGTTGTAGCGATGGCCGACATGGCGATCATGGAGCTTCCCGAAAGCAGTCTCGATTTTGATGGTTGCTGGCAGCCTCTGCTGGGCCGCACCCGGCCCCAATGGGTGGTGCTCGACGCCAACTGGAGCCCTGCGGTGTTGGCCAAATGGGCCGACTCCGCCAAGCAGGTCCATTCGCGCGTTGCCTTTGAGCCAGTCTCGACCGCCAAAGCCACGAGGCTATTCCGGAACCAGCCAGGCGATACCCCAGTGATTGGTGCTGCGGACACTGTGCCGAGCAACCATAAACTCGATCTCGCGGCGCCCAACGCAATGGAACTGACGTCGATGTACTCGGCCGCCCGTGCCAGCGGGCTGTTTGACAGCTCGGAATGGTGGGCGATCATCAACGAGCTGAACATGTCCAGTGCCGGCTCTCGCGATTTGCTGATATCGGCGACATCGGCCGCGCTGGTCGACGCCGGCCTTCCTCAGCAGAGCATCCAGCTGCTGCCATTCATCCCCTGCCTTCTGACCAAACTGGGGCGCGACGGAGTCTTGCTGACGCAGCTGCTTCCACGGGGAGATGCGCGCCTGACAAGCCCAGACTCGGCACGGTATATCGTAGCGCGCGCGGATGGCCGCCACCCGGCTGTGGGCGGGGTGTACATGCGGCTATTCGCGCCGGAGACGGTGCTGTCTGATCAAGAGGTGGTCAGTGTCAACGGCGCGGGCGACACGTTGCTTGGGGTCGTCGTTGCAGGACTAGCCCGGCAGCAGCGACGAGGCCCCCACGCGCAGAGACACATTGAGGATCTCATTCCTGTTGCGCAGAGAGCGAGCCTGCGCACGCTGCAGTGCGCAGACAGTGTCAGTCCCAGCATTCGCGAGCTGGCGCCGCAGCTTGGCTAACACGGTCCTCCACGATAGACCGTCCCGGTGTCTGTTAGTACAATACCACCTAGTTAGCTTACCGGTTTGTAATTTGATCCAGACCATGACTGAGGGATGTACTGTATATGCCGACCAGCTTCGTAGGGCTAGAGCCTCCTCCCATTAGGGCTGTCCAGCAGCGGTTGGCCTCGGGAAAAGCCGGGGCGGACCTCGGCCAATGATAGCGTCGGCCGTAGCCAACAGGCTTAACCAACCAGATTCGACCTGTTGGACTCGGTACCCGAGGCTGGCCATACAAAAACATGACCTCGGGAAAACACTTGAACGCTGGCCAAGGAATGATGATGTCTTTTGTAGCAGTAGTCAGATGAAGGCGGTTTTGTCGGTGCTCTGTAGTAGCCTCGGCTTTTTTGGTTTTTGTTTTTTGGTTTTTTTTTCTTTTTTTTTTTTTTTTTTTTTTTCCTTTAAAAAAANAATAAGGCTCTGATACTGGAAACCAGACAGACCGCACCATAGAACGGTGACTAGACACAACAGCTGCCAGCACGGTGCCAGAGACTGACTCTGCCCCGCATCAGTGACGAAATGAGAAAAAGTTTATAGGTCATAGGTAATAAAACGATGATTTCCTACACAATTACGAGACCTCAACTGTCCAATGGCTGCGAGCTGTTTTGCAACGAGTCAAATAACGGACTAGCTCATTCAGTAATCTATAGTAGTTGTAGGCAAAAGACCCGCCATTGAGGCATTTTTTTTTATATACGCCGTGACTGCCTTCCCGTTTCGGCCTATTCACAAGGAAACCAAGGGAAAAAAAGAAAAAAAAAAAAAAAAAAAAAAAAAAAA